>CM038795.1:815487-1163233 GCA_021764765.1 Vicia sativa
CCGATTTTCTTAAGATTTATGTTTACTTCAAATTTCATCAGATTTTCTTATTGTTTATTAACTTTAAATTTCATCAAAATTCTTAAGATTTAAGTTCACTTCAAATTTCATCCAATATTTATGTTTACTTTAAATCTCATCATATATTCTTAAGGTTTATATTCACTTCAAATTTCACCCAATTTAAAATTTAAGTTCACTTCAAATTTCATGTTATTTTCTTTAAATTTATCTTATTTTCTTAAGATTTATGTTTATTTCCAATTAATCAAATTTTCCTAAGCTTCATATTTACATCAAGTTTCTTCAAATTTTCTAAGATATAAGTTCACCTCATATTTCATCAGATTTTCTTCAAATTTCATTCGATTTTCTTAAGATTTATGTTTAATTCAAATTTCATCATATTTTCTTAACGTTTATATTCACTTCAAATTTAATTAAATTTCTTAAGGTTTAAGTTCACTTCAAATTTCATTATATTTTCTTCAAATTACTCCGATTTTCTTAAGAAAATCATATGAAATTAGAATTAAACATAAAATCTTAAGAAAATATCATGAATTTAAAGTGAACATAAATCTTAAATTTGATTAAATTTTAGTGAATATAAACCTTAAGAAAAATATGATAAAATTTGGAAGTAAACCTAAAAAAAAGGATGCAATTTAAAGAAAATCAAATGAAATTTAAAGTGAACTAAATCTAAGAAATTGATGAAATTTGAAGTGAATAAATCTCACAGATAATCTTGTAATTTGACGTGGCTTTAAATCTTAAGAAAATAGGATAAATTTGAAAAAATCAATAAAATTAAAGTGACTTGTCTTGAAATTTGAGCGGTACAAGTCAATATAAACCTTGAGAAAATCGATAAATTTAAGTATGATCTTAAATTGAAGGGCATTGAAATATAATTAAATTTAAATTAAGACAAACCTTAAATTCAATGATATTTAGTGAATATATAAAGCTCGATGAAATTTGAAATAAATTTAAGAATCGGATGAAATTTTAAGAAAATCAAATGAAATTTGAAGTGAACTTAAATCTTAGATTTGATAAATTTGAAGTGAATATAAACCTTAAAAATCTGATGAAATTTGAAGTAAACATAAATCTTAAGAAAAACGGATGAAATTTAACAAAATATGATGAAATTTGAAGTGAACTTAATCTAAAGAAATTTAATGAAATTTTTAGTGAATATAAACCTTAAGAAATTTGATGAAATTGGAAATAAAACATAAATCTTAAGAAAATTCAGAAGAATTTGAAGAAAATATGACTAATTTCAAGTGACTTAAAACTTAAGAAATTTAATAAAATTTAAATGAATATAAACCTAAGAAAATCATGAAATTTGAAATGTTATAAATCTTAAGAAATTAAAGATAAATTTGAAGAAAATCGTGAAATTTGAGGTAAACTTATATCTTAAGAAATTTGATGAAATTTGATGTAAAATAAAAACTAAGAAAATTTGATGAAATTTGAAGTAAACATAAATCATAAGAAAATCGATGAAATTTGAAGAAAACATCATGAAATTTGAAGTGAAATTAAATCTTAAATTTGATGATATTTAAAGTGAATATAAACCTTAATAAATATGATGAAATTTGAAGTAAGCCTAAAATCGGATGAAATTTGAAGAAATTATTGAATATTGAAGTGAACTTAAATCTTGAGAAATTTGATGTGAATATAAAACTTAGAAAATTGATGAAATTTGAAGTAAACATAAATATTAAGAAAATCGGATGAAATTTGAAGTGAACTTAAATCTTAAAATTTGATGAAAATTTGAGTGAACTTAAATCTTAAAATTTGAAATTTAAGTGATTAAAATTTAAGAAAATCTGATGAAATTTGATAAAAAATAATTCTTAAGAAAATTGAATGAAATTTGAAGAAAATCATGAAATTTAAGGTGAACTTATATCTTAAGAAATTTGATGTAAATAAAAACCTTATGAAAACCAAATGAAATTGGAAATAAGCATAAATCTTAAGAATCAGGATGAAATTTGAAGAAAATAGCATGAAATTTGAAGTGAACTTAAATCTTATATTTTTATGAAATTTGAGTGAATAAAAACCTTAAGAAAATATGATGAAATTTGAAGTAAACATAAAAATCTGATTAAATTTGAAGAAAACCAGATGAAATTTGAAGTGAACTTAAATCTTAAGAAATTTGATGAAATTTGAAGTGAATAAAAACCTTTAGAAAATCGATGAATTTTAAAGTAAACATAAATCTTAAAAATCGGATGAAATTTGAAGTAAGCGTAAATCTTAAGAAAATCCGAGAATTTGAAGAAAATATAATTAAATTTAAGTGAACATAAATCTTAAGAAAATCGAATGAAATTTGAAGAAAATCATGAAATTTAGACGTGAACTTATATCTTAAGAAATTTGATGTAAATATAAAGATTATTTAAATTTGATGAAATTGGAAAAAAAAATCTTAAGAAAATACCATAAATTTGAAGAAAATATCATGAAATTTGAAGTGAAATTAAATCTTAAATTTTATGATATTTGAAGTGAATATAAACCTTAAGAAAATATGACGAAATTTGAAGTAAACAAAAAAATCGGATGAAATTTGAAGAAAATCAGATGAAATTTGAAGTGAACTTAAATCTTAAGATATTTAATGAAATTTTAAGTGAATATAAACCTTAAGAAAATTTGATTAAATTGGAAGTAAACATAAATCTTAAGAAAATTCGAAGAATTTGAAGAAAATATGACTAATTTCAAGTGACTTAAACCTTAAGAAAATTAATGAAATTTGAATTGAAATTTGATGTAAATATAAAATTTGATGAAATTTTATGTGAACTTAATCTTAAGAAATTTGATGAAATTTTAAGTGAATATAAACCTTAAGAAAATATGATGAAATTGTTAGTAAACATAAATCTTAAGAAAATCGGAATAATTTGAAGAAAATATAATGATATTTGTAGCGAACTTAAATCTAAAGAATTTAATGAAATTTGAAGAAAATCAAAAGAAATTTGAAGTGAATATAAATCTTAAATTTGATGAAATTTGAAGTGAATATAAACCTTAAGAAAATATGATGAAATTTGAAGTAAACATAAAAATCGGATGAAATTTGAAGAAAATCAGATGAAATTTGAAGTGAACATAAATCTTAAGAAATTTGATGAAATTTGAAGTGAATATAAACCTTTAGAATATCTGATGAAATTCGATGTAAACATAAATCTTAAGAAATTCGGATGAAATTTTAAGAAAATATGATGAAATTTTAAGAAAATATGATGAAATTTTAAGAAAATATAGATGAAATTTTAAGAAAATATAATGAAATTTAGTGAACTTAAATCTTAAGAAATTTGATGAAATTTTAAGTGAATATAAACCTTAAGAAAATATGATGAAATTTGAAGAAACATAAATCTTAAGAAAATCGGAATAATTTGAAGAAAATATAATGAAATTTGAGTGAACTTAAATCTTAAGAAATTTAATGAAATTTGAAGTGAATATAAACCTTAAGAAAATCTGAAATAAAAAGTAATCATAAATCTTAAGAAAATCGGATGAAATTTTAAGAAAATATGATAAAATTTGAAGTGAACTTAAATCTTAAGAATTTGATGAAATTTAAGTGAATATAAACCTTAAGAAAATATGATGAAATTGAAGTAAACATAAATCGAAGAAAATCGAATAATTTGAAGAAAATATAATGAAATTTGAAGTGAACTTAAATCTTAAGAAATTTGATGAAATTTAAAGTGAATATAACCTTAAGAAAATCAAGATGAAATTAGAAGTAATCATAAATCTTAAGAAAATCGGATGAAATTTGAAGAAAATAGATGAAATTTGAAGTGAACTTAAATCTTAAGAAATTTAATGAAATTTTAAGTGAATATAAACCTTAAGAAAATTTGATTAAATTGGAATGATAAATCTTAAGAAAATCGAAGAATTTGAAGAAAATACTAATTTAAGTGACTTAAACCTTAAGAAAATTAATTGAAGTGAATATAAACCTTAAGAAAATCTGAAATTTGAAGTAAACATAAATCTTAAGAAAATCAAATGAAATTTGAAGAAAATCTGAAATTGAGGTGAACTTATATCTTTAGAAATTTGATGAAATTTGAAGTAATATAAAGTTAAAGAAAATATGATGAAATTGAAATTCACATAAATCTTAAGAAAATAAGATAAAATTTGAAGAAAATATCATGAAATTGAAGTGAACTTAAATCTTAAATTTGATGAAATTTGAAGTGAATATAAACCTTAAGAAAATATGATGAAATTTAAAAACATAAAAATCAGATGAAATTTGAAATCGATAAAAATTTAAAGTGAACTTAAATTCTTAAGAAATTTGATGAAATTTGAAGTGAATATAAACCTTAAGAAAATCTTATGAAATTAGATGTAAACATAAATCTTAAGAAATTCAGATGAAATTTTAAGAAAATATTATGAAATTTAAAGTGAACTTAAATCTTAAAGAAATTTGATGAAATTTTAAGTGAATATAAACCTAAGAAAATATGATTAAATTGGAAGTAAACATAAATCTTAAGAAAATCGGAAGAATTTGAAGAAAAATGAAATTGAATTGAACTTAAACCTTAAGAAATTTAATGAAATTTGAAGTGAATATAAACCTTAAATATGATGAAATTGAAATAAACATAAATCTAAGAAAATCGAATGAAATTTGAAGAAAATCGATGAAATTTGAGGTGAACTATCTTAAGAAATTTGATGAAATTCTTGATAAATATAAAGTAATGAAAATCTAATGAAATTGAAAATAAACATAAATCTTAAGAAAATAAGATAAAATTTGAAAAAATATCATGAAATTTGAATTGAACTTAAATCTTAAATTTGATGAAATTTGAAGTGAATATAAACCTTAAGGAAATTAATGAAGAATTTGAGTAAACATAAAATTCGGATGAATTTTGAAGAAAATCAGAATGAAATTTGAAGTGAACTTAAATCTTAAGAAATTTGATGAAATTTAGAGTGAATATAAACCTTAAGAAAATCGATGAAATTAGAAGTAACATAAATCTTAAGAAAATCGGATGAAATTTTAAGAAAATATGATAAAATTTGAGTGAACTTAAATCTTAAGAATTTGATGAAATTTTAGTGAATATAAACCTTAAGAAAATATGATGAAATTGGAGTAAACATAAATCTTAAGAAAATCAAGAATTTGAAGAAAATTTGATGAAATTTTTAAGAAAATATGATAAAATTTGATGAACTTATATCTTAAGAATTTGATGAAATTTTAAGTGAATATAAACTTAAGAAAATATGATGAAATTGGAAGTAAACATAAATCTTAAGAAAATCGGAAGAATTTGGAGAAAATATAATGAAATTTAGTGAACTTAAATCTTAAAATTTAATGAAATTTGAAGAAAATCGAATGAAATTTGAAGAAAATCGAATGAAATTTGAAGAAAATCGAATGAAATTTGAAAAAATCTGATGAAATTTAGAATTGAACTTATATCTTTAGAAATTTGATGTAAATATGAAGGTTATGAAAATCATATGATTAGAATTAAACATAAATCTTAAGAAAATAAGATAAAATTTAAAGAAAATATCATGAAATTTGAAGTGAATTTAAATCTTAAATTTGATGAAATTTAAGTGAATATAAACCTTAAGAAAATATGATGAAATTTGAAGTAAACATAAAAATCGGATGAAATTTGAAGAAAATTAGATGAAATTTGAGTGAACAAATCTTAAAAATTTGATGAAATTTAAAGTGAATATAAATCCTTAAGAAAATCGATGAAATTAGAAGTAATAATAAATCTTAAAAAATCGGATGAAATTTAAGAAAATATGATAAAATTTGAAGTGAACTTAAATCTTAAGAAATTTGATGAAATTTTAAGTGAATATAAACCTTAAGAAAATATGATGAAATTTAAAGTAAACATAAATCTTAAGAAAATGGAATAATTTGAAGAAAATATAATGAAATTTATGAACTTAAATCTTAACAAATTTAATGAAATTTAGTGAATATAAACCTTAAGAAAATCTGATGAAATTAGAAGTAATCATAGATCTTAAGAAATCGGTTAAATTTTAAGAAAATATGATAAAATTTAAGTGAACTTAAATCTTAAGAAATTTGATGAAATTTTAAGTGAATATAAACCTTAAGAAATATGATGAAATTGAGTAAACATAAATCTTAAGAAAATCGGATTAAATTTTAAGAAAAATGATAATATTTGAAGTGAACTTAAATCTTAAGAAATTTGATGAAATTTTATGAATATAAACCTTAAGAAAATATGATGAAATTGAAGTAAACATAAAACTTAAGAAATCGGAAGAATTTGGAAAATATAATGAAATTTAGTGAACTTAAATCTTAAGAAATTTAATAAATTTGAAAAATAATTAATGAAATTTGAAGAAAATCGAATGAAATTTGAAGAAAATCTAAAAAATTTGAGGTGAACTTATATCTTTAGAAATTTGATGTAAATATGAAGGTTATGAAAATCATATGAAATTAGAATTAAACATAAATCTTAAGAAAATAAGATAAAATTTAAAGAAATATCATGAATTTAGAGTGAACTTAAATCTTAATTGATGAAATTTGTGAATATAAACTTAAGAAAATATGATGAAATTTGAAGTAAACATAAAATCGGATGAAATTTGAAGAAAATCGGATGAAATTTAAGTGAACATAAATCTTAAAAATTTGATGAAATTTAGTGAATATAAACCTTTAGAAAATCGATGAAATTAGATGTGAACATAAATCTTAAAATTCGGATGGAATTTTAAGAAAATATGATGAAATTTAAGTGAACTTAAATCTTAAGAATTTGATGAAATTTTAAGTGAATAAACCTTAGAAGTGAAATTGGAAGTAAACATAAATCTTAAGAAAATCGGAAGAATTTGAAAATATAATGAAATTTGATTGAACTTAAACCTTAAGAAATTTAATGAAATTTAGAGTGAATATAAACCTTAAGAAATATGATAAAATTGAAATAAACAAATCTTAAGAAAATCGAATAAAATTTGAAGAAAATCGATGAATTTTTAGGTGAACTTATATATGTTAAAAATTTTTTGAAATTTTATGTAAATATAAACTTTATGAAAATCAATGAAATTGGAATAAACATAAATTTAAGAAAATTTGAAAATTTGAAGAAATATCATGAAATTTAGAGTGAACTTAAATTTTAAATTTGATGAAATTTGATGTGAATATTAAACCTTAAGATAATCGGATGAAATTTGAAGTAAACATAATAATCTTAAAATTTGATGAAATTTGAAGTGAATATAAACCTTAAGAAAATTTGATGAAATTAGAAGTAATCATAAATCTTAAGATTTAAATTTTAGGTTACAATTCATCATATTTTCTTAAGGTTTATATTCACTTCAAATATAATAAATTTCTTAAGGTTTATATTCATTCAAATTTTAAGTTTTCTTCAAATTCTTCAATTATCTTAAGTTTATTATTTATTAATTTCAATATTATTATTTTTCTTAAGGGTTATATTCAAATTTCAAATTTCATCAAATTTCAATAGATTTAAGTTCACCTCAAATTTCAATTATTTTCGTAAAATTCATTAGATTTAAGTTCACCTCAAATTTCATGTTATTTTCTTCAAATTTCATGTTATTTTCTTCAAATTTCATTTGTTTTTTTCAAATTTGATGAAATTTGAAGTGAATATAAACCTTAAGATATAAGTTCACCTCAAATTTCATTGATTTTCTTCAAATTTCATTTGATTTAAGATTTATGTTTACTTCAAATTTCTCCGATTTTCTTAAGGTTTATATTCACTTCAAATTACATCAAATTTCTAGATTTAATTTCACTTCAATTTAGTTATATTTTATTCAAATTTCATGATGTTTCTTTTAAAATTTCATCGATTTTCTCAAGATTTATGTTTATATCAATTTCATCAGATTTTCTTAAGGTTTATATTCACATCAAATTTCATAATATATAAATTCACCTCAAATTTCATCAGATTTTATTCAAATTTCTTTTGATTTCTCAAGATTTATGTGTACTTCAAATTTCATCGATTTTAAATTTCATTCAATTTCAACAAATTAAATTTAAAATTCATCGATTTTCTTCAAATTTCATCCGATTTTTATGTTTATTTCAAATTTCATCTTATTTCTTAAGGTTTATATTCACTTAAAATTTCATAAGATTTAAGTTCACTTCAAATTTCATGATATTTCATCAAATTTCATCTAATTTTCTTAAGAATTATGTTTATTTCCATATTCATGAGGTTTAATTTACATTAAATTTCTTCAAATTTCTAAAGATATATTCACTTCAAATTTCATCGATTTTCTTCAAATTTCATTCGATTTTCTTAAGATTTATGTTTACTTCAAATTTTGATTTCCTTAAGGTTTATATTCATAAAATTTCATCAAATTTCTTAAGATTTAAGTTCACTTCTAATTTTATCATATTTTCCTCAAATTCATCTTATTCTTAAGATTTATGTTTACTTCAAATTTCATCGAGTTTTCTTAAGGTTTATTCACTTTAAATTTAATCAAATTTCTTAAGATTTAAGTTCACTTCAAATTTCATCCGATTTTATGCTTACTTCAAATTTCATCATATTTTCTTAAGGTTTATATTCTTAAAATTTCATCAAATTTAAGATTTAAGTTCACTTCAAATTTCATGATATTTTCTTCAAATAATATCGATTTTCTTAAGATTTATGTTTATTTCAAATTCATCAGATTTTCATAAGCTTTATATTTACATCAAATTTCATCAAATTTCTTAAGAATAAGTTCACCTCAAATTTCATAAGATTTTCTTCAAATTTCATTCGATTTTCTTAGATTTATGTTTAATTCAAATTTCATCAGTTTTCATAAGGTTTATATACACAATTTTATTAATTTCTTAAGGTTTAAGTTCACTTCAAATTTCATTATATTTTCTACAAATTCTTCCGGTTTTCTTACGATTTATGTTTACTTCCAATTTCATCATATTTTCTTAAGGTTTATATTCACTTAAAATTTCATAAAATTTCTTAAGATTTAAGTTTACTTCAAATTTCATCATATTTTCTTAAAATTTCAACCGATTTTCTTAAGATTTATATTTACGTCTAATTTCATCAGATTTTCTTACGGTTTATATTCACTTCAAATTTCATCAAATTTCTTAAGATTTAAGTTCACTTCAAATTTCATCTAATTTTCTTCAAATTTCATCTGATTTTTATGTTTCTTCAAATTTCATCAGATTTTCTTAAGGTTTATATTCACTTCAAATTTCAAAAAAATTCTTAAGATTTAAGTTCACTTCAAATTTCTTCCGATTTTTATGTTTATTTCAAATTTCATCATATTTTCTTATGGTTTATATTCACCTCAAATTTCATCAAATTTTAAGATTCATTTCAAATTTCATGATATTTTCTTCAAATTTCATCTGATTTTCTTAAGAGTTATGTTTATTTCAAATTTCATCAAATTTTCATATGGGTTTAATTTACATCAAATTACTAAAGATATATTTTCACCTAATATTTCATAAGACTTTCATAAAATTTCATTCCATTTTTAAGATTTATGTTTACTTCAATTTCATCATATTTTCTTAGGGTTTATATTCACTTGAAGTTACATCAAATTTCTTAAGATTTAAGTTCACTTCAAATTTATCATAATTTCTTAAATTTCATCGATTTTCTTTAAGTTTATTCACTTTAAATTTCAATAATTTTATTAAGATTTAAGTTCACTTCAAATTTCATCTAATTTTTTTTCAAATTTCATCTGATATTTATGTTTACTTTAAATTTCATCATATTTTCTTAAGGTATATATTCACTTCAAATTTCATCAAATTTAAGATTTAAGTTCACTTCAAATTCTATGATATTTTCTTCAAATTTTATCTTATTTATTTAAGATTTATGTGCGTTTCCAATTTGATCAGATTTTCATTAGCTTTATATTTATATCAAATTTCGTCAAATTTCTAAAGATATAAGTTCACCTCAAATTTCATCAGATTTTTCAAATTTCATTCAATTTTCTTAAGATTTATGTTTACTTCCAATTTCATCATATTTTCTTAAGGTTTATATTCACTTTAAATTTCATCAAATTTCTTAAGATAAGTTCACTTCAAATTTTATCATATTTTCTTTAAATTTCATTCGATTTTCTTAATATTTATGTTTACTTCAAATTTCATCAGATTTTCTTAAGGTTTATTCACTTTAAATTTCATCAAATTTCTTAAGATTTAAGTTCACTTCAAATCATCGATTTTCTTCAAATTTATCCGATTTTCTAAAGATTTATGTTTACCTCAAATTTCATCGATTTTCTTGATTAATATTCCTTCAAATTTAATCAAGTTTTATTAGATTTTCTTATGGTTTATCGATTTTCTTATGGTTTACCTCAAGTTTCATCAGTTTTCTTGGACTTATATTCACTTAAGGTTTTATTTTTCTTCAAATTCATCTTATTTTCTAAAGATTTATGTTTACTTCAAATTTCATCAAATTTTCTTCAAATTTCATCCGACTTTCTTAAGATTTATGTTACTTCAATTTCATCCGACATTCTTAAGAGTTATGTTTACTTCAAATTTTATCAGATTTACTTAGGGTTTATATTTACTTCAAATTTTATTAGATTTTCTTCATATTTATCTGGTTTTCTTAAGATATATGTTCACGACAAATTTCATCAGATTTTCTTCTATATTCATGCTATTTTCTTAAGATCTAGGTTTACTTCAAATTTCATAAGACTTTATTAAGGTTTATATTCACTTCAAATTTCATCAAATTTTTTAAGAATTAAGTTCACTTCAAATTTCATGATATTTTCTTCAAACTTCATGATATTTTTTTTCAAAATTCATATGATTTTCTTAAGATTTATGTTTATTTATAATTTCATTAGATTTTCATAAGGTTTATATGTTTCATAAAATTTCATAAGATCTAAGTTAACCTCAAATCGCATGATATTTTCTTCAAATATAATCTGATTTTCTTAAGATTTATGTTTACTTCAAATTTTCTTAAGGTTTATAATCACTTCAAATTTAATCAAATTTCTTAAGATTTATATTTACTATAAATTTTATTAGATGTTCTACAAATTTATCTGGTTTTCATAAGATATAAATTCACTTCAAATGTCATCAGATTTTCTTCAATTTGCATCCGATTTTTATAAGATTTTACTTCAAATTTCATCAGACTTTCTTAAGATTTAAGTTCACTTTCAATTTCATGATACTTTCTACTAATTTCATCCGATTTTCTTAAGATGTACGTTAACTTCAAAATTTATCAGATTTTCTTATGGTTTATAATTACTTCAAATTTCATCAAATTTCATAAGATATATGTTCACCTCAAGTCGCATGATATATTCTTCAAATTTTATCCAATTTTCTTAAGATTTATGTTTACTTCATATTTTCTTCAGGTTTATATTCACTTCAAATTTAATCAAATTTCTTAAGATTTATATTTATTTTAAATTTTATTGGATTTTCTTCAAATTCATCTAGTTTTCTTAAGATTTATGTTTAATTCAAATTTCATCAGATTTTCTTCAAATATCATTCGATTTTCTTAAGATTTATGTTTACTTCAAATTGCATAAGATTTTGTTAAGGTTTATATTCACTTCAATTTTCATCAAATTTATTAAGATTTATGTTCACTTAAAATTTCGTCATATTCTCTTAATATTTACGCTTACTTCAAATTTTCAGCAGATTTTCTTAAGATTTATATTTACTTCAAATTTTATTAGATTTTCTTCAAATTTTCTTAAGGTTTATATTCACTTGAAATTTCATTAAATTTCTTAAGATTTAAGTTCAATTTAAATTTCATGATATTTTCTTCAAATTTCTTCTGATTTTTTTAAGATTTATGTTTACTTCCAATTTCATCATATTTTCTTAAGGTTTATATTCACTTAAAATTTCATCAAATTTCTTAAGATTTAAGTTCACTTCAAATTTCATCTGATTTTCTTCAAATTTCATCAAATTTTTTTGTTTACTTCAAATTTCATCAAATTTTTTTGTTTACTTCAAATTTCATCATATTTTCTGAAGGTTTATATTCACTTCAAATGTCATCAAATTTCTTAAGATTTAAGTTCACTTCAAAATTCATGATATTTTCTTCAAATTTTATATGATTCTCTTAAGATTTATGTTTATTTCCAATTTCATCAGATTTTCATAAGGTTTATATTTACATAAAATTTTATCAAATTTCTTAAGATATAAGTTCACCTCAAATTTCATCAGATTTTCTTCAAATTTCATTCGATTTTCTTAAGATTTATGTTTACTTCAAATTCCATCATATGTTCTTAAGGTTTATACTCACTTCAAATTTCATTAAATTTCTTAAGAATTAAGTTCCCTTCAAATTTCGTTATATTTTCTTCAAATTCTTCCGATTTTCTTAAAATTTATGTTTACTTCCAATTTCATCATAATTTCATAAGGTTTATATTCACTAAAAATTTCATCAAAATTCTTAAGATTTATTCTCACTTCAAATTTCATCAGATTTTCTTCATTTTTTCATCCGATTTTCTTAAGATTAATGTTTACTTTAAATTTCATCAAATTTCTTAAAATTTAAGTTCTCTTCAAATTTCATTTGATTTTCTTTAAATTTTATCTGAATTTCTTAAGATTTATGTTTATTTCCAATTTCATCAGATTTTCTAAGGTTTATATTCACTTCAAATTTCATCAAATTTCTTAAGATATAAGTTCACCTCAAATTTCATCATATTTTCATAAAATTTCATTCGATTTTTATGCATACTTCAAATTTGATCATATTTTCTTTAGGTTTACATTCACTTCAAATTTCATCAAATTTCTTAAGATTTAAGTTCTTTTCTAATTTCAAAATATTTTCTTCAAATTTCATTATATTTTCTTTAAATTTCATCTGATTTTCTTAAGATTTATGTTTATTACCAACTTCATCAGATTTTCTTAAGGTTTATATTCACTTAAAATTTCATCAAATTTCTTAAGATTTAAGTTCACTTCAAATTTCATCTGATTTTCTTCAAATTTCATCAAATTTTTTTGTTTACTTCAAATTTCATCAAATTTTTTTGTTTACTTCAAATTTCATCATATTTTCTGAAGGTTTATATTCACTTCAAATGTCATCAAATTTCTTAAGATTTAAGTTCACTTCAAATTTCATGATATTTTCTTCAAATTTTATTTGATTTTCTTAAGATTTATATTTATTTCAATTTCATCAGATCTTCAAAGGTTTATATTACATCAAATTTATTAAATTTCTTAAGATATCGTTCACTCAATTTCATCATATTTCTTCAAATTTCATTTGATTTACGTAAAATTTATTCACCTCAAAGTTTATCAGTTTCTTCAAATTCTTCCGATTTTCTTAAGATTTTGTTCACTTCAATTTCATCATATTTTCTTAAGGATTATATTCACTTAATTTCATCAATTTTGATATTTTCTTCAAATTTCATGATATTTTCTTCAAATTTCATGAATTTCTTCAAATTTCATCTGATTTTCTTAAGATTTGATGAAATTTGAGGTGGTTTATATCTTCAGAAATTTGATGTGAAGATAAACGTTATGAAAAGAAGAAATTGAAATAAACATAAATCTTCAATCGAGATGAAATTGAAAAAATAACATAATTGAAGTGAACTTAATCTTATATTTGATGAAATTTGGTGAATAAAAACCTAAGAAAATATGATGAAATTTGAGTAAACTAAAAATCGATTAAATTTGAAGAAACAGATGAAATTTGAGTGAACTTAAATCTTAAGAAATTTGATGAAATTTGAAGTGAATAAAACCTTTAGAAAATCGATGAATTTGAATAAACATAATCTTAAGAAAATCGGAGAAATTTGAAATAAATAAATCTTAAGAAAATCAAGAATTTGAAGAAAATATAATTAAATTTGAAGTGAACATAAATCTTAAGAAAATCGAATGAAATTTGAAGAAAATCTGATGAAGTTTGACGTGAACTTATATCTTAAGAAATTTGATGTAAATATAAAGGTTATTTAAATTTGATGAAATTGGAAAAAAAAACATAAATCTTAAGAAAATACCATAAATTTGAAGAAAATATCATGAAATTTGAGTGAAATTAAATCTTAAATTTTATGATATTTGAAGTGAATATAAACCTAAGAAAATATGATGATTTGAAGTAAACAAAAAATCGGATGAAATTTGAAGAATCGAGATGAAATTTGAAGTGAACTTAAATCTTAAGATATTTAATGAAATTTTAAGTGAATATAAACCTTAAGAAAATTTGATTAAATTGGAAGTAAACATAAATCTTAAGAAAATTCGAAGAATTTAAAGAAAATATGACTAATTTCAAGTGACTTAAACCTTAAGAAAATTAATGAAATTTGAATTGAAATTTGATGTAAATATAAAATTTGATGAAATTTTTATGAACTTAATCTTAAAATTTGATGAAATTTTAAGTGAATATAAACCTTAAGAAAATATGATGAAATTGTTAGTAAACATAAATCTTAAGAAAATCGGAATAATTTAAAGAAAATATAATGATATTTGTAGTGAACTTAAATCTAAAGAAATTTAATGAAATTTGAAGAAAATCGAATGAAATTTGAAGAAAATCAAAAGAAATTTGAAGAAAATCTGATGAAATTTGAGGTGAACTTATATCTTTAGAAATTTGATGTAAATATGAAGGTTATGAAAATCATATGAAATTAGAATTAAACATAAATCTTAAGAAAATAAGATAAAATTTAAAGAAAATATCATGAAATTTGAAGTGAATATAAATCTTAAATATGATGAAATTTGAAGTGAATATAAACCTTAAGAAAATATGATGAAATTTGAAGTAAACATAAAAATCGGATGAAATTTCAAGAAAATCAGATGAAATTTGAAGTGAACATAAATCTTAAGAAATTTGATGAAATTTGAAGTGAATATAAACCTTTAGAATATCTGATGAAATTCGATGTAAACATAAATCTTAAGAAATTCGGATGAAATTTTAAGAAAATATGATGAAATTTTAAGAAAATATGATGAAATTTTAAGAAAATGTAATGAAATTTGAAGTGAACTTAAATCTTAAGAATTTTGATGAAATTTTAAGTGAATATAAACCTTAAGAAAATATGATGAAATTGGAAGAAACATAAATCATAAGAAAATCGGAATAATTTGAAGAAAATATAATGAAATTTGAAGTGAACTTAAATCTTAAAAAATTTAATGGTATTTGAAGTGAATATAAACCTTAAGAAAATCTGATGAAATAAGAAGTAATCATAAATCTTAACAAAATCGGATGAAATTTTAAGATAATATGATAAAATTTGAAGTGAACTTAGATCTTAAGAAATTTGATGAAATTTTAAGTGAATATAAACCTTAAGAAAATATGATGAAATTGGAAGTAAACATAAATCTTAAGAAAATCGGAATAATTTGAAGAAAATATAATGAAATTTGAAGTGAACTTAAATCTCAACAAATTTAATGAAATTTGAAGTGAATATACACCTTAAGAAAATCAGATGAAATTAGAAGTAATCATAAATCTTAAGAAAATCGGATGAAATTTGAAGAAAATCAGATGAAATTTGAAGTGAACTTAAATCTTAAGAAATTTAATGAAATTTTAAGTGAATATAAACCTTAAGAAAATTTGATTAAATTGGAAGTAAACATAAATCTTAAGAAAATTCGAAGAATTTGAAGAAAATACGACTAATTTCAAGTGACTTAAACCTTAAGAAAATTAATGAAATTTGAAGTGAATATAAACCTTATGAAAATCTGATGAAATTTGAAGTAAACATAAATCATAAGAAAATCGAATGAAATTTGAAGAAAATCTGATGAAATTGGAGGTGAACTTATATCTTTAGAAATTTGATGAAATTTGAAGTAAATATAAAGTTAAAGAAAATATGATGAAATTGGAAATTCACGTAAATCTTAAGAAAATAAGATAAAATTTGAAGAAAATATCATGAAATTCAAAGTGAACTTAAATCTTAAATTTGATGAAATTTTAAGTGAATATAAACCTTAAGAAAATATGATGAAATTTGAAGTAAACATAAAAATCGGATGAAATTTGAAGAAAATCAGATGAAATTTGAAGTGAACTTAAATCTTAAGAAATTTGATGAAATTTGAAGTGAATATAAACCTTAAGAAAATCTGATGAAATTAGATGTAAACATAAATCTTAAGAAACTCAGATGAAATTTTAAGAAAATATTATGAAATTTGAAGTGAACTTAAATCTTAAGAAATTTGATGAAATTTTAAGTGAATATAAACCTTAAGAAAATATGATGAAATTGGAAGTAAACATAAATCTTAAGAAAATCGGAAGAATTTGAAGAAAATATAATGAAATTTGAATTGAACTTAAACCTTAAGAAATTTAATGAAATTTGAAGTGAATATAAACCTTAAGAAAATATGATGAAATTGGAAATAAACATAAATCTTAAGAAAATCGAATGAAATATGAAGAAAATCTGATGAAATTTGAGGTGAACTATCTTAAGAAATTTGCTGAAATTTGTGGTAAATATAAAGCTAATGAAAATCTAATGAAATAGAAAATACACATAAATCTTAAGAAAATAAGATAAAATTTGAAAAAAATATCATGAAATTTGAATTGAACTTAAATCTTAAATTTGATGAAATTTGAAGTGAATATAAACCTTAGGAAAATATGATGAAATTTGAAGTAAACATAAAAGTCGGATGAATTTTGAAGAAAATCAGGTGAAATTTGAAGTGAACTTAAATCTTAAGAAATTTGATGAAATTTGAAGTGAACATAAACCTTAAGAAAATCGATGAAATTAGAAGTAATCATCTTAAGAAAATCGGATGAAATTTTAAGAAAATATGATAAAATTTGAAGTGAACTTAAATCTTAAGAAATTTGATGAAATTTAAGTGAATATAAACCTTAAGAAAATATGATGAAATTGAAATAAACATAAATCTTAAGAAAATCGGAAGAATTTGGAGAAAATTTGATGAAATTTTAAGAAAATATGATAAAATTTGAAGTGAACTTAAATCTTAAGAAATTTGATGAAATTTTAAGTGAATATAAACCTTAAGAAAATATGATGAAATTGGAAGTAAACATAAATCTTAAGAAAATCGGAAGAATTTGGAGAAAATATAATGAAATTTGTAGTGAACTTAAATCTTAAGAAATTTAATGAAATTTGAAGAAAATCGAATGAAATTTGAAAAAAATCTGATGAAATTTGAGGTGAACTTATATCTTTAGAAATTTGATGTAAATATGAAGGTTATGAAAATCATATGAAATTAGAATTAAACATAAATCTTAAGAAAATAAGATAAAATTTAAAGAAAATATCATGAAATTTGAGGTGAATTTAAATCTTAAATTTGATGAAATTTGAAGTGAATATAAACCTTAAGAAAATATGATGAAATTTGAAGTAAACATAAAAATCGGATGAAATTTGAAGAAAATCAGATGAAATTTAAAGTGAACATAAATCTTAAGAAATTTGATGAAATTTGAAGGGAATATAAACCTTTAGAAAATCTGATGACATTTGAAGTAAACATAAATCTTAAGAAAAACGGATGGAATTTTAACAAAATATGATGAAATTTGAAGTGAACTTAAATCTTAAGAAATTTGATGAAATTTTAAGTGAATATAAACCTTAAGAAAATATGATGAAATTGGAAGTAAACATAAATCATAAGAAAATCGGAATAATTTGAAGAAAATATAATGAAATTTGAAGTGAACTTAAATCTTAACAAATTTAATGAAATTTGAAGTGAATATAAACCTTAAGAAAATCTGATGAAATTAGAAGTAAACATAAATCTTAAGAAAATCGGATGAAATTTTAAGAAAATATGATAAAATTTGAAGTGAACTTAAATCTTAAGAAATTTGATGAAATTTTAAGTGAATATAAACCTTAAGAAATATGATGAAATTGGAAGTAAACATAAATCTTAAGAAAATCGGAATAATTTGAAGAAAACATATTGAAATTTGAAGTGAACTTAAATCTCAACAAATTTAATGAAATTTGAAGTGAATATACACCTTAAGAAAATCTGTTGAAATTAGAAGTAATCATAAATCTTAAGAAAATCGAATGAAATTTTAAGAAAGTATGATAAAATTTGAAGTGAACTTAAATCTTAAGAAATTTGATGAAATTTTAAGTGAATATAAACCTTAAGAAAATATCATGAAATTGGAAGTAAACATAAATCTTAAGAAAATCGGAATAATTTGAAGAAAATATAATGAAATTTGAAGTGAACTTAAATCTTAAGAAATTTAATGAAATTTGAAGTGAATATAAACCTTATGAAAATCTGATGAAATTTGAAGTAAACATAAATCATAAGAAAATCGAATGAAATTTGAAGAAAATCTGATGAAATTTTAGGTGAACTTATATCTTTAGAAATTTGATGAAATTTGATGTAAATATATAGCTAATAAAAATATGATGAAATTGGAAATACACGTAAATCTTAAGAAAATAAGATAAAATTTGAAGAAAATATCATGAAATTCAAAGTGAACTTAAATCTTAAATTTGATGAAATTTTAAGTGAATATAAACCTTAAGAAAATATGATGAAATTTGAAGTAAACATAAAAATCGGATGAAATTTGAAGAAAATTAGATGAAATTTCAGGTGAACTTAAATATTAAGAAATTCGATGAAATTTAAAGTGAATATAATCCTTAAGAAAATCTGATGAAATTAGAAGTAATCATAAATCTTAAGAAAATCGGATGAAATGTTAAGAAAATATGATAAAATTTGAAGTGAACTTAAATCTTAAGAAATTTGATGAAATTTTAAGTGAATATAAACCTTAAGAAAATATGATGAAATTTAAAGTAAACATAAATCTTAAGAAAATCGGAATAATTTTAAGAAAATATAATGAAATTTGAAGTGAACTTAAATCTTAACAAATTTAATGAAATTTAAAGTGAATATAAACCTTAAGAAAATCAGATGAAATTAGAAGTAATCATAGATCTTAAGAAAATCGGATTAAATTTTAAGAAAATATGATAAAATTTGAAGTGAACTTAAATCTTAAGAAATTTGATGAAATTTTAAGTGAATATAAACCTTAAGAAAATATGATGAAATTGGAAGTAAACATAACTCTTAAGAAAATCGGATTAAATTTTAAGAAAATATGATAATATTTGAAGTGAACTTAAATCTTAAGAAATTTGATGAAATTTTAAGTGAATATAAACCTTAAGAAAATATGATGAAATTGGAAGTAAACATAAAACTTAAGAAAGTCGGAAGAATTTGGAGAAAATATAATGAAATTTGTAGTGAACTTAAATCTTAAGAAATTTAATGAAATTTGAAGAAAATCGAATGAAATTTGAAGAAAATCGAATGAAATTTGAAGAAAATCTATAGAAATTTGAGGTGAACTTATATCTTTAGAAATTTGATGTAAATATGAAGGTTATGAAAATCATATGAAATTAGAATTAAACATAAATCTTAAGAAAATAAGATAAAATTTAAAGAAAATATCATGAAATTTGAAGTGAACTTAAATCTTAAATTTGATGAAATTTGAAGTGAATATAAACCTTAAGAAAATATGATGAAATTTGAAGTAAACATAAAAATCGGATGAAATTTGAAGAAAATCAGATGAAATTTGAAGTGAACATAAATCTTAAGAAATTTGATGAAATTTGAAGTGAATATAAACCTTTAGAAAATCTGATGAAATTAGATGTGAACATAAATCTTAAGAAATTCGGATGAAATTTTAAGAAAATATGATGAAATTTAAGTGAACTTAAATCTTAAGAAATTTGATGAAATTTTAAGTGAATATAAACCTTAAGGAAATATGATGAAATTGGAAGTAAACATAAATCTTAAGAAAATCGGAAGAATTTGAAGAAAATATAATGAAATTTGAATTGAACTTAAACCTTAAGAAATTTAATGAAATTTGAAGTAAATATAAACCTTAAGAAAATATGATGAAATTGGAAATAAACATAAATCTTAAGAAAATCGAATAAAATATGAAGAAAATCTGATGAATTTTGAGGTGAACTTATATATGTTAAGAAATTTTTTGACATTTTATGTAAATATAAACTTTATGAAAATCAGATGAAATTGGAAATAAACATAAATCTTAAGAAAATTTGATAAAATTTGAAGAAAGTATCATGAAATTTGAAGTGAACTTAAATTTTAAATTTGATGAAATTTGATGTGAATATTAAACCTTAAGATAATCGGATGAAATTTGAAGTAAACATAATAATTTTAAGAAATTTGATGAAATTTGAAGTGAATATAAACCTTAAGAAAATTTGATGAAATTAGAAGTAATCATAAATCTTAAGATTAAATTTTAGTTTACAATTCATCATATTTTCTTAAGGTTTATATTCACTTCAAATATAATTAAATTTCTTAAGGTTTATATTCAGTTCAAATTTTATCGATTTTCTTCAAATTCTTCAATTCTCTTAAGTTTTTATTACTTCCAATTTCATCATATTTTCTTAAGGGTTATATTCATTTCAAATTTCATCAAATTTCAATAGATTTAAGTTCACCTCAAATTTCATGTTATTTTCGTCAAATTTCATTAGATTTAAGTTCACCTCAAATTTCATGTTATTTTCTTCAAATTTCATGTTATTTTCTTCAAATTTCATTGTTTTTTCAAATTTGATGAAATTTGAAGTGAATATAAACCTTAAGATATAAGTTCACCTCAAATTTCATCAGATTTTCTTCAAATTTCATTCGATTTTCTTAAGATTTATGTTTACTTCAAATTTCCTCAGATTTTCTTAAGGTTTATATTCACTTCAAATTACATCAAATTTCTCTAGATTTAATTTCACTTCAATTTCGTTATATTTTATTCAAATTTCATGATGTTTTCTTTAAATTTCATCTGATTTTCTCAAGATTTATGTTTATATCCAATTTCATCAGATTCTCTTAAGGTTTATATTCACATCAAATTTCTTAATATATAAGTTCACCTCAAATTTCATCAGATTTTATTCAAATTTCTTTTGATTTCTCAAGATTTATGTGTACTTCAAATTTCATCAGATTTTCTTAAGGTTTATATTCACTTCAAATTTCAACAAATTTCTTAAGATTTAAGTTCACTTCAAATTTCATCAGATTTTCTTCAAATTTCATCCGATTTTTATGTTTATTTCAAATTTCATCTTATTTTCTTAAGGTTTATATTCACTTAAAATTTCATAAGATTTAAGTTCACTTCAAATTTCATGATATTTTCATCAAATTTCATCTAATTTTCTTAAGAATTATGTTTATTTCCATATTCACCAGATTTTCACAAGGTTTAATTTACATTAAATTTCTTCAAATTTCTAAAGATATATGTTCACTTCAAATTTCATCAGATTTTCTTCAAATTTCATTCGATTTTCTTAAGATTTATGTTTACTTCAAATTTCTTCAGATTTTCTTAAGGTTTATATTCACTTCAAATTTCAAAAAAATTCTTAAGATTTAAGTTCACTTCAAATTTCTTCCAATTTTTATGTTTATTTCAAATTTCATCATATTTTCTTATGGTTAATATTCACCTCAAATTTCATCAAATTTCTTAAGATTTATGTTCATTTCAAATTTCATGATATTTTCTTCAAATTTCATCTGATTTTCTTAAGAGTTATGTTTATTTCAAATTTCATCAAATTTTCATATGGTTTAATTTACATCAAATTACTAAAGATATATTTTCACCTAATATTTCATAAGACTTTCATAAAATTTCATTCCATTTTCTTAAGATTTATGTTTACTTCCAATTTCATCATATTTTCTTAGGGTTTATATTCACTTGAAGTTACATCAAATTTCTTAAGATTTAAGTTCACTTCAAATTTTATCATACTTTCTTAAAATTTCATCAGATTTTCTTTAAGTTTATTCACTTTAAATTTCAATAATTTTATTAAGATTTAAGTTCACTTCAAATTTCATCTAATTTTTTTCAAATTTCATCTGATATTTATGTTTACTTTAAATTTCATCATATTTTCTTAAGGTATATATTCACTTCAAATTTCATCAAATTTAAGATTTAAGTTCACTTCAAATTCTATGATATTTTCTTCAAATTTTATCTTATTTATTTAAGATTTATGTGCGTTTCCAATTTGATCAGATTTTCATTAGCTTTATATTTATATCAAATTTCGTCAAATTTCTAAAGATATAAGTTCACCTCAAATTTCATCAGATTTTCTTCAAATTTCATTCAATCTTCTTAAGATTTATGTTTACTTCCAATTTCGTCATATTTTCTTAAGGTTTATATTCACTTTAAATTTCATCAAATTTCTTAAGTTAGTTCACTTCAAATTTTATCATATTTTCTTTAAATTTCATTCGATAGTCTTAAGATTTATGTTTACTTCAAATTTCATCAGATTTTCTTAAGGTTTATTCACTTTAAATTTCATCAAATTTCTTAAGATTTAAGTTCACTTCAAATTTCATCTGATTTTCTTCAAATTTCGTCCGATTTTCTAAAGATTTATGTTTACCTCAAATTTCATCAGATTTTCTTGATTAATATTCACTTCAATTTAATCAAGTTTTATTAGATTTTCTTATGGTTTATCAGATTTTCTTATGGTTTACCTCAAGTTTCATCAGATTTTCATCAGACTTATATTCACTTAAGGTTTTATCAGATTTTCTTCAAATTCATCTTATTTTCTAAAGATTTATGTTTACTTCAAATTTCATCAAATTTTCTTCAAATTTTATCCGACTTTCTTAAGATTTATGTTTACTTCCAATTTCATCCGACATTCTTAAGAGTTATGTTTACTTCAAATTTCATCAGATTTACTTAAGGTTTATATTTACTTCAAACTTTATTAGATTTTCTTCATATTTATCTGGTTTTCTTAAGATATATGTTCACGACAAATTTCATCAGATTTTCTTCTATATTCATGCTATTTTCTTAAGATCTAGGTTTACTTCAAATTTCATAAGACTTTATTAAGGTTTATATTCACTTCAAATTTCATCAAATTTTTTAAGAATTAAGTTCACTTCAAATTTCATGATATTTTCTTCAAACTTCATGATATTTTTTTTCAAAATTCATATGATTTTCTTAAGATTTATGTTTATTTATAATTTCATTAGATTTTCATAAGGTTTATATGTTTCATAAAATTTCATAAGATCTAAGTTAACCTCAAATCGCATGATATTTTCTTCAAATATAATCTGATTTTCTTAAGATTTATGTTTACTTCAAATTTTCTTAAGGTTTATAATCACTTCAAATTTAATCAAATTTCTTAAGATTTATATTTACTATAAATTTTATTAGATGTTCTACAAATTTATCTGGTTTTCATAAGATATAAATTCACTTCAAATGTCATCAGATTTTCTTCAATTTGCATCCGATTTTTATAAGATTTTACTTCAAATTTCATCAGACTTTCTTAAGATTTAAGTTCACTTTCAATTTCATGATACTTTCTACTAATTTCATCCGATTTTCTTAAGATGTACGTTAACTTCAAAATTTATCAGATTTTCTTATGGTTTATAATTACTTCAAATTTCATCAAATTTCATAAGATATATGTTCACCTCAAGTCGCATGATATATTCTTCAAATTTTATCCAATTTTCTTAAGATTTATGTTTACTTCATATTTTCTTCAGGTTTATATTCACTTCAAATTTAATCAAATTTCTTAAGATTTATATTTATTTTAAATTTTATTGGATTTTCTTCAAATTCATCTAGTTTTCTTAAGATTTATGTTTAATTCAAATTTCATCAGATTTTCTTCAAATATCATCCGTTTTCTTAAGATTTATGTTTTCTTCAAATTATATCAGATTTTCTTAAGGTTTATATTCACTTCAAATTTCATTAAATTTCTTAAGATTTCATTTGATTTTATTAAGATTTATGTTTACTTCAAATTTCATTAGATTTTCTTTAGCATTAAATTCACTTCAAATTTCATTAAATTTCTTACGATTTAAGTTCAATTTAAATTTCATGATATGTTCTTCAAAGTTCATCAAATTTTCTTAAGATTTAAGTTTACTTCACATTTTATCTGATTTTCTTAAGGTTTATATTCCTTACAATTTTCATGAAAATTCTTAAGATTTATGTTCCCTTCAAATTTCATCAGATTTTCTACAAATTTCATCCGATTTTCTAAAGATTTATATTTACTTCAAATTTCATCAGATTTACTTAAGGTTTATATTTACTGCAAATTTCCTTAAATTTCTTTAGATTTAAGTTCACTACAAATTTCATGATATTTTCTTCAAATTTCATCCTATTTTCTTAAGATTTATGTTCACTTCAAATTTTCTTAAGGTTTACATTCACATAAAATTTAATCAAATTTCTTAACATTTATATTTACTACAAATTTTATTAGATTTTCTACAAATTTATGTGGCTTTCTTCAGATATATGTTCACTTCAAATTTCATCAGACTTTCTTAAGGTTTATATTCACTTCAAATTTCATCAAATTTCTAAAGATTTAATCTCACTTCAAATTTCATGATATTTTTTCAAATTATATCAGATTTTATTAAGATATACGTTAACTTCAAATTTTATCATATTTTCTTAAGGTTTATATTATATTCAAATTTCATCAAAACTCATATGATTTATGTTTTCTTCAAATTTCATGTTTTTTTTTAATCATATTTCATCTAATTTTCTTCAGATTTATGTTTATTTCAAATTTCATCAGATTTTGTTATGGTTTATAATTATTTCAAATTTCATAAGATATAAGTTCACCTCATATCGCATGATATATATTCTTCAAATTTTATTCAAATTTAATCAAATTTTTTAAGATTTATATTTACTTTATATTTTATTAGATTTTCTAAAAAATCATCTTATTTTCTTTAGATTTATGTTTAATTCAAATTTCATCAGATTTTCTTCAAATATCATCCGTTTTCTTAAGATTTATGTTTTCTTCAAATTATATCAGATTTTCTTAAGGTTTATATTCACTTCAAATTTCATTAAATTTCTTAAGATTTCATTTGATTTTATTAAGATTTATGTTTACTTCAAATTTCATTAGATTTTCTTTAGCATTAAATTCACTTCAAATTTCATTAAATTTCTTACGATTTAAGTTCAATTTAAATTTCATGATATGTTCTTCAAAGTTCATCAAATTTTCTTAAGATTTAAGTTTACTTCACATTTTATCTGATTTTCTTAAGGTTTATATTCCTTACAATTTTCATGAAAATTCTTAAGATTTATGTTCCCTTCAAATTTCATCAGATTTTCTACAAATTTCATCCGATTTTCTAAAGATTTATATTTACTTCAAATTTCATCAGATTTACTTAAGGTTTATATTTACTGCAAATTTCCTTAAATTTCTTTAGATTTAAGTTCACTACAAATTTCATGATATTTTCTTCAAATTTCATCCTATTTTCTTAAGATTTATGTTCACTTCAAATTTTCTTAAGGTTTACATTCACATAAAATTTAATCAAATTTCTTAACATTTATATTTACTACAAATTTTATTAGATTTTCTACAAATTTATGCGGTTTTCTTCAGATATATGTTCAATTCAAATTTCATCAGACTTTCTTAAGGTTTATATTCACTTCAAATTTCATCAAATTTCTAAAGATTTAATCTCACTTCAAATTTCATGATATTTTTTCAAATTATATCAGATTTTATTAAGATATACGTTAACTTCAAATTTTATCATATTTTCTTAAGGTTTATATTATATTCAAATTTCATCAAAACTCATATGATTTATGTTTTCTTCAAATTTCATGTTTTTTTTTAATCATATTTCATCTAATTTTCTTCAGATTTATGTTTATTTCAAATTTCATCAGATTTTGTTATGGTTTATAATTATTTCAAATTTCATAAGATATAAGTTCACCTCATATCGCATGATATATATTCTTCAAATTTTATTCAAATTTAATCAAATTTTTTAAGATTTATATTTACTTTATATTTTATTAGATTTTCTAAAAAATCATCTTATTTTCTTTAGATTTATGTTTAATTCAAATTTCATCAGATTTTCTTCAAATATCATTCGATTTTCTTAAGATTTATGTTTACTTCAAATTGCATAAGATTTTGTTAAGGTTTATATTCACTTCAATTTTCATCAAATTTATTAAGATTTAATTTCACTTAAAATTTCATCATATTCTCTTAATATTTACGCTTACTTCAAATTTTCAGCAGATTTTCTTAAGATTTATATTTACTTCAAATTTTATTAGATTTTCTTCATATTTTCTTAAGGTTTATATTCACTTGAAATTTCATTAAATTTCTTAAGATTTAAGTTCAATTCAAATTTCATGATATTTACTTCAAATTTCTTCTGATTTTTTTAAGATTTATGTTTACTTCCAATTTCATCATATTTTCTTAAGGTTTATATTCACTTCAAATTTCATTAAATTTCTTACGATTTAAGTTCACATCAAATTTCATCTGATTTTCTTCAAATTTCATCTGAATTTCTTAAGATTTATGTTTATTTCCAATTTCACCAGATTTTCTAAGGTTTACATTCACTTCAAATTTCATCAAATTTCTTAAGATTTAAGTTCACTTCAAATTTCATCATATTTTCTTCAAATTTCATGATATTTTCTTTAAATTTCATGATATTTTCTTTAAATTTCAACTGATTTTCTTAAGATTTATGTTTATTACCAATTTCATCAGATTTTCTTAAGGTTTATATTCACTTAAAATTTCATCAAATTTCTTAAGATTTAAGTTCACTTCAAATTTCATTATATTATCTTCAAATTCTTCCGATTTTCTTAAGATTTATGTTTACTTCCAATTTCATCATATTTTCTTAAGGTTTATATTCAATTAAACTTTCATCAAAATTCTTAAGATTTAAGTTCACTTCAAATTTCATTATATTTTCTTCAAATTCTTCCGATTTTCTTAACATTTATGTTTACTTCCAATTACATCATATTTTCATAAGGTTTATATTCACTTAAAATTTCATCAAAATTCTTAAGATTTATGCTCACTTTAAATTTCATCAGATTTTCATCAATTTTAATCCATTTTTCTTAAGATTAATGTTTACTTCAAATTTCACCACATTTTCTTAAGATTTATATTCACTTCAAATTTAATCAACTTTATTAAGGGTTATATTAACTTAAATTTTAACAGTTTTTCTTCAAATTCTTCCTAATTTATTAAGATTTATGTTTACTTCCAATTTCATCATATTTTCTTAAGGTTTATATTCACATCAATTTTCACCAAATTTCTTAAGATTTAAGTCCACTTTAAATTTCATCTGATTTTCATCAAATTTCATCTAAATTTCTTAAGATTTATGTTTATTTCCAATTTCATCAGACTTTCTAAGGTTTATATTCACCTCAAATTTCATCATATTTTCTTCAAATTTCATTCAATTTTTATGCTTACTTCCAATTTGATCATATTTTCTTAAGGTTTATATTCACTTCAAATGTCATCAAATTTCTTAAGATTTAAGTTCACTTCAAAATTCATGATATTTTCTTCAAATTTTATATGATTCTCTTAAGATTTATGTTTATTTCCAATTTCATCAGATTTTCATAAGGTTTATATTTACATAAAATTTTATCAAATTTCTTAAGATATAAGTTCACCTCAAATTTCATCAGATTTTCTTCAAATTTCATTCGATTTTCTTAAGATTTATGTTTACTTCAAATTTCATCATATGTTCTTAAGGTTTATACTCACTTCAAATTTCATTAAATTTCTTAAGAATTAAGTTCCTTCAAATTTTATATTTTCTTCAAATTCTTCGATTTTCTTAAAATTTATGTTTACTTCCAATTTCATCATAATTTCATAAGGTTTATATTCACTAAAAATTTCATCAAAATTCTTAAGATTTATTCTCACTTCAAATTTCATCAGATTTTCTTCATTTTTCATCCGATTTTCTTAAGATTAATGTTTACTTTAAATTTCATCAAATTTCTTAAAATTTAAGTTCTCTTCAAATTTCATTTGATTTTCTTTAAATTTTATCTGAATTTCTTAAGATTTATGTTTATTTCCAATTTCATCAGATTTTCTAAGGTTTATATTCACTTCAAATTTCATCAAATTTCTTAAGATATAAGTTCACCTCAAATTTCATCATATTTTCATAAAATTTCATTCGATTTTTATGCATACTTCAAATTTGATCATATTTTCTTTAGGTTTACATTCACTTCAAATTTCATCAAATTTCTTAAGATTTAAGTTCTTTTCAAATTTCAAAATATTTTCTTCAAATTTCATTATATTTTCTTTAAATTTCATCTGATTTTCTTAAGATTTATGTTTATTACCAACTTCATCAGATTTTCTTAAGGTTTATATTCAATTAAAATTTCATCAAATTTCTTAAGATTTAAGTTCACTTCAAATTTCATCTGATTTTCTTCAAATTTCATCAAATTTTTTTGTTTACTTCAAATTTCATCAAATTTTTTTGTTTACTTCAAATTTCATCATATTTTCTGAAGGTTTATATTCACTTCAAATGTCATCAAATTTCTTAAGATTTAAGTTCACTTCAAATTTCATGTAATTTTCTTCAAATTTTATCTGATTTTCTTAAGATTTATGTTTATTTCCAATTTCATCAGATCTTCAAAAGGTTTATATTTACATCAAATTTTATTAAATTTCTTAGGATATACGTTCACCTCAAATTTCATCATATTTCCTTCAAATTTCATTTGATTTACGTAAAATTTCTGTTCACCTCAAAT
The DNA here is from genome assembly GCA_021764765.1 of Vicia sativa. Lineage (NCBI taxonomy): Eukaryota > Viridiplantae > Streptophyta > Magnoliopsida > Fabales > Fabaceae > Vicia > Vicia sativa. Next base: position 844,593 of record CM038795.1, read on the forward strand.
TTTATCAGATTTTCTTCAAATTCTTCCGATTTTCTTAAGATTTTTGTTCACTTCCAATTCCATCATATTTTCTTAAGGATTATATTCACTTCAAATTTCATCCAATTTCGTGATATTTTCTTCAAATTTCATGATATTTTCTTCAAATTTCATGATATTTTCTTCAAATTTCATCTGATTTTCTTAAGATTTGATGAAATTTGAGGTGAACTTATATCTTCAGAAATTTGATGTGAAGATAAACGTTATGAAAATCAGAAGAAATTGGAAATAAACATAAATCTTCCGTAAATCAGATGAAATTTGAAGAAAATAGCATGAAATTTGAAGTGAACTTAAATCTTATATTTTGATGAAATTTGAAGTGAATAAAAACCTTAAGAAAATATGATGAAATTTGAAGTAAACATAAAAATCTGATTAAATTTGAAGAAAACCAGATGAAATTTGAAGTGAACTTAAATCTTAAGAAATTTGATGAAATTTGAAGTGAATAAAAACCTTTAGAAAATCTGATGAATTTTGAAGTAAACATAAATCTTAAGAAAATCGAATGAAATTTGAAGTAAACGTAAATCTTAAGAAAATCTGAAGAATTTGAAGAAAATATAATTAAATTTGAAGTGAACATAAATCTTAAGAAAATCGAATGAAATTTGAAGAAAATCTGATGAAGTTTGACGTGAACTTATATCTTAAGAAATTTGATGTAAATATAAAGATTATTTAAATTTGATGAAATTGGAAAAAAAAAAAACATAAATCTTAAGAAAATACCATAGAATTTGAAGAAAATATCATGAAATTTGAAGTGAAATTAAATCTTAAATTTTATGATATTTGAAGTGAATATAAACCTTAAGAAAATATGACGAAATTTGAAGTAAACAAAAAAATCGGATGAAATTTGAAGAAAATCAGATGAAATTTGAAGTGAACTTAAATCTTAAGATATTTAATGAAATTTTAAGTGAATATAAACCTTAAGAAAATTTGATTAAATTGGAAGTAAACATAAATCTTAAGAAAATTCGAAGAATTTGAAGAAAATATGACAAATTTCAAGTGACTTAAACCTTAAGAAAATTAATGAAATTTGAATTGAAATTTGATGTAAATATAAAATTTGATGAAATTTTATGTGAACTTAATCTTAAGAAATTTGATGAAATTTTAAGTGAATATAAACCTTTAGAAAATATGATGAAATTGTTAGTAAACATAAATCTTAAGAAAATCGGAATAATTTGAAGAAAATATAATGATATTTGTAGTGAACTTAAATCTAAAGAAATTTAATGAAATTTGAAGAAAATCGAACGAAATTTGAAGAAAATCAAAAGAAATTTGAAGAAAATCTGATGAAATTTGAGGTGAACTTATATCTTTAGAAATTTGATGTAAATATGAAGGTTATGAAAATCATATGAAATTAGAATTAAACATAAATCTTAAGAAAATAAGATAAAATTTAAAGAAAATATCATGAAATTTGAAGTGAATATAAATCTTAAATTTGATGAAATTTGAAGTGAATATAAACCTTAAGAAAATATGATGAAATTTGAAGTAAACATAAAAATCGGATGAAATTTGAAGAAAATCAGATGAAATTTGAAGTGAACAAAAATCTTAAGAAATTTGATGAAATTTGAAGTGAATATAAACCTTTAGAATATCTGATGAAATTCGATGTAAACATAAATCTTAAGAAATTCGGATGAAATTTTAAGAAAATATGATGAAATTTTAAGAAAATATGATGAAATTTTAAGAAAATGTAATGAAATTTGAAGTGAACTTAAATCTTAAGAATTTTGATGAAATTTTAAGTGAATATAAACCTTAAGAAAATATGATGAAATTGGAAGAAACATAAATCATAAGAAAATCGGAATAATTTGAAGAAAATATAATGAAATTTGAAGTGAACTTAAATCTCAACAAATTTAATGAAATTTGAAGTGAATATACACCTTAAGAAAATCAGATGAAATTAGAAGTAATCATAAATCTTAAGAAAATCGGATGAAATTTGAAGAAAATCAGATGAAATTTGAAGTGAACTTAAATCTTAAGAAATTTAATGAAATTTTAAGTGAATATAAACCTTAAGAAAATTTGATTAAATTGGAAGTAAACATAAATCTTAAGAAAATTCGAAGAATTTGAAGAAAATACGACTAATTTCAAGTGACTTAAACCTTAAGAAAATTAATGAAATTTGAAGTGAATATAAACCTTATGAAAATCTGATGAAATTTGAAGTAAACATAAATCATAAGAAAATCGAATGAAATTTGAAGAAAATCTGATGAAATTGGAGGTGAACTTATATCTTTAGAAATTTGATGAAATTTGAAGTAAATATAAAGTTAAAGAAAATATGATGAAATTGGAAATTCACGTAAATCTTAAGAAAATAAGATAAAATTTGAAGAAAATATCATAAAATTCGAAGTGAACTTAAATCTTAAATTTGATGAAATTTTAAGTGAATATAAACCTCAAGAAAATATGATGAAATTTGAAGTAAACATAAAAATCGGATGAAATTTGAAGAAAATCAGATGAAATTTGAAGTGAACTTAAATCTTAAGAAATTTGATGAAATTTGAAGTGAATATAAACCTTAAAAAAATCTGATGAAATTAGATGTAAACATAAATCTTAAGAAACTCAGATGAAATTTTAAGAAAATATTATGAAATTTGAAATGAACTTAAATCTTAAGAAATTTGATGAAATTTTAAGTGAATATAAACCTTAAGAAAATATGATGAAATTGGAAGTAAACATAAATCTTAAGAAAATCGGAAGAATTTGAAGAAAATATAATGAAATTGGAATTGAACTTAAACCTTAAGAAATTTAATGAAATTTGAAGTGAATATAAACCTTAAGAAAATATGATGAAATTGGAAATAAACATAAATCTTAAGAAAATCGAATGAAATATGAAGAAAATCTGATGAAATTTGAGGTGAACTATCTTAAGAAATTTGCTGAAATTTGCGGTAAATATAAAGCTAATGAAAATCTAATGAAATTGAAAATACACAAAAATCTTAAGAAAATAAGATAAAATTTGAAAAAAATATCATGAAATTTGAATTGAACTTAAATCTTAAATTTGATGAAATTTGAAGTGAATATAAACCTTAGGAAAATATGATGAAATTTGAAGTAAACATAAAAGTCGGATGAATTTTGAAGAAAATCAGGTGAAATTTGAAGTGAACTTAAATCTTAAGAAATTTGATGAAATTTGAAGTGAACATAAACCTTAAGAAAATCTGATGAAATTAGAAGTAATCATAAATCTTAAAAAATTGGATGAAATTTTAAGAAAATATGATAAAATTTGAAGTGAACTTAAATCTTAAGAAATTTGATGAAATTTTAAGTGAATATAAACCTTAAGAAAATATGATGAAATTGGAAGTAAACATAAATCTTAAGAAAATCGGAAGAATTTGGAGAAAATTTGATGAAATTTTAAGAAAATATGATAAAATTTGAAGTGAACTTAAATCTTAAGAAATTTGATGAAATTTTAAGTGAATATAAACCTTAAGAAAATATGATGAAATTGGAAGTAAACATAAATCTTAAGAAAATCGGAAGAATTTGGAGAAAATTTGATGAAATTTTAAGAAAATATGATAAATTTGAAGTGAACTTAAATCTTAAGAAATTTGATGAAATTTTAAGTGAATATAAACCTTAAGAAAATATGATGAAATTGGAAGTAAACATAAATCTTAAGAAAATCGGAAGAATTTGGAGAAAATATAATGAAATTTGTAGTGAACTTAAATCTTAAGAAATTTAATGAAATTTGAAGAAAATCGAATGAAATTTGAAGAAAATCGAATGAAATTTGAAAAAATCTGATGAAATTTGAGGTGAACTTATATCTTTAGAAATTTGATGTAAATATGAAGGTTATGAAAATCATATGAAATTAGAATTAAACATAAATCTTAAGAAAATAAGATAAAATTTAAAGAAAATATCATGAAATTTGAAGTGAATTTAAATCTTAAATTTGATGAAATTTGAAGTGAATATAAACCTTAAGAAAATATGATGAAATTTGAAGTAAACATAAAAATCGGATGAAATTTGAAGAAAATCAGATGAAATTTAAAGTGAACATAAATCTTAAGAAATTTGATGAAATTTGAAGGGAATATAAACCTTTAGAAAATCTGATGACATTTGAAGTAAACATAAATCTTAAGAAAAACGGATGGAATTTTAACAAAATATGATGAAATTTGAAGTGAACTTAAATCTTAAGAAATTTGATGAAATTTTAAGTGAATATAAACCTTAAGAAAATATGATGAAATTGGAAGTAAACATAAATCATAAGAAAATCGGAATAATTTGAAGAAAATATAATGAAATTTAAAGTGAACTTAAATCTTAACAAATTTAATGAAATTTGAAGTGAATATAAACCTTAAGAAAATCTGATGAAATTAGAAGTAATCATAAATCTTAAGAAAATCGGATGAAATTTTAAGAAAATATGATAAAATTTGAAGTGAACTTAAATCTTAAGAAATTTGATGAAATTTTAAGTGAATATAAACCTTAAGAAATATGATGAAATTGGAAGTAAACATAAATCTTAAGAAAATCGGAATAATTTGAAGAAAACATATTGAAATTTGAAGTGAACTTAAATCTCAACAAATTTAATGGAATTGAAGTGAATATACACCTTAAGAAAATCTGTTGAAATTAGAAGTAATCATAAATCTTAAGAAAATCGGATGAAATTTTAAGAAAGTATGATAAAATTTGAAGTGAACTTAAATCTTAAGAAATTTGATGAAATTTTAAGTGAATATAAACCTTAAGAAAATATCATGAAATTGGAAATAAACATAAATCTTAAGAAAATCGGAATAATTTGAAGAAAATATAATGAAATTTGAAGTGAACTTAAATCTTAAGAAATTTAATGAAATTTGAAGTGAATATAAACCTTATGAAAATCTGATGAAATTTGAAGTAAACATAAATCATAAGAAAATCGTATGAAATTTGAAGAAAATCTGATGAAATTTTAGGTGAACTTATATCTTTAGAAATTTGATGAAATTTGATGTAAATATATAGCTAATAAAAATATGATGAAATTGGAAATACACGTAAATCTTAAGAAAATAAGATAAAATTTGAAGAAAATATCATGAAATTCGAAGTGAACTTAAATCTTAAATTTGATGAAATTTTAAGTGAATATAAACCTTAAGAAAATATGATGAAATTTGAAGTAAACATAAAAATCGGATGAAATTTGAAGAAAATTAGATGAAATTTGAGGTGAACTTAAATATTAAGAAATTCGATGAAATTTAAAGTGAATATAATCCTTAAGAAAATCTGATGAAATTAGAAGTAATCATAAATCTTAAGAAAATCGGATGAAATGTTAAGAAAATATGATAAAATTTGAAGTGAACTTAAATCTTAAGAAATTTGATGAAATTTTAAGTGAATATAAACCTTAAGAAAATATGATGAAATTTAAAGTAAACATAAATCTTAAGAAAATCGGAATAATTTGAAGAAAATATAATGAAATTTGAAGTGAACTTAAATCTTAACAAATTTAATGAAATTTGAAGTGAATATAAACCTTAAGAAAATCTGATGAAATTAGAAGTAATCATAGATCTTAAGAAAATCGGATTAAATTTTAAGAAAATATGATAAAATTTGAAGTGAACTTAAATCTTAAGAAATTTGATGAAATTTTAAGTGAATATAAACCTTAAGAAAATATGATGAAATTGGAAGTAAACATAACTCTTAAGAAAATCGGATTAAATTTTAAGAAAATATGATAATATTTGAAGTGAACTTAAATCTTAAGAAATTTGATGAAATTTTAAGTGAATATAAACCTTAAGAAAATATGATGAAATTGGAAGTAAACATAAAACTTAAGAAAGTCGGAAGAATTTGGAGAAAATATAATGAAATTTGTAGTGAACTTAAATCTTAAGAAATTTAATGAAATTTGAAGAAAATCGAATGAAATTTGAAGAAAATCGAATGAAATTTGAAGAAAATCGAATGAAATTTGAAGAAAATCTAAAGAAATTTGAGGTGAACTTATATCTTTAGAAATTTGATGTAAATATGAAGGTTATGAAAATCATATGAAATTAGAATTAAACATAAATCTTAAGAAAATAAGATAAAATTTAAACAAAATATCATGAAATTTGAAGTGAACTTAAATCTTAAATTTGATGAAATTTGAAGTGAATATAAACCTTAAGAAAATATGATGAAATTTGAAGTAAACATAAAAATCGGATGAAATTTGAAGAAAATCAGATGAAATTTGAAGTGAACATAAATCTTAAGAAATTTGATGAAATTTGAAGTGAATATAAACCTTTAGAAAATCTGATGAAATTAGATGTGAACATAAATCTTAAGAAATTCGGATGAAATTTTAAGAAAATATGATGAAATTTGAAGTGAACTTAAATCTTAAGAAATTTGATGAAATTTTAAGTGAATATAAACCTTAAGAAAATATGATGAAATTGGAAGTAAACATAAATCTTAAGAAAATCGGAAGAATTTGAAGAAAATATAATGAAATTTGAATTGAACTTAAACCTTAAGAAATTTAATGAAATTTGAAGTGAATATAAACCTTAAGAAAATATGATGAAATTGGAAATAAACATAAATCTTAAGAAAATCGAATAAAATATGAAGAAAATCTGATGAATTTTGAGGTGAACTTATATATGTTAAGAAATTTTTTGAAATTTTATGTAAATATAAACTTTATGAAAATCAGATGAAATTGGAAATAAACATAAATCTTAAGAAAATTTGATAAAATTTGAAGAAAGTATCATGAAATTTGAAGTGAACTTAAATTTTAAATTTGATGAAATTTGATGTGAATATTAAACCTTAAGATAATCGGATGAAATTTGAAGTAACCATAATAATCTTAAGAAATTTGATGAAATTTGAAGTGAATATAAACCTTAAGAAAATTTGATGAAATTAGAAGTAATTATAAATCTTAAGATTAAATTTTAGTTTACAATTCATCATATTTTCTTAAGGTTTATATTCACTTCAAATATAATTAAATTTCTTAAGGTTTATATTCAGTTCAAATTTTATCAGATTTTCTTCAAATTCTTCCAATTCTCTTAAGTTTTATTATTACTTCCAATTTCATCATATTTTCTTAAGGGTTATATTCATTTCAAGTTTCATCAAATTTCAATAGATTTAAGTTCACCTCAAATTTCATGTTATTTTCGTCAAATTTCAATAGATTTAAGTTCACCTCAAATTTCATGTTATTTTCTTCAAATTTCATGTTATTTTTTTCAAATTTCATTTGTTTTTCTTCAAATTTGATGAAATTTGAAGTGAATATAAACCTTAAGATATAAGTTCACCTCAAATTTCATCAGATTTTCTTCAAATTTCATTCGATTTTCTTAAGATTTATGTTTACTTCAAATTTCCTCAGATTTTCTTAAGGTTTATATTCACTTCAAATTACATCAAATTTCTCTAGATTTAATTTCACTTCAATTTCGTTATATTTTATTCAAATTTCATGATGTTTTCTTTAAATTTCATCTGATTTTCTCAAGATTTATGTTTATATCCAATTTCATCAGATATTCTTAAGGTTTATATTCACATCAAATTTCTTAATATATAAGTTCACCTCAAATTTCATCAGATTTTATTCAAATTTCTTTTGATTTCTCAAGATTTATGTGTACTTCAAATTTCATCAGATTTTCTTAAGGTTTATATTCACTTCAAATTTCAACAAATTTCTTAAGATTTAAGTTCACTTCAAATTTCATCAGATTTTCTTCAAATTTCATCCGATTTTTATGTTTATTTCAAATTTCATCTTATTTTCTTAAGGTTTATATTCACTTAAAATTTCATAAGATTTAAGTTCACTTCAAATTTCATGATATTTTCATCAAATTTCATCTAATTTTCTTAAGAATTATGTTTATTTCCATATTCACCAGATTTTCATAAGGTTTAATTTACATTAAATTTCTTCAAATTTCTAAAGATATATGTTCACTTCAAATTTCATCAGATTTTCTTCAAATTTCATTCGATTTTCTTAAGATTTATGTTTACTTCAAATTTCTTCAGATTTCCTTAAGATTTATATTCACTTAAAATTTCATCAAATTTCTTAAGATTTAAGTTCACTTCTAATTTTATCATATTTTCCTCAAATTCATCTTATTCTTAAGATTTATGTTTACTTCAAATTTCATCAGAGTTTCTTAAGGTTTATTCACTTTAAATTTAATCAAATTTCTTAAGATTTAAGTTCACTTCAAATTTCATCCGATTTTTATGCTTACTTCAAATTTCATCATATTTTCTTAAGGTTTATATTCACTTAAAATTTCATCAAATTTAAGATTTAAGTTCACTTCAAATTTCATGATATTTTCTTCAAATAATATCTGATTTTCTTAAGATTTATGTTTATTTCAAATTCATCAGATTTTCATAAGCTTTATATTTACATCAAATTTCATCAAATTTCTTAAGATATAAGTTCACCTCAAATTTCATAAGATTTTCCACAAATTTCATTCGATTTTCTTAAGATTTATGTTTAATTCAAATTTCATCAGATTTTCATAAGGTTTATATACACTTCAAATTTTATTAATTTCTTAAGGTTTAAGTTCACTTCAAATTTCATTATATTTTCTACAAATTCTTCCGATTTTCTTACGATTTATGTTTACTTCCAATTTCATCATATTTTCTTAAGGTTTATATTCACTTAAAATTTCATAAAATTTCTTAAGATTTAAGTTTACTTCAAATTTCATCATATTTTCTTAAAATTTCAACCGATTTTCTTAAGATTTATATTTACGTCTAATTTCATCAGATTTTCTTACGGTTTATATTCACTTCAAATTTCTTAAGATTTAAGTTCACTTCAAATTTCATCTAATTTTCTTCAAATTTCATCTGATTTTTATGTTTCTTCAAATTTCATCAGATTTTCTTAAGGTTTATATTCACTTCAAATTTCAAAAAAATTCTTAAGATTTAAGTTCACTTCAAATTTCTTCCGATTTTTATGTTTATTTCAAATTTCATCATATTTTCTTAAATTCACCTCAAATTTCATCAAATTTCTTAAGATTTAAGTTCATTTCAAATTTCATGATATTTTCTTCAAATTTCATCTGATTTTCTTAAGAGTTATGTTTATTTCAAATTTCATCAAATTTCATGTGGTTTAATTTACATCAAATTACTAAAGATATATTTTCACCTAATATTTCATAAGACTTTCATAAAATTTCATTCCATTTTCTTAAGATTTATGTTTACTTCCAATTTCATCATATTTTCTTAGGGTTTATATTCACTTGAAGTTACATCAAATTTCTTAAGATTTAAGTTCACTTCAAATTTTATCATACTTTCTTAAAATTTCATCAGATTTTCTTTAAGTTTATTCACTTTAAATTTCAATAATTTTATTAAGATTTAAGTTCACTTCAAATTTCATCTAATTTTTTTTCAAATTTCATCTGATATTTATGTTTACTTTAAATTTCATCATATTTTCTTAAGGTATATATTCACTTCAAATTTCATCAATTTTAAGATTTAAGTTCACTTCAAATTCTATGATATTTTCTTCAAATTTTATCTTATTTATTTAAGATTTATGTGCGTTTCCAATTTGATCAGATTTTCATTAGCTTTATATTTATATCAAATTTCGTCAAATTTCTAAAGATATAAGTTCACCTCAAATTTCATCAGATTTTCTTCAAATTTCATTCAATTTTCTTAAGATTTATGTTTACTTCCAATTTCGTCATATTTTCTTAAGGTTTATATTCACTTTAAATTTCATCAAATTTCTTAAGATAAGTTCACTTCAAATTTTATCATATTTTCTTTAAATTTCATTCGATTTTCTTAAGATTTATGTTTACTTCAAATTTCATCAGATTTTCTTAAGGTTTATTCACTTTAAATTTCATCAAATTTCTTAAGATTTAAGTTCACTTCAAATTTCATCTGATTTTCTTCAAATTTCGTCCGATTTTCTAAAGATTTATGTTTACCTCAAATTTCATCAGATTTTCTTCAGATTAATATTCACTTCAAATTTAATCAAGTTTTATTAGATTTTCTTATGGTTTATCAGATTTTCTTATGGTTTACCTCAAGTTTCATCAGATTTTCTTCAGACTTATATTCACTTAAGGTTTTATCAGATTTTCTTCAAATTCATCTTATTTTCTAAAGATTTATGTTTACTTCAAATTTCATCAAATTTTCTTCAAATTTCATCCGACTTTCTTAAGATTTATGTTTACTTCCAATTTCATCCGACATTCTTAAGAGTTATGTTTACTTCAAATTTCATCAGATTTACTTAAGGTTTATATTTACTTCAAACTTTATTAGATTTTCTTCATATTTATCTGGTTTTCTTAAGATATATGTTCACGACAAATTTCATCAGATTTTCTTCTATATTCATCCTATTTTCTTAAGATCTAGGTTTACTTCAAATTTCATAAGACTTTATTAAGGTTTATATTCACTTCAAATTTCATCAAATTTTTTAAGAATTAACTTCACTTCAAATTTCATGATATTTTCTTCAAATTTCATGATATTTTTTTTCAAATTTCATATGATTTTCTTAAGATTTATGTTTATTTATAATTTCATTAGATTTTCATAAGGTTTATATGTTTCATAAAATTTCATAAGATCTAAGTTAACCTCAAATCGCATGATATTTTCTTCAAATATAATCTGATTTTCTTAAGATTTATGTTTACTTCAAATTTTCTTAAGGTTTATAATCACTTCAAATTTAATCAAATTTCTTAAGATTTATATTTACTATAAATTTTATTAGATGTTCTACAAATTTATCTGGTTTTCATAAGATATAAATTCACTTCAAATGTCATCAGATTTTCTTCAATTTGCATCCGATTTTTATAAGATTTTACTTCAAATTTCATCAGACTTTCTTAAGATTTAAGTTCACTTTCAATTTCATGATACTTTCTACTAATTTCATCCGATTTTCTTAAGATGTACGTTAACTTCAAAATTTATCAGATTTTCTTATGGTTTATAATTACTTCAAATTTCATCAAATTTCATAAGATATATGTTCACCTCAAGTCGCATGATATATTCTTCAAATTTTATCCAATTTTCTTAAGATTTATGTTTACTTCATATTTTCTTCAGGTTTATATTCACTTCAAATTTAATCAAATTTCTTAAGATTTATATTTAGTTTAAATTTTATTGGATTTTCTTCAAATTCATCTAGTTTTCTTAAGATTTATGTTTAATTCAAATTTCATCAGATTTTCTTCAAATATCATCTGTTTTCTTAAGATTTATGTTTTCTTCAAATTATATCAGATTTTCTTAAGGTTTATATTCACTTCAAATTTCATTAAATTTCTTAAGATTTCATTTGATTTTATTAAGATTTATGTTTACTTCAAATTTCATTAGATTTTCTTTAGCATTAAATTCACTTCAAATTTCATTAAATTTCTTACGATTTAAGTTCAATTTAAATTTCATGATATGTTCTTCAAAGTTCATCAAATTTTCTTAAGATTTAAGTTTACTTCACATTTTATCTGATTTTCTTAAGTTTACTTCCAATTTCATCATATTTTCTTAAGGTTTATATTCACATCAATTTTCACCAAATTTCTTAAGATTTAAGTCCACTTTAAATTTCATCTGATTTTCATCAAATTTCATCTAAATTTCTTAAGATTTATGTTTAATTCCAATTTCATCAGACTTTCTAAGGTTTATATTCACCTCAAATTTCATCATATTTTCTTCAAATTTCATTCAATTTTTATGCTTACTTCCAATTTGATCATATTTTCTTAAGGTTTATATTCACTTCAAATGTCATCAAATTTCTTAAGATTTAAGTTCACTTCAAAATTCATGATATTTTCTTCAAATTTTATATGATTCTCTTAAGATTTATGTTTATTTCCAATTTCATCAGATTTTCATAAGGTTTATATTTACATAAAATTTTATCAAATTTCTTAAGATATAAGTTCACCTCAAATTTCATCAGATTTTCTTCAAATTTCATTCGATTTTCTTAAGATTTATGTTTACTTCAAATTCCATCATATGTTCTTAAGGTTTATACTCACTTCAAATTTCATTAAATTTCTTAAGAATTAAGTTCCCTTCAAATTTCGTTATATTTTCTTCAAATTCTTCCGATTTTCTTAAAATTTATGTTTACTTCCAATTTCATCATAATTTCATAAGGTTTATATTCACTAAAAATTTCATCAAAATTCTTAAGATTTATTCTCACTTCAAATTTCATCAGATTTTCTTCATTTTTCATCCGATTTTCTTAAGATTAATGTTTACTTTAAATTTCATCAAATTTCTTAAAATTTAAGTTCTCTTCAAATTTCATTTGATTTTCTTTAAATTTTATCTGAATTTCTTAAGATTTATGTTTATTTCCAATTTCATCAGATTTTCTAAGGTTTATATTCACTTCAAATTTCATCAAATTTCTTAAGATATAAGTTCACCTCAAATTTCATCATATTTTCATAAAATTTCATTCGATTTTTATGCATACTTCAAATTTGATCATATTTTCTTTAGGTTTACATTCACTTCAAATTTCATCAAATTTCTTAAGATTTAAGTTCTTTTCAAATTTCAAAATATTTTCTTCAAATTTCATTATATTTTCTTTAAATTTCATCTGATTTTCTTAAGATTTATGTTTATTACCAACTTCATCAGATTTTCTTAAGGTTTATATTCACTTAAAATTTCATCAAATTTCTTAAGATTTAAGTTCACTTCAAATTTCATCTGATTTTCTTCAAATTTCATCAAATTTTTTTGTTTACTTCAAATTTCATCAAATTTTTTTGTTTACTTCAAATTTCATCATATTTTCTGAAGGTTTATATTCACTTCAAATGTCATCAAATTTCTTAAGATTTAAGTTCACTTCAAATTTCATGATATTTTCTTCAAATTTTATCTGATTTTCTTAAGATTTATGTTTATTTCCAATTTCATCAGATCTTCAAAAGGTTTATATTTACATCAAATTTTATTAAATTTCTTAAGATATACGTTCACCTCAAATTTCATCATATTTTCTTCAAATTTCATTTGATTTACGTAAAATTTCTGTTCACCTCAAATTTTATCAGATTTTCTTCAAATTCTTCCGATTTTCTTAAGATTTTTGTTCACTTCCAATTCCATCATATTTTCTTAAGGATTATATTCACTTCAAATTTCATCCAATTTCGTGATATTTTCTTCAAATTTCATGATATTTTCTTCAAATTTCATCTGATTTTCTTACGATTTATGTTTATTTCCAATTTCTTCTGATTTTCATAACGTTTATCTTCACATCAAATTTCTGAAGATATAAGTTCACCTCAAATTTCATCAAATCTTCTTCAAATTTCATTCAATTTTCTTAAGATTTTTGTTTACTTCAAATTTTATCAGATTTTCTGAAGGTTTATATTCACTTCAAATTTCTTAAGATTTAAGTTGACTTAAAATTTCTTTATATTTTATTCAAATTTCATGATGTTTTCTTCAAATTTCATCTAATTTTCTCAAGATTTAAGTTTATTTCCATTATCATGATTTTCTTTATATTGTGACTCTAAGGAACTTGGAGGTTTGAGTTTGAGGAAGCTTGATGTGATGAATAAAGCTTATTTTCGAAACTCATTTGAAGTATGTTAACCAATTCATAGGCCTTCGGTGTAGAGTTCTAAAGGGCTGTATATGGAGAAGGTCGAGCGACAACGAGTAAGTATCGTAGGATTCGAGTTTGTGGCGTCGTTGTACAATTCTATGCCTTCAATTAGCGTTATGGAATGTGGAATATTGGCAGCGGGAAGAAGGTTGGTGCTTAGGAGGATTGTAACACCTACACCGTATTAGTATAGTTATAATCTACTAATTTTATTTTTTTAATAATTTATTACAACTTTGGATTTTGTGCAACTACTGATTGCTTTGTTGTGTTCTAGGTGTAGGATACAGTGTATGTATGTACCAAGCAGTGTCAAAATAGCAAGCCTCGTACAAAAATTGATAGTCTTCTTCCTCCGGTAAAACTTAGTAATAATATATACGCATAATTAAGCTTAAAATACATGTCTGAGTAGCTATACCTCATGCCATCTAGATAGGAATTTGATTGGTCGTATTTTTTATTTGGTCTCTCTAACAAGAACAAAGAAAGACATTAGTATACCTATCAAGTTTTGCCATTTTATTTGGTTTTAAACATGTACTTGAGGTCTTCCGTTGTCATGCACATGATATAAGTGCATCCAAAAACATTCCTACGCACAAATTGCTCTTTAGTCACGAACAAGTTAAAATTTTGCAAGTGTACAAATCAACAACCAAAAGGCATAGCACCAGCAAGATATGTCAACAATAACTTTCTATTCCAACTATTGAAACTTTTATCAAACCCTTGACAATCCTTTAAAAATATAAAAAGTGTTAATATGAAATTTGGCACCAACACAAGTTTTGTGCCATATTACAAATTCTATCTGCTAAGGGAAACATGTGATTTCAGGATCTTTGCTACTTGCAATCAACAATATTACAAACACTTTTGGGGACAATATTGAAGACAAGGAACAATAAAAGAAATCCTATAAAATACATATTCCATCCATCCAGTGAACTGTAATGGTCATAATAATTCATTTAAATGTTGGCTTGGTTCCATACATTCTTAGTATAACCATTTATGTTAACTACTGTAGATAACAATGAAGGTTGTATACAGGCAAAAATTTGACAACCAAGCTCTGTGAAGCTGTCAATTTTCAAAGATTACTAATTTCTGTACAAATATTTTGACAGTGGGAACTTTAGGCTTCTTGCAACCTGCTTAAACAATAAGTAAAATATTCTTCTTTGTTATACATGCATCCTAAGCATTGAATTCCCATAGTAACAGAATTTCTGAGTGTTAAGAGTGAGAGACATAGTTGTTACCTTTAAGGCCAGGTTTTCAGATATAGTTGATCGATACCGAGTTGAACCCTCAATTGGGCAGCTTTTTCCTTTGAAAATAAAATTAGCATTACAGAGAGTGGATAGCTGCAACAGAACGTCAGAGATCAGTGAACCATTGCTACATTCAGCTCCTAATTCATTGTTGTTTGGCTCCTCTTCATCATATGGCTCTTCTGCAACAGATACAATACACTGAAAGATGGCTATCAACCTCTCCGATGGGAAAGTTCCAGGTCCTTTCATTAGCAGTTCCTCTTCTAAAATTTCTTTCTTTTCCAGCACTTTCTCAGAGGCCCTATGCATTAAAAAGAATAATCAGACAAAAATAATAAATGAGCAATGCTCAATACAAATGTTTAGAAATAACAACCATTCAGACCAAGGTTGGAACTTCAATAATTAATTCTTCACACAGAAAAAAAAATTAAAATAAGTAACAGAACAAGAAAAACAAAGACAGGATTCATTCAACTAACATAAATATTAAAGCCAGTAATCTGAGCACTGAAGTCTCAAAAAATCATATATCACATTGTTTTCAGAATAGGTTAAAAATCGTGGTATTAAATCACCGGACTTACTTCCTCTTTCGCTTTCGATTATCAGAACCACCTTTGGAATCAAAAAGTGAAGCATCAAGAGTAGCAGGGTTTCTGGAGGCAAGAAATGATGAAATAAGAAGATACTTTGCACTAGTTGACATATGAAAATCAAGATCACTGATTTCCTCAAATCTCTCTGGTCTCTTAGGACTCCCGTTATGCTTTGTCTCTTTACCGACATTAACTTTACTTGAAGGAAGAGATGAAACCTTAAATACATCATTGAGAGATGAGGCAATATGAGGCCTGATATGATTGAATAGCCTCCTCTTCATGTCTTCAGTAGGGACAACTCCTTTTCCCTTATCACTTAAAGGTTCGCAATATTTTTCAAATAGTGGCTTTAACGCAGTAGACAATTCACCAACCTGCCTAGTAATTCTACAGAAAGGTCTCAGAGCTATGCTGCATGAAAAGAAACAAAAGCATTTACTATATTAGATCCTAGTTGCCAAATGACAGCTACAAAACGGCAGTATAGTGTAGCAGAGTCCAGAATGTGAACAAATTGCTAGCAATTTAGAACAAAGCGTTGTCAAATGGTGGCTAATGTTATATCATCCATGATTTGCAATTGACAGCACTATATAAGATAGCGTTAAGAATGGAAACTTATAAGAGGTATAAAAATGGCTTACTCGAGAAATGAAGAATACAACTTGTGGTTCAGTTGGTTTGTCAAGAGTATTTGACGAATATCAGCTTCAGTGTAATCAGGAAAGTAAATGGGGATGGGGTCAACATAAGGCATGTTAGAGTAAAAGGTATCTGGGGAAGTAGCACTGATGAAAATGAGACCAACCTGAGGCATCTTTAGCATATCATAGAGATTAAACAATAAGGGCAATATAGTAGAGCTTTTATCCCAATCTCTAACAAGATGAAAATTGTCAAATACTAAGTAGATTATATTTCCCATTTCCAACTTGTCTGATTTCTCCTTGAGAGTATTTATAACAGCGGTCAATGCTTCCCGAAGAAAGTTGACAAAATCAGATGGTCTTTCACAGCGCTGAGCATTTGTGTAAGCATTGGCAACATTTTTTGTATGGAGAAGCAACTGATTTAGAACAGAGTGGAACAAGATAGGTTGATTATAACACGTCCTACAACTAGAATAAACAATAGGCCTGTTGAGATGTCTAAAGAGTTGAAGAATGATACTAGTTTTTCCAGTAGAAGCACCTCCATAGATAAACAAAGGGAGTAGTGGTGAATTCAAGGGTCCCAAAAGACGAGCGATCTCAAGAATTTGGCTAGTTCTAGCAGGAAAATTGGCAATGATGTCATCAAGGCTAATGGGGTCTCCACCAAGTAAAAGGCCATTAGTTGAAGTTGATGTTGATGCTGAATCCTCCTCCTCTTTACCCATTTATGTATCTAAAAATGGATTAGGTTATTTCCCTCAAATTCTGAAACGAATATGAAAAGTATAAGCAAGGAAGAGAACTAACCTGATACAAACAGCCAGAGACAACTATTATGTTAGGGTTTTGGGTCAAATTCGAGAGGAAAGATTGTTATCTTAGGGTTTTTGCTCAAAAATGAGGGAGGGACAACTTGTGCGTTCCAATATTCATGCTTAACCAAAATTGATGCTTAAACCAAAATTGATGCTTAAACCTTTAAATAGTTGGAGAAAGTAAGAAATGAGAACAAAAACTAGAGATAAAATAAACTTTTTGAACATTTTATAATGTATTTTGGGCTGGATTAGGGATTGAGGCCCAAAATTAAATAAATAAACGTGAATCCTGGTTGAAAACCCTAACCTAAACCGTCTCGGAGAGATGAAAAGAAAAAACAGAGAAGAAGGAGGTTTACTCCAACAAACTCTTGGGCGTCGAGTCGAATCCTGCAAAGCAAATCACTCATCCGCCGAAGAAATAGTGAAGCATCTCCGCTCAACGTATTCTGATTATCACCGAACAAAGCATCAAACACTGATTCGATTAGTTCACAATGCTCTTAATACTACTACTACTCATAACAACGACAGCAGCGATGATGGCAATACTACTACTACTCATAACAACGACAGCAGCGATGATGGCGAAAGCGATGGAAAGAAAAGTAAGAAAATGGATTTAGAACAAGAAAAGGAAACCTCATCCTGTAATTCTCAAGTGAGTAATTCTGCTGTTTTGGCGAAAGTGCCCATGTTTAAGGATTTAGGTGGGATGAAAAATGTAATTGAGGAATTGAAAACCAAGATTTTATGGCCCATCTTTAATCCTAACATGTGTAAACTCTTGGGAGTGAAGCCAATCGGTGGTGTTTTGTTGCATGGACTAGCTGGTTGTGGCAAGACTAGATTAGCTCATGCTATAGCTAATGAGACCGGTTACAATTTCTATCCTACTTCCGCTACTCAATTCGTCAATGGAATCTCAGGTTCATCTGAAGAAAATATCAGAGAGCTTTTTTCAAAAGCTAAAAAGACTGCACCCTCTGTTATCTTTATTGACGAGATTCATGCCATTGCTTCAAAAAGAGAGGATTTACATCGTCAAATGGAGACGCGAATTGTCACACAGTTAATGATATGTATGGATGAAGCTAATGATCATCAAAATTTTGAGACCCCAGGTCATGTTCTTGTAATTGGAGCAACAAATAACCTTGCTGCTATTGAATCTGCTCTCAGAAGACCTGGTCGTTTTGATCGTGAGATTCTTGTTCCTATTCCTGATCAATCTTCTAGGGAGGACATTCTTACTGTCCTTACTCGTCATCAAAAACATGATAATTCTGTTGCTTTGCAAAAAATAGCCATGTCTACGCCAGGATTTGTTGCTGCTGATCTCGAAGCTCTAGCCGATGCAGCCGGCGTTGTGGCAATGAATAGGTTACGTAATCAAACAAAGCACAAATTATCCAATCAAGATCAAGATTGGTGGAAGAAACCATTGCCTCAAGATGATTTGGAGAAATGTGCAATCACCATGTCTGATTTTGAGGTGCTTTGGATTTCTTTTTACGTTATTGATTTTTTTTATTCATAGCTTTTTTTGGGTTTGTTAAATTATCATGTGTTTCTCAGTTATCCTATACTTCTCTCTTACAAAATTATTTTCTTTATAAAAGTTATTCAAATTGCTTCTACTACATTTGTACTATAGTCTTTGATTTTCTGTCTAATTTTATTATATGCAAAAGTATCATCCTATCTTTGCCTATTTTCTATCTATTTGTCTTACACAGAAAGCATCCGAAACGGTGCAACCTTCATTAACAAGAGAAGGATTTGCTCCCATTCCTGATGTTAAATGGGAAGATGTTGGTGCGCTTGATCATGTAAGACAGGAGTTTGATCACTACATTATAAGGCGTATAAAACATCCCGAGGATTTTAAGGTAATTTTTAACATTAAACAATTTTTATTCAATTTTTGTTAAGTGAGAGAAACTCAAATTGTGCTCTGAATATGAAGCTTTAGTCAACTTTTATGAGGGATGTGAAGTGGATTATTTCCATGTTCTAATTCAACTTCGCCTTGGAATGTTGGTTTTCACATGTTGCCTTGAAATTATTTTTTCTCTCTGCTTGGGACAATATTATCAGCCTACTTGATGTAATTTGTAATCACATAATTTCAGCAATAATAATATATGTCTTTCCAGTTCTCGGTCACTATTTTATTCGGATATTGATTATTCCGAAGTTTGTTTGAGAAGGGATTTTTGCAGGATTCATTATATTTTTTGGGTTTTTCTCTGCTAAGCTGTTCATCATTAGTTATTACAGCCTAGAAGATTGTCAAATGTACCTTAATCAATTGTGGTGCCTTTTTTTTGCCCTTAAACAGGAAACACGGTAAAAATAGGAAAACACACTGAAAAATAGTGAAAAATAGTGAAAAATAGTAAGTAAGATGCTGATTTTATTGAATTGAAAAGGTTGCAAATGCAGATGGGAAACAATCCCTGTCTACCGTTGAGTTGTGCTCCTCACTGCCTAACAAACTGCAAAACAAACTTCTGCATACCCATTAATATCTTATCCTCTCTGTATAACAGAAATTCTACTCAAACCATCCCCTTACACTGACCCTACTACCACATCGACAATTGTCCCTATCCCTACTTTCTAATTTTGGAAACCACATCGACAATTGTCCCTATCCCTACTTTCTAATTTTGGAATCCATGTTGCTGACACAAAAACCCTGTGTCTCTATCACTTTTGTATTACCCATTTTACTTTTCAAAATCATCAGTCAAACTAGTTGTCAAAATTGGTCTAACATCTTTGTGTCAAGTCTTAACTATCTAGAGTTGTATTACAATCACAAGATCACTTGTCAGTGTTACTGAAATTATTTATTTCAGGGGTTCACGAGGAATCTTGAAACCGGATTTTTACTGTATGGGCCTCCAGGTTGTGGAAAAACACTAATTGCCAAAGCTGTTGCCAATGAAGCAGGAGCTAATTTTATTCATGTTAAGGTGTGTTTAAATTTTCCAGCTTTTTTCTCATTACTTCAATATAATATGAAGATATTAAAATAAATTATTTATTATATTCTAACAGCTTTGTTGAATTTTTAGGGACCTGAGCTTCTAGATAAATTTGTTGGAACAAGTGAGCATTGCGTCCGAAAAATATTTAGTCGTGCAAGGACATGTGCACCTTGTATAATTTTTTTTGACGAGGTTTGTGGATCTCTCTCCTCAAAGAATGTTGGTTAACTCTTATCATAATACATGATACTATCGTGTATTGCCATCGCAGTATTTTTGTTGTTTCTTGCATGCTTTACTAAACCTCCATTGGCTCGTGCACTTGCTATGATCAATGTGCATTTTAATTTTTTTTGTTTGCTAAGAAGCATGTACATGAGACATGTTATTTTTCATTAACATCACCAATTTATGAAGGGCTTATATAAATGTACATTTTTGGAAAAGTAGTTTTTTTGCTTGCTCAGTAAGCATGTACAAGGCACATATGGTTATCTTATCTGTTATTAATATATTCAGTCTATGAAGGGCATATGTGAATTTTGCACAAGTCAAGTTTGTTAGAATTGTATGACAACATGCTATTTTTTCCCTGTTTTTCAGGTTGATGCTTTGACAAAGGAGCGTGGTAAAGAAGGTGGTCAGAATATTGAAGGAGTATTGAACCAGGTAAAACATATTCTACTTTTTGGTTTGAAAGAAATTTTCATGTTGACTTTTTACTCTTTTAAACTGTTACATTGCAGTTGCTTATTGAGTTAGATGGCGAGAGAGCCGTAAGGGTGTTTTTGTGATTGGTGCAACAAATAGGTACCTCTGGTTCATCATCTCTGTTTTTTTAATTAATTATTTTAAATGTTGTCATATAGCGGATATAGTGGCACTATAAAACTATAGTATAGTGGAATTTAAACAAACTACTATTGTTCTGAGATGCATAATTTAGTACAAAGTATGGCTATTGCAGCGCTACAGCACTGTAGTGTAGCAGAATTTAAATAAACAGCTTTTCTTACGAGCGGCAATGCTGGGTTTACTTGACATTATGTTCTATTCACTCAATTTCTCATTTTGTAGGTTTGATGTTATAGACCGTGCTATCTTACGACCTGGTAGATTTGGTAAACATCTTTATGTTCCTCTTCCAAGCCCACGACGTGTAAAAATATTGAAAACGTGTGCTGCAAAGGATTATATTATTGATGCCAGTGTAGATTTGAATGTCATCGGAAGAATGGAAGGTTGTGAAAACTTTAGTGGTGCTGATCTTGCTAACTTGGTCTGTCACTGCTCTCTTTATTTATTTTTTTTAGGGTTATTTGGATTTCATATTTGCTTGATTTTAGTGTTTGCTTAATGTGTCCAATGTACGTGTTTGATTATTATATATAAGAAAAGTCATTTTGGTGGATTTGCTGATTTTTATGTCGTTTCAGTTGGAAGTAGCAGGGATGGCTGCTCGCATTGAAAAGTGGAACTCAACTGAGGAAACTAGTCGCACCATCAAGACATGTCATTTTGAGGCAGCACTGAGAAAACTCTCTCCCTCTGTATCAGCCTCGGTATGGTTCATCTGCTAAATTTCAAGCACACTTCCCTTTTTCTTTTGATAAACTAGTGTTGGAAATTCATATTGGTTTTTTTAAGCAGCGGAGGAAGTACTATCAACATATTTCAAATGACAAGCAGGGGCAGCATTAGCAATGACCTATCAACAACATATAAACTTTGAAGTTGAAGAATATTGTGTTGAATTACCGACTAATTTATGGCACACTTAATCCTCTCATTGCATGAGGGCTAGTAATGTAGCTTTTGTTATCAGTGTAAAACACACTCAATCATTTATGTTAGAATTTTTTAATCACCATTTGACGTTATTTGGCGTTCTTCCAATGGAGTAATCAATATTTGTGGTCATTATTATTTTTCAATAATCAGTACTGGCTAGCATATTGAGATGCCCAATTAGCTCTATTTCTTCTCCCTATGCTATTTTCCATCATTCATTGCCAATTTTGTTGACTATGGAGTACTACCGGCACCACAGCTGTTGTTGTTATTTGCTGGATGTTGAGAGGAGCAACCTTGTTACTGACATCTCAGAAGAGGAAATTCGGACAGCCTTTTTTGCTATGAAGCCTTGGAAGTTGGAAGGCTCCAAGCCCTGATGGCTATCCGGCTGGCTTTTATCAAAAATCGTGGGATGTGGTGAGCAAGAGTGTGTGTGATTTCGTCAAAACGGCTTGGAGCAAACCGGTGATTATAGGCGAGGTGAACAAGACTGACATATGTCTAATTCCCAAAGTCGAGCATCCCCAGCTGGTCACCCAATTTCGTCCAATCTCCCTTTGCAATACCATTTATAAAATTCTCAGTAGAGTTATTGTAGAAAGATTGAAACCTGTTATGAATAAATTGGTTTCTCCATTCCAAGTCGATTTTGTTCCAGATAGATCCATTCATGAGAATATCATAATTGCAAAAGAAATCATGAATCTGCTTCACAAGAAGAATGGTAAGAAAGGCCGTCTTGCTATGAAAATAGATCTTTCCAAGGATTATAACAAGTTGAGATGTGAGTTTATTTGGGTTGTTCTCAATGAAATCAATTTTCCTATTGCCATGGTGAATGTTATTATGCACTCAATATCCAGCGTAGAGACGAATGTTAATTGGCATGGTTCCGTCCTAAATGTGGCATCAGTCAACCAATTTCTCTGTATCTCTTTGTTTTGTGTCCCACTTAATAGAGCAAGAAGTTATAAATAAGAATTGGTGTGCGTTGCAGATGGGGAAATAGGGCCCTGCTTTATCGCACCTTATGTTTGCCGACGATTTGTTGTTGTTCGGAGAAGCCACGGAAAAACAGATGCATTATGTTGTGAGGACCTTAGAATATTTTTATAAAAGACAAACATCATGTTCTCTAACAACACCCCTCGGAGCATGAAAAGCAAATTGCTGCAAATCTGCAAGTTTAGGGGAAACTAATGCCTTCGGTAGATATTTGGGAGTTCCCTTGAGTGGGAAGACATTGAAGCATCGGGATTTCCAGTATTAGATGGAGTAGGTTCAGAGTTGTCTTGCGGCTTGGAAAACTAATGTGTTATCTTTTGCAAGTAGAGTCATATTGGCCACATCTGTCATAGAGGTTGTCCCAACCTATGCCATGATGACAAACATGCTTCCCCTCTGCTTGTATAGAAGAAATTCAACGGATGCAACGGAATTTTATATGGGGAGATACAGCGGACAAGAAACGAATGCACACTGTCAATTGGGATATTGTGACTCAGCCTAAGGAACTTGGAGGTTTGGGTTTGAGGAAGCTTGGTGTGATGAATAAAGCTTATTTTCTGAAACTCATTTGGAGTATGTTAACCAATTCATAGGCCTTCTGGTGTAGAGTTCTAAAGGGCCTGTATATGGAGAAGGTCGAGCAGCAAACGAGTAAGTATCGTAGTGCAGATTCGAGTTTGTGGCGTGCGTTGTACAATTCTATGCCTTCAATTAGCGTTATGGAATGTGGAATATTGGCAACGGGAAGAAGGTTGGTGCTTAGGAGGATTGCTGGCTTGACCGTGGGTTATGAATAGTTGATTTGGACATCCAAATTTCGGTCGATCTGCACGAATTTACTGTCCATGACCTTACTGTTGATAGTGGCGACTGGAATTGGAGCATATTGCAAAACTGGATGCCGAACACCCTGCTTGATCATATTCGCGCTATCATGCCCCCGAGTGCGGATGGAAGTGAGGATGTATTTATGTTGGCTGGTACAGGAGATGGAAACTATTTTGTCAAAGTGATGTATAACACTTTGTTGAACATGAACGCGGGTAGTAGCAACAGAACCTGGAGTTTCATTTGGAAGCTCAAAATCCCGGAAAGAATACGGCATTTCATTTGGTTGTTGTACCATGAGAAGCTGTTGACGAATTTTAACAAGAGCGAGCGTGGGCTTAGAAGTGTTGTGTATATATTGTGTGGGCATGTTTCGGAGAATTTTATGCATGCTATGCGGGATTTCTCCCAAGGAAAGCTGGTTTGATCCATATTTCCTCATGTAGCAGGTAAACAAAACTTTTGGAAATAAGACAATTTCCTTGTTTGGGTTGAGAATAATGTCATGTAGCAGGTAAACAAAACTTTTGGAAATAAGACAATTTCCTTGTTTGGGTTGAGAATAATGTCGTGGACCAAAATGAGGACTGATGTTTGATTTGGGCCACTTGCTGCTACTTACTTTGGATGTGGAGAAACCAGGATATCCATGGGAATATGGATAGTCGTCCATATGATCCTGGTGATTTTATCCTGAGGAAAATCAAGGAGTATAGTAAAGAGAGTCTTGATATGAAGCTGGATATAAATAATATTCAGGCTGTTAGGAACTTTACTTGGTGCCCTCCTAAACGCGATTGGGTTAAGCTAAATATGGATGGTGCTTCCAAAAATAATCAGGATTCCGACTGTGGAGGAGTGATCTGTGACAAATTGGGAGTTGGCTGGGAGATTTCTCTAAATTCTTAAGGAAGTGTACTCCGTTTATGGTTGAGCTTTGGGTTGTGATTGAAGGGATTCAGCTTACGTTATCCCTTGGTTATGATAAGGTCGAAATTAATGTTGACTCGAGTTTGGTGGTGCAAGCTATTCAAAAAGGTAGGACGAATCAGATTGGGGGTATGGTTTTGATTGATAGAATTTTAGCCCTTATTAATCAGATCAAGGAAGTCCATATTTCTCATATCTACCGAGAAGCAAATAAGTGTGTTGACATGCTTGTCAATGTTGGTTGCAATAGGGGATCTCAATCGATAATCTATGTTTTGGCACCTGCGTGTATCATAGGATTGTTAAAAGAGGATGTCGCTGGAGTAAACTCTTTTTGTTCTGCTTTGTGTTAGTTCTTTTGCTTTTTGGGCCTTTGGCCCTCTTTGTAACACAAAAAAAAAATCCTTTTTCAAGGTAAAAACACCAATAAATGCAAACCTTTTGTCTTGGACTTTCTTTTCTTTTAAAACCTTTTCGGTAAGAACATGTTAATTCATTTCCATTACGAGCCGTCTCCAAAGTCTCGAAGTCGTCGGTCGAATGTGAAACTTAACATCGTTCAATTAAAAATACAAAACAAACGAAAACATGTGAGTCGAACTACGTGCTCGATTCCTCAAAAGGGATACGTAGGCATTACGTCATAGGCCTAAGCGAGCACTTTATAAAATCTTCTTTCTTTTCCCCGTATTTTCTTTGCATGCATTCCTTTATTTATATCTTTAAACCTTAGACATAGATTTTACACACCATTTAGATTAGATAACAAGAGTGGATCACGTGGAGTACCACGGACTTGAGGGGTGCTAATATCTTTCCCTCGCGTAATCAACTCTCTTCTTTATTATTGGTCGTGATTTCACCCTCGGGTTTACTCGATGTTTTCATTTTCCTTCGGCGGGATAAAAACGTTCGATGGCGACTTCATTGTTTGTTTTACACAAATGATTTTTGGCTAGTTGTTTCAGAGTGCGTTGTGGGTCGCTAGCCTGAGTGTATATGATTGTGAGAAGTGGATGTTTATTCATGATATAGGTTACCCCATTCTTCTAGATAAAATGTCATATTGGTCTTGTTGTCGATGAATAATGATAGCTCCATGCATAGCTTCTAATATACACAAACCTATTCCAGTTGATTTTATTGGCAACAATCATTGGATTCAGGTGAAGCTAAAAACCCAATTGTCAGTTCTCTCCCGTCACAAACCAATGAAGATAGAACTGTAATAAAGATGCAAGAGTATGAAAGTCAACATATGCGAAATGTATTAGACACTAAAAAAAAGAAGTTATGAAGCCAACATAATTTTTTATTGATATTGTAGCACATTTTGCATATTATATGTATATATTTTATCGATAATAGTTTTTAAAAATGTCTAAAAGTTATGTTTTTTCAAAAAGTCTGCTATTTCTTCAATGACACAAAAATTGCCAAAAAATTTGGATACTTGAAAAAATCCGATAAGTGCACAAACTCTCCAGATCTCATAATTTTAAAAGAGGGCATAACTATAATTGCAGCCCCTCATGTGAGAATGTCAAATCAATTTGGAGGTATCACGGTAAAATTTGACTTTTCACAATAATTTTTTATTCCATCTCATACTTTTTTATGCACAACGTGAAATTTCAAAAATACTCTTAAAAATCATAAATATATTTCTGATGCGCATCGTTTTTAAATTACATTTACAAAAAATTGGAAATGTATTTCCGATATAAATCGAAAATACATTTTCGATTTCTAATAAAAGCAAATTTATTGTCATAACAACAAAAGTAGCATGAACCACTTGGGGTGCATAGGTTTTCTTTGTAGAAAACCGAAAATGCATTTTCGATTTTATTTTTTTACATATTTTGAAGGATATATTTCAAAACGAATGAATTATTGATGAGGATATAAACCGAAAATATATTTCTTATTTTCCTTGAACATTTTAAGAATTGCATAATATATTTTTCACCTCTATAAAATAAAATAAGAAAAGAAAAAAATATTTTGACACCGGTTATAACACCTCTATGAAATGAAATAAGAAAAGAAAAAATATTTTGACACCGATTATAACACCTACACCGTATTAGTATAGGTATAATCTACTAATTTATGGAATGAAATAAGAAAAGGAAAAAATATTTTGACACCGATTGTAACACCTACACCTAATTAGTATAGTTATAA
The DNA here is from genome assembly GCA_021764765.1 of Vicia sativa. NCBI lineage: Eukaryota > Viridiplantae > Streptophyta > Magnoliopsida > Fabales > Fabaceae > Vicia > Vicia sativa. The sequence goes on from CM038795.1 coordinate 871,577, forward strand.
TCTACTAATTTTAATTTTTTAATAATTTATTACAACTTTGGATTTTGTGCAACTACTGATTGCTTTGTTGTGTTCTAGGTGTATACGCATAGTATATACGCATAATTAAGCTTAAAATACATGTCTGAGTAGCTATACCTCATGCCATCTAGATAGGAATTTGATTGGTCGTATTTTTTATCTGGTCTCTCTAACAAGAACAAAGAAAGACATTAGTATACCTATCAAGTTTTGCCATTTTATTTGGTTTTAAACATGTACTTGAGGTCTTCCGTTGTCATGCACATGCAAAAATTTGACAACCAAGCTCTGTGAAGCTGTCAATTTTCAAAGATTACTAATTTCTGTACAAATATTTTGACAGTGGGAACTTTAGGCTTCTTGCAACCTGCTTAAACAATAAGTAAAATATTCTTCTTTGTTATACATGCATCCTAAGCATTGAATTCCCATAGTAACAGAATTTCTGAGTGTTAAGAGTGAGAGACATAGTTGTTACCTTTAAGGCCAGGTTTTCAGATATAGTTGATCGATACCGAGTTGAACCCTCAATTGGGCAGCTTTTTCCTTTGAAAATAAAATTAGCATTACAGAGAGTGGATAGCTGCAACAGAACGTCAGAGATCAGTGAACCATTGCTACATTCAGCTCCTAATTCATTGTTGTTTGGCTCCTCTTCATCATATGGCTCTTCTGCAACAGATACAATACACTGAAAGATGGCTATCAACCTCTCCGATGGGAAAGTTCCAGGTCCTTTCATTAGCAGTTCCTCTTCTAAAATTTCTTTCTTTTCCAGCACTTTCTCAGAGGCCCTATGCATTAAAAAGAATAATCAGACAAAATAATAAATGAGCAATGCTCAATACAAATGTTTAGAAATAACAACCATTCAGACCAAGGTTGGAACTTCAATAATTAATTCTTCACACAGAAAAAAAAATTAAAATAAGTAACAGAACAAGAAAAACAAAGACAGGATTCATTCAACTAACATAAATATTAAAGCCAGTAATCTGAGCACTGAAGTCTCAAAAAATCATATATCACATTGTTTTCAGAATAGGTTAAAAATCGTGGTATTAAATCACCGGACTTACTTCCTCTTTCGCTTTCGATTATCAGAACCACCTTTGGAATCAAAAAGTGAAGCATCAAGAGTAGCAGGGTTTCTGGAGGCAAGAAATGATGAAATAAGAAGATACTTTGCACTAGTTGACATATGAAAATCAAGATCACTGATTTCCTCAAATCTCTCTGGTCTCTTAGGACTCCCGTTATGCTTTGTCTCTTTACCGACATTAACTTTACTTGAAGGAAGAGATGAAACCTTAAATACATCATTGAGAGATGAGGCAATATGAGGCCTGATATGATTGAATAGCCTCCTCTTCATGTCTTCAGTAGGGACAACTCCTTTTCCCTTATCACTTAAAGGTTCGCAATATTTTTCAAATAGTGGCTTTAACGCAGTAGACAATTCACCAACCTGCCTAGTAATTCTACAGAAAGGTCTCAGAGCTATGCTGCATGAAAAGAAACAAAAGCATTTACTATATTAGATCCTAGTTGCCAAATGACAGCTACAAAACGGCAGTATAGTGTAGCAGAGTCCAGAATGTGAACAAATTGCTAGCAATTTAGAACAAAGCGTTGTCAAATGGTGGCTAATGTTATATCATCCATGATTTGCAATTGACAGCACTATATAAGATAGCGTTAAGAATGGAAACTTATAAGAGGTATAAAAAATGGCTTACTCGAGAAATGAAGAATACAACTTGTGGTTCAGTTGGTTTGTCAAGAGTATTTGACGAATATCAGCTTCAGTGTAATCAGGAAAGTAAATGGGGATGGGGTCAACATAAGGCATGTTAGAGTAAAAGGTATCTGGGGAAGTAGCACTGATGAAAATGAGACCAACCTGAGGCATCTTTAGCATATCATAGAGATTAAACAATAAGGGCAATATAGTAGAGCTTTTATCCCAATCTCTAACAAGATGAAAATTGTCAAATACTAAGTAGATTATATTTCCCATTTCCAACTTGTCTGATTTCTCCTTGAGAGTATTTATAACAGCGGTCAATGCTTCCCGAAGAAAGTTGACAAAATCAGATGGTCTTTCACAGCGCTGAGCATTTGTGTAAGCATTGGCAACATTTTTTGTATGGAGAAGCAACTGATTTAGAACAGAGTGGAACAAGATAGGTTGATTATAACACGTCCTACAACTAGAATAAACAATAGGCCTGTTGAGATGTCTAAAGAGTTGAAGAATGATACTAGTTTTTCCAGTAGAAGCACCTCCATAGATAAACAAAGGGAGTAGTGGTGAATTCAAGGGTCCCAAAAGACGAGCGATCTCAAGAATTTGGCTAGTTCTAGCAGGAAAATTGGCAATGATGTCATCAAGGCTAATGGGGTCTCCACCAAGTAAAAGGCCATTAGTTGAAGTTGATGTTGATGCTGAATCCTCCTCCTCTTTACCCATTTATGTATCTAAAAATGGATTAGGTTATTTCCCTCAAATTCTGAAACGAATATGAAAAGTAAAATTAGTTGAAGTTGGTTAATTTTATATTGTCATCTCTTAAAATAAAAATAAAAAACTAAAAAATTGATAATTTTAAAATATATATATATATATATATATATATATATATATATATATATATATATATATATATATATATATATATATATATATATATATATATATATATATATATATATATATATATATATATTTAAAATATTTAATTATTAGAATATTTCACTATTTAATGTATTACTGTACTAATGAACAAGAAAATGGTGTAGTGTATACGTGTATACGTGGATGTAAGAATATTTTTTTATTTTTTTATACAATTATTATATATAGGTCAATAGAGAAATAGAAAGCAAACAAGCAACAAACTGCGTCGTTACTCATTTTTAGATCGTAAAGTCAATTATTTTAAAAACTACATCAATTAGGAATGACAATGGGCAGGGTACTATAATACCCATCCCCATATCCACGGTTGGAAAAAATTCTCGTATCTGAGTCCATACTCGTTTGGGTAATAATTTAAACGCCCATACCCGTGCCTTTTGGGTATGTAAGTACCCATACACATGCCCGTTTAGTACCCATCCCCATACCCACGGTTGGAAAAAAAATCTCGTATCCGAGTCTATACTCGTTTAGGTAACAATTTAAACGCCCATACCCGTGCCTTTTGGGTATGTAAGTACCCATACCCGTGCCCGTTACCCGCATTTCTAATCAAAAATAAATATATCAACTATAAAATATCACACCATTTTAAGTTTTTAAGAAAATTTAAATATTTTCAAACAATTTATTGTTGAATTATGAAATAAACGAACACGTATGTTACATATGTAATAGTTTAACATTGATGTATTCTTGAAAATTGATATACATTTATTTAATAAAATAATATAAATTAGCGTCATTTAGGGTATTTAATTGTAACAAGTCAGTCATTTATGGTTTTTTTTTGCTATGTGAGTCATTTATGTTAATTAACGTCAGTATCGTTGACCTATTTCCCAATTTTCTTTTTAAAAAACTTGAAGTGCTACTAATGGTACTGATATGTCACTTAACATAAGTCAGAGACCATCATTGAATCATATAATAAAATTTTCAGGATTTTTTAGTGCATAAAAGTATTTTTAAGCTAATTTGAAATTCTGGCAGCAGATACTTGATGTCAAATAGAATGTTTTGACACTGGTATCTGACGAACTTTTTAACAATCTTAATGATAAAGTAAAAACAGTAAAAGAGACAATCAATTGTTAACCCAGTTCGGTGTGTAACTACACCTACATCTGGGGGCTACCAAGCCAGGGAGGAAATCCACTATAAGAGGTATTAATTATGGATTAAACCAACTGTTTATATCCTTCACTTAAGACCTACCCAATGCAATTTCAATCTAAAAACCACTTAGACCTGAGAACCTACTCACTCCCCCTGAATCACAGCAGTGATTATAAACTAACACTTAATAGAATTATGAAGACATTCTTCAACACAAATACTTGATCTTGCTTCAAAGCTTTTAATCAAGAGACATAGCACTCGTGCTTCAAAGCTTTGAGTGACAAAAACTACACTTATAGAAAAATCCTACTCCAATGCAATTACCATAGTGATAATTTCTTGGCTCACAAGTAGCACTAAATCATAGACAAAGTCTTGAACTCATAACCAAGTAATTTTGTACGGTGCTTTCTTCTTTGATTTTCTCTTCAAAAGCGCACACATTTAGCATTAGGATCTATGAGATTATATAGGTGCAGGAGTGGACTTCGTTTTGGGCTTGCACAACAATAATTAGGGTTAACCAAAGTTAACCTGTGGACTTGGTCTTAGGCTTGCAAAACACTAATTAGGGTTAATCATAGTTAACCTAATTTCCACGTGAGCACAAGAGCTTAAGTATGATTTCCTCTTGAAACAATTCAGCCCAGAATAAACTAACTTTCCTGAAAACTCTCAGAAAATATAAAACTGCATAATCCACTTATACAGAATGTCGTAACATTAGACGTGACATCACACATTATGCACACTTCTCTTGCAGAACCTGTTCTTTTGAGAATAACATAATCATCTGTTATGCAAAGATTTTGAGCTGCACCTGTAAATACACTCCTTCTGCAAAATTTATCTTCTTATCAGAATGTCATGACATCAGTCAAGACATTGGCACACCAATCTGGTTTTACCAAAAATTGCAGCCAACACAAAACACTTACAAACTCCCCCTTTGGCAAATTTTTGGCTAAAACCAACTAAACTATCAGAGAGCAGCAGAAATAAAAAAATCAAACTACCAAACTAACCCAGAAGAATCCTAATTAATTCTCCCCCTTTTTAGCCACCAAGGGGCCAAAGGTACAAGTTCAAAGTCAGGCCAGTAAAACACCAACAAAAGAAACACCATTAGTTACAGGCCGGTAAAACACAAAGTCAAAACCACAAAAGATACATCAGATAAACAACAAAATTAGAATAAAAGGAAACATAAGCCGCAAACACCAGCAACCATCAAACTTCATCAAAAAACCGCAACACAACCAGTAATCTTCAGGTAGAATCATCTCCTGAGGTGTTACTGTCTTCATCATCATCTTCAGTGGAACTACTTTCAGTGCCATCATGATGTTCTTCATTTATATCTTCATCCTCATCCAACTTTTCATCCTCAACCTCTACATCATTCCTATCCTTGTCCATAGTGCCAGAAATTGATGTCCCTAAATCTCACCCAGATAAACAGGCAGGGTGCTTGCTCTGATACCAATTGATATTCTGGCAGCAGATACTTGATGTCAAATAGAATGTTATGACACTGGTATCTGACGAACTTTTTAACAATCTTAATGATAAAGTAAAAACAGTAAAAGAGACAATCAATTGTTAACCCAGTTCGGTGTGTAACTACACCTACATCTGGGGGCTACCAAGCCAGGGAGGAAATCCACTATAAGAGGTATTAATTCTGGATTAAACCAACTGTTTATATCCTTCACTTAAGACCTACCCGATGCAATTTCAATCTAAGAACCACTTAGACCTGAGAACCTACTCACTCCCACCTAATCACAACAGTGATTATAAACTAACACTTAATAAAATTATGAAGACATTCTTCAACACAAATACTTGATCTTGCTTCAAAGCTTTTAATCAAGAGACATAGCACTCGTGCTTCAAAGCTTTGAGTGACAAAGACTACACTTACAAAAAAATCCTACTCCAATGCAATTATCATAGTGATAATTGCTTGGCTCACAAGTAACACTAAATCACAGACAAAGTGTTGAACTCACAACCAAGTAATTCTGTACGGTGCTTTCTTTTTTGATTTTCTCTTAAAAAATGCACACATTTAACATTAGGATCTGTGAGATTATATAGGTGCAGGAGTGGACTTGGTCTTGGGCTTGCACAACAATAATTAGGGTTAACCAAAGTTAACTTGTGGACTTGGTCTTGGGCTTGCAAAACACTAATTAGGGTTAATCATAGTTAACCTAATTTCCACGTGAGCACAAGAGCTTAAGTATGATTTCCTCTTGAAACAATCCAGCCCAGAATAAACTAACTTTCCTGAAAACTCTCAGGAAATATAAAACTGCATAATCCACTTATACAGAATGTCGTAACATTGGATGTGACATCACACATCATGCACACTTCTCTTGCAGAACTTGTTCTTCTGAGAATAGCGTAATAATCTATTATGCAAAGATTCTGAGCTGCACCTGTAAATACACTCCTTCTGCAGAATTTGTCTTCATATCAGAATATCGTGACATCAGTCAAGACATTGGCACACCAATCTGGTTTTATAAAAAATTGCAGCCAACACAAAACACTTACATAATTAAAATGCACGAAAATGATAGATTAAAGAAAAAAAATAGTAAAACAGAAAATAAAACTCTCAGAAAATTACACGAAGTGTAAAATAAGAAAAAATATTTTTAGGAATTTTTTCAAATTTATGGACCAAAAACGGATTTAATATGAATTTTAGAAGTTAAAAAAAATAATAAAACAAAATAAAACATAAAAAAATGTCAATGATGCAGACATTAATTAACATAAAGGATCCACATCTAGCCGAAAAAACATAAAAGAGTGACTTGTTACAATTAAATAATTTAAAGGACCCTGATGATAATTTTGCATATAAATTAAAGTTTATAAATAAATATTGTACGGATATAAGACGGGTCGGGTATTAAGGTGCACATACCCGCACTCATACCCACAAATTTAAATGGGTAATTATTTGAACTCGTGCCCATATCCATTTATGCAGGTTTTTATCCTACCTATTGTGTGTTTTTGTGTGGATACCCACTGGGGATAAACTAAATTGTCATCCATAAATATAAGAGATATAATATTGCTATTCATAAGTATTTGAACTCTACGTAAAAGACCAAACGCTTTAGTGTTAGAAAACCAAAAATATTAAAGATACTCCCTCCGTTTCACAATGAGTTATCAATTTAAAACAAAATAATATATTTTAATTTTTAATACAAATTTTTTAATTCTACCTTCTAATTAGTTAAACTTTCACCATTTTCAATAAAAAATAGGGATACTATGATAAAAATATTATTCTCTTTCTTATTTTTTTTTTAAATATGTGAAATAATGTATTGAATGAGTCATTGTGTGAAACGGAATAGTAAAGTTTCATAATTGAATAAGTCATTTAAAATAAATTAATTTCCCACCATTTGAATTTTCAATACAGTTCTGAGAGAATATTAGTTGTGCATTTTAATTTAATAGATAGATAGTTTAGGAATATTATATTAGAGATGCAAGTGATAAAAAGTGGAGTGATAAGTGTTAACGGGGAGGATGAGGTGGTGCAGCGAGGGTATCACATTGTCACTCGCTCCTCCTCCTCCTCCTGTAGGTTTACAAGGCTATCACATTGTTACGAGGTGGTGCGCCAATAATAATAAAAGCCCTTTCTTAAAATTCAACCACTCCTTTTCCTTTACCCCGTTGCCTGCGTCGTCAAGTTCAAAACACCATCATTTTGATTTTGATTTTGATTTTGTTGTCGTTAATTTCTACCATTTTGTGTTGATCAAAAACCCACAACAAGAAGTCGCCAAACACCTCTCTTTCTTGGAATTGGAGGTTCGCTTCCTGTTTTTCATTCTTTCTTTATTCTATTACTATACTTTTCTTTATCTGAATTGACATGACAGGGTCTAGACATCAATGGAAGAATTTATTTGAATCAACAAGGGATTAATGCGCAGGTTTTTATTTCTATCCATTCGCACCTTTTTATTTCATTTGAATCAACATGGCATTGAAAGGGTTCTTTCTATCCTTTTTCAGTTTAGTGGGCCATCAAAAGACGCCATCACATATGTCAACTGGATAAAACAGGATTCCAGGTTTTCCGACATCCTCGTCCAGATATCTCCATCACATACTGGACACACCTTTCCATCATTGAAGTTGCGCTATAAGCCTTCATTAGTACAGGCAAGCCATATCATAAATAGCTGCGCCCTTACAACAACAACACTATCAACTTATCACTTTCATTTATCTACAGTTTAAAGATGGCATATCCCATCTTCCATTGCTCGATCCTTCAATGCGGGCGTTACCTTTATCACCTTCACAATGGAGACATAGATTACAAGCCATCAATCAAAATCCCAACTCAAATAACATTATATTGGATGTCAGAAATGGTATACTTCTACATTCCCAAAATGAATATACCTTTATTTCCTTAACTTACTTTACCCCTTTTATATTTCCTGTCATTGGGGTTCAAACTATCTGCCACCTCAATCAAATCACTTATGTTAATATGGAAGCCTCCAGGTGTAATGGCAATGGTAGATGTAGGTAAGTGATTTGGCTATGCAACCACCAAGGTATTGACTAGTCACACTAAAACACCTAAGGCTAAGCATCATGAATGAGCGGATTTATGTTACTTCAATCCAAATCCTATATTTAAACACAAGAAACATGAAGCAACAACAAACAAACCCTTTCCCCTCAAGGTGGAGTCTGCCATATGGGTCAAAACACCCTATCATATCCTGTCATTAGTCATGTCCATAGTGTTTAAGTCCTAATATTTCTTAATGTTTTTTTGGCTTATAGTCTTCCTCCACCTCTAGTTGAACCATAATTCTACATTAGATATATTTATGAAAAATATTTGAATGAAAATATTAGAGAGTGTCGGGATAACGCCTATAGTGGAGAAGATAGTGGAAAATAGAATTCGGTGGTTTGAGCATGTAGAGAGAAGACCGGTAGATTCTATAATAAGGAAGATAGACCAGATGGAGAGAAGGCAAACGATTGAGAGAAGACCGGTAGATTCTGTAATAAGGAAGATAGACCAGATGGAGAGAAGGCAAATGATTAGAGGAAGGAGAAGACCTAGAAAGACTATTAGAGAAGTTATTAGGAAAGATCTCGAGATTAATGATTTGGATTGAAGCATGGTCCTTGATAGAACATTATGGCCAAAGTTAATCCATATAGCCGACCCACTTAATGGAATAAGGCTTAGTTGTTGTATATATGAATGGTTAAAATGAATAACCATTAACCAGTAAATTCAGTATATTGTCAATATTTGCAAAATGACCAAAACAATTGAGGATCATCATGATTACACCCTTCTGCAAACATTATGACCAACAGCTGCGACTACGACCTGGAAATCACCCCTGCAAATAAGACCAAAACAATTGAGGATCATCATGATTACACCCTTCTGCAAACATATTTATATGTGTACTATTTTAGAATATTATCTGTCATGGTTATAACTTCTGAGTCTGAATACAGTATTGTTGCCGTTATTCAGGTTATGAGTGGGACATTGGACATTTTCGTGGGGCTCAACGACCTAACGTGGACTGTTTTAGGAGCACTTCGTTTGGACTGTCTCAAGAAGAGGTCCAGTCATATTTTGATGTTTCATTGACGAAATGTGGGCTGGTTTGGAATTGATATGATCTTTTGATAAGCTGAAACATGCCATCAAGATGTAGAAATATTTTTAGTCAACGTAATGCTATAAAATCTTGGTTTTTGTGCATTAATTATAAATATTGATATTCATAAAAAAACACTTTTAATTTATTAAATTTATTATGTTAATGATGCAGCATTCTAAGTTTCTAGCTGCCAATATGGGTTTCATTTTACTTACTTTTTGCATCTGGCCCAGTGTTGTACTGGGCTTTTCATACATCTTAGATTGGGATCCATGAATCAATGGTTGCAATTTTTTCTGTATCCTTAATGCCTGTTAATGTACTCAGTCTCTTTTATATGCGCTATGCAGATCACTGCTTCAGATCCTTTGTCAAATGTAGATAAAGAAAATGCAAACATATTGATGTATTGCACAGGAGGGATTCGGTGTGATGTGTATTCTACAATACTGAGGTAAATTATTACTTCATGATTTTTATTTTTATTCCTTCATGAATCAAGAGGTTTTAGACCTAGGAATAAAAAATCATGGTGGTGGAATGAAAGTGTCCAGGGTAAAGTTAGAGTAAAAAAGGGCTGCTTTAGAAGTTAGAAGGGGATGTAAACCATCGAATTCAAGTTGGGTGACAGAATGTCAGGCAGTTAAGAATCAGCAAGAGAATAAAGTAAGCGTGACAGATATGAGGATGTTGCGGTGGATGTGAGGTAAACCTATAGTAGAGAAGATGGTGGAAAATAGACTTAGGCGGTTTGGATATATAGAGAGAAGACTTGTAGATTTTGTGGTAAGGAGAGGAGACTAGATAGAGAGGAGTCAAACAACTAGAGGAAGAGAAAGATCTAAAAAGACCATAAGAGAAGTTATTAAGAAATATCTCGAGATGATTTGGATAAAAGTATGGTTCTTGATAGAACATTATGGCAAAAGTTGATCCAAGTAGCCGACTCCACTTAGTGGGATAAGGCTTAGGTGTTGTTGTTGATTTTTATTTTGCCTCCATGTATTATTTATAATCAAAGAATCAAATTTATATATTTAATGTTAGGATTATGATTATAGATTAGAATTTAATGGACTCCCACCTTGTTTGCAAGTTAAACCCCTCCGTTTGGGGGAATAAAAAAAACAACTAAGAAGATTTTGGTTGACTAAAAATTCCCCTAACACTTCCGCTCATTTTATAAAACTCTCTAGCAAGGGAAATGTTAGCATTAGACATCTCTCTCGTCTTCCCTCTCTCCTAAATCCCCCTCCCAAACATAACTTAAGGAACTGAAGTTGTGTCCTTTTTCCAACTGCTAATTTGCTATATGGCTTTGATGCCTTGTGACAGGCAGCATGGGTTTCAGAATTTGTATACTCTGAAGGGAGGTGTTTCTCACTATATAAAGAATGAAGGTGCTGCAGAATGGATAGGAAATTTATTTGTATTTGACTCCCGATTGTCTCTCCCTCCTCCTGTTTACCATCCACAGGCTATTCCTGAAGGTGGGACGACTCCAGTTTCTAGAGATGATAAGTTCGCCAAATGCTACATATGTAATGTAGAAGTCAGTGAACTGAGACATCGGAATTGTGCAAATCTTGACTGTAACTTGCTTTTTCTGTAAGTCTCTTTGTTGCCAAGACTTAACCTGCCTTTTGGTGATTTATATTTTTCTCTTCAATTTGAAATATGATTCATTCAATTAAAGCATTTTAACCTTTGTTTTGCAGATGCTGCAGAAAATGTGTAAATGATCTAAAAGGATGTTGTTGTTTGACTTGTACTACTGCCCCTAGGCTTAGACCTGCATTAATTGAAGAGCAGAGATACAGGAAATGGCACATTTATCGTGACATGGATATGCAAGGCAAGGTAAGAATTTCAACTTGATCGCCAAAAAACATTATTGTCAGAGATACACATACGATACACCCGTATGATTTGATCATTCCTATTATATATAACGTCAACAGTTGATAAATTACCTTTTTATTCAGGGGAATTGAAGTATTCTTGAGTTGATGAAGTATCCACGCCAGTAAGTTTATGAATGGTAATTTGCAAGGCACCTTTTAGCATAAACCCATGGTTAGATGGGTTTATGAACTATTTTAATCTGATTATTTTTGAGAATTTAACATTGACTGATTGTTATTGATGCTGGAACATGTCTACATGTTATTATTGCTAATAAGTCATTATTTACACTTTGCAGTGATTTAATTTTATTTCAATAGTAGAAGTGGTGTAAAAAGAAAGACATATTTAACTCATTGCTACATTTTTTTCCAGAACATTTGATTTGTTTGGGTTACACAATTTGGTCGTGCATCACTAAAAACTCAGATTCTTCCATTATCTTTCTTCAAATTGGTGGAAGATGAAAATGTTGAAGTAATGCACGTTCAATTTCAATTTGGATGAATCTGGTTTACACTTCATATTAGGATTTTGAAGTCGTGGAGCATAACTTGCCACCCCGTTAAATCTGACACCCTCATTTTTTGTACTGTTATGTTAATGTATAAAATATCGAAATGTTGAAAATTATAGGCGGGTATTGGAAATTTTGAAATATCATCGGAAATTTTATATAATTTATTGATTTTTACCATAGCATGTAGTTGTCTACCGGAAGTTCCAATATCTGGGTAATAGTTATAATTTATTGAAAATTTATAATTTTCCAGCAACTGCACAAAAATTTCAGAAAATTTGAAATTTTCAGTATAACATCAGTAAAGCTTTTCCCCCTTTTTTCACGACTTTTTCTCAAAAAAAAGAATCGATATATATATATATATATATATATATATATATATATATATATATATATATATATATATATATATATATATATATATATATATATATATATATATATATATATATCATACATATAAGAATTCAAAATAAACTATGATGACTTCTTAACTACGTCTTCCTAATGACTAAAGCGACTTGCATATGCTGATTCTCAGGCTTTTGCATCATCGATATTTTTCTGTCTTTAACATTCAGTGATAGAAGGCAATGGGCAATCTATTTTCAACTTCACCTGAACTCAATGATTGTTGTTGACAAAGCCAACAGTAATGATTCTATGCTTGTTCATATTCATAGGTGGAGTTAAGGTAAATTGATTAAGTAGTCGGATTAAATTAATTAAGTAGAATTAAGCGGTAAAATTAGTCGTCTGGTGATAGTTGAAAATTGTCGGAGTAGTCTGTAGTTATTAGTGAGAAATCTCGGTTGTTTTATTTTGTCGAGACGATGTTGAATATGTTGATTTGCAGGTACAGCCGAATAAGTTGAATTGTCCCGACTTATGGGCATGTTTGAGTTGTAGGTCGAACGACCAGTGTTGATTCAAGTGGATGCAATTGATGCATGTTTAAGTTGTTGTTGTTTAAGTTGTCGTTGTTTAAGTTCTTGTTGTTTAAGTTGTTGTTGATGTTGTGGTTGTTGTCGCGTACATAGCACTTGCATGATTAAGTTGGCCTTGATGGCACCACATTGAAGTTGAAGGCTTATTATGCCTTGTTGAATGCCTCAATAACCTGACATGGTTTTAAGTTGGGAGTTTACTCCGATGGATTCACATGCATGTGCATAGTCGAGTCTCATTTTGAGTTGCATTATGAAGTTGTTATTTACTATGTTGTTTTGTTGATTGTTCTGTTGTAGTTGTTTGAAGCAGTGAATATTGTATGATTCTATATCTAATATATTAGTTATCATACTTTTGCTTATATTTTTCGATATCTCACCCTTTCTATTTGCTCGTCGTTGCCTTTATATTGGTAACGTGCAGGTAATGAGGAGTAAAGAATTTAGTAGCTTTTGGCGTCGTCGCTCTAATACGTAGCACCCGGGGGAAATGAACGCTTGTTTTGATTATTATGTTAATTTTCTTCAGTTGAACTAAAAGTTGTTACTTTGAGAAGTTGTTGGTGATTTTCAGTTGTTTAAAAGATGCTATGTTTATTTTGCAAGTATTTCTGTTGAGAATCCGCTGCAGTTTAATTATTAAAGTTGAATTATTGGAAACTAATGTGTTTTAAAGTCTTTCTACTTATTATGTGCTATGTATCTGTTACAATTAAGTTGTTTTACTGTTGTTTTCAAGTTGTGAACATGTAATGCCTCAAGTTTTAAGTTGAAATTTTGGCACTCTGATTTATATACACGTTGGGTAGATTTGGGGTGTTACAGCACCCACCCAGGCTGGCTCATCAGGAGATCTTAGAGGAGGAGCAGGCGACAAGGGATCATGCCCAGGACGTGCTGCCTAGGTGCCGTCGTATCATGGAGCTTGCTAGGGATGCCATCGACAGAGAGTTGTTTCCTGACAGATCCGATGTCAGAGGCGTTTTGGAGGTCATCATGGCGGAGGCTCAGGGTGCTCTGGTCTACAGGAGGCAGCGGAGGATCGCCTTGAGAGTGACAGGTCAACTCCGCCATACGAAATAGTTTATTTTGATTGTATTTTAACTTTTTTTTATTTCCTATTATATCAGATCTGTATTATGAATACTATTATTATGAAATTTATTTTAGATAATATTTTTGGGCTTTAATTCGATTTAAAAATTGTATGATTTTAATTTGAATAATAAATGTAAATTATAAAGTTATTGTTTATAGTTAATTTTTTCTGCAAATTGTCATGTTCAGAACTAGATTTATATTTTTAGTGAGTAATTGGAGATATATTTCTGATTTAATTCAAATATTTCAGAAAGTGGTATGTACTGAAAATAAATTTCAGATTTTGTGAAGGGATTTTGAGATTTTTACGGGGTGCGCCCCACCGTTATGGGGTGGGTTAAGAAGTTCACTTAATATTAATCAAAATTGTAAAATGAATATTGTAATTTTGATTGAAAGACATATGTGGTGAATTAAGAATCTATTTTCCTGCCGCCGTGTGAAAACATACTATTTTTATTTTCATCTTTTGAGGTTGATTTTTTTAGTTTTTTGAATGAGGTTTGATTTGGAATTTGTTGGTTTTAATTTTGAAGTATGCTAACCATTTTGTGATGTTATTGAGTTCTTTTAGGTTTTTATCGTAAGACTTTCCCCAATCCCCATGTTTAATCTAGTAAGAGTTTGCAAAGTAAACTAAACTCTCAATCTTCACGCTGGATGAATAGTTATATATGTCTCTACTATGCGTGTGATTTCATGTCAAAGTCAGGTATTCTGTTACTCATATTTTTAAAAATTTGTCTTATTCATCTACTAATTTGAATGTTGGAGTGTTAACTTTTTTTGCAAGTACCTCTCTATTCACAATATTGGATATTTTATTGCGACAATCAACTTCGACTTTACCTTTTTTCATTATCCAACCATAATTTATCTTAATATGATTGTTCATACAAGTCTTTTGCATGCTGGAGTTCTGATGTTTTTTTTTGTTTTTTTGTCATTTGAGTAGCAGATAATGGAGAAGTCTTTTTATTTTTTTATGCAATGCCTGTAAATTGTAAAAATAATCTGCTTGAAGCATGCAGTCTTATTTGGTTAAAATTTATTATTAAGTTTGATTCTACCTTAGAAAAATATGTTGTTTTTAAATTATTAATATCATTATTTTTATTTTAAAATTATTTTTAATTTAGAATATAATATTTTTTAAGATAATATATAAAAACTGAAGTGTATATTATTAATGTATAACAATTTTAGTAAAACAATATTGTTTTTATTTTAAAAAATATGCCTTTGGTATGAAACTGTATCATAATAGTAAAAAGGCGTATTTCTAATTTAATAGTAAATACATACAGTTTCTTATTATATGTATTTATTATGAAAAAAATATGCCTCATTTAGTTTCAAGAAAGTACATTTTTATTTTTTTTGTGAATTTTAATAAATGATATGTGATAGTAATATATGATACTATGTAACGGGGTGTTGATTTTTTTTTAATAATTAAATATTGTAATGGAGTATTAAAAAATGAGGTGGATTAATTGATGTTGAAAATATTTAATATGTTAAATGAGGAAGGAGTTAAATCGCATAACATATTTTATAAAATTTTATTGATTGTTGTGAATATTTAAATTTTTATCTCATATTAATTATTTGAATTCAATTATTTTATAATAAATTAATTTTTATTTATTTTTAGACAAAAACTAACATGTGTCTAACATGTGTCCAAAGACACGTGTTAAAGATAGTATTTACAGAAATATTATTTTGAAATCTGCGAATTCAATTTATTAAAATTTTAAATATAATTTTATTACACATATTTTTTTCTAATCACAATATCTTAATATGTGTCCTTTTGATAGTGTGAATCTTATTTTTATTAGATTTACCCAACAAAGGCTTGCAAATAAAATGGAGTGAAGCAAATCGAACATAAACAACTCAAGTCTAAAACCTAAAAATTGAGTGTTGGTTGAGGGGGATTTCATAGACATTGCTTCAGAAAGCCCTTTCAGAAATCATGTTTGTCTCGTTAATGCTTGCGTCCGCAGAAAAATAGATGGAACAAACATAATAGGAGATAGGAGCTAAAATCTAGACACGTTTCAAAAAAAAAACACCGGGTCCGTTTTGCCAAGGATAACAATTTGTATCACTATTTATTTGAATATTAGTTAGTTAATATTATTTAAAAATAATATTGGAAAATATTCAAGTTATCTCAATCTATTTTTTCTTTCTTGTTGTTAGTTTTATTGCTGAAATTATATTATGAGTTTGTTTCAATAATTTATGAATTATGTAGTTGATAAATATTTGATCACAAATATGTGACAGTTTTTCTTATCTAAAGTCTACGTTTTTTTAGGGTTAAGTAAGTGTTTAGTCCCTATAAATATCTCAAATTTCGTTTTTAGTTCCTCTAAAATTTTCTTTTAAGACCACTTGTAATGGGGGTGTTGAATAAATTATTCAACTATTGAATGCTTGCAATGGTGTGTTGAATATATTGTTTAATATGATGTGGATTAATTGGTGTTGAATTTATTCAACATGTTAGAATAAAAAGTGAATGAGGACCACATCATACACTTTACAAAATCTCATTGGTTGTTTAAATTATTTAGATTTTTATTTCATCATAATTATTTTGAACAATTATTTTATAATAAATTAATTTTTTATTTATATTTATTTTCACTGAAATTCATCATTTTTTTTGTCTATAAATAGAGTCTTGGTTCATTTGATTTGGACAAAGGAAAAAAATTCATTTTTTCTCTCTAATTTTTCTATTTAGCCTTCATAAATTCTTGTTTATAGCTCTAAACAACTTTTTGGTGAAATGGATCCCAACAATAACTCTTTTAACACCCAAAGTTCTACTAATTATCCTTTCAACTACCCAAATCCCAACTATATATTTCAAAATCAATCTTCCAACCCACAAGGCCCCCAAAATATGCCAAATTTCATAATATCGTCATCTAATCCAAATTATCGTCCATATTATGGATCTATGATGGCATATTCATCTCAAGCACCGCCTGATTATTCTTCTACTCCAATGAGAAATGAAAATGTTCCTAATGTTGGACTTGATGAATTTCCTGATTTTTCTACACAAACGACTCTTGGTGGCATGAACGGTGATCATGGAGCCACTCCAAATACAGAGGATTCAACTCATGTTCGTCGAAAAAGCCCCAAATGGACCACTGAACAAAATTTGGTTCTAATTAGTGGGTGGATTAAATATGGAACAGACAATGTTGTTGGGAGAAACCAAAAAAGTGATTCATATTAGGGTAAAGTCTTTGATTCTTGTAATGAGCATTGCTCACTGATCCTCCCGTGATGGAGTGCGTGTAGAAATCATTACAACTACATGAACAAAATACTTAATAAGTGGACTGACGCTTATGATAACGCTAAGCGTATGCAAAAAAGCGGGTGGTCGGAGAATGATGTAATGGAAAAAGCGCATGAATTATATTCAAGTGGTAAGAGTGGACATTTTATTTTAATGTCAGAATGGCTCGCTCTCCGTGATCAACCACATTATGGTAGTCAGGTAGGAGGAAATACTGGATCTGGAAGTAGTGGATCTAAGAGAGCCCACGAGAGTGATGCAAGTGTTAGCAACTCAGTTGGATCTAGTGCTCGCCCAATGGGGAGGGATGCAGCAATAAAAAAGGTAAGAAAAAAAGCAATGACGCAACCTTGGAATCGGTCAATGAAGAGTGGAATGAATTCAAATAATTTAAGGAGAACGAGTTGGAACGATTGGACAAAATAGCCATGAGGCAACAAGAGGCTAACTAATTGTTGAAACAAAGTACTGAGGCTAAGAAGATGAAAATGTTTATGAAGCTAAGTTCAAAGGAGCATCTTGATGACCGGAGCAAAGAGCTGCTGGAAAAGTTGGGTCACGATCTATTTGGAAATTAAATGTTGTCAAGTCATTGTTTGTATTTTGTTTTTTATCTACATTATCAAGTCATTGTCAAGTCCTTGTTTGTCATTTTGTTTGTCATTTTGATTCTTGTCTACTATTATCTACATTATCAAGTCATTGTCAAGTCCTTGTTTGTCATTTTGTTTGTCATTTTGATTCTTATCTTCTATTATCTACATTATCAAGAAATTGATTTCTATTTTGTCACTTTGTCTCTTGTCTACTATTATCTACATTATCAAGACATTGATTTCAATTTTGTCACTTTCTTTCTTGTCTACTATTATCTACATTATCGAGACATTGATTTCTATCATCAAGACATTGATTTCTATTATCAAGACATTATCAAGTCATTGTCAAGTCATTGATTTCTACATTATCAAGACATTATCAAGTCATTTTCAAGTCATTGTTTGCCATTTTGTTTGTCACTTTCTTTCTTGCCTACTATTATCTACATTATCAAGACATTATCAAGTCATTGTCAAATCATTGATGTCTATTATATTATTGATGTACCAATACCAAAAAATATGATATTACTATCTTATAAATGGGGGCTCATTCTTCCATTGATGTACCAATACCAAAAATCTCATATTACTAAAAAAACATCAATGGATCCTTCAGAATTTCCTTTTGGCATCGAAGCTTACAAAAGGAAGTCTGAAATCGAAGAGAGGTATATCGTCAATCGGTTCGGGGCGCGAAACCAAATAGATGAAGGATATACACGTAATGTTAAGAGAAAATATCTCAATAGAGATCATGCAAGCAACCAAAGACTAGTAGACGACTACTTTGCACCAACGTACATATGACGATGCGATGTTTCACGGCGATTTTGAATGCGAAACATGTGTTCCTTAGGATTGTTGGGGAACTATTTAGCGTGACAACTACTTCACCCCAAGAGTTGATGCAACTAAAAAGAAGGTATATCTCCATTAGCAAAATGTACCACGACCATGCGAATGTTAGCATATGGTGTGGCAAGATCGGTCGATGAATACATTAAAATAGGAGGTACTACAATTAGAGTGCTTGCGTAGATTCTAAAGGAATCATAAAATTGTATGAGCCATGTATCTCGAGCACCAACTCAAGATGACCTACAAAGAATCGCATGTTAATGAAATGCGGGGTTCCTGTGGATGATTGGGAGTATTGATTGCATGCAGGAATGGAAAAATTGTCCTACATGGGAAGGTCAATTTACTCGGGAGATAAGGGAACCACCATTTATTCTTGAAGCAATTTATGATCTTTGGATTTGGCATGCCTTTTTGGATGTCCGGCACATTGAATGATATCAATGTTCTAGACCGTTCACCCGTGTTCGATGATGTTGAGCAGGAAATACTCAAGTGAACTTCTTTGTGAATCGTCCATATAATATGGCATATTATCTTCGGTATCTACCCTTCTTATCCGACTTTCGTCAAATCAATTAGACTTCCTCAAAGTGAACCGGATAAGTTATTTTCAAAATATCAAGAGGATGTCGGAAAGACATCGAACGTGCATTGGGGTGTTACAGCTCGATTTAAGATCATTCGTGAACCAACCGTTTGTGGGACATAGCCGATTTGGCTCTCATCATCATGTATCATATTGCATAATATGATTGTTGAGGATGAACGAGATACATATGCTCAACATTGGATGATTATGATCAATGTGAGGCAAGCGAGTCTAGTACATCGGAGCCATTCTCGCGAGGTGCTACCTACATTTTGAATCATGTGCGTACTAGATCGTGATGCGTGATTCAAATGTACATCACGAATTGCGGATCTAGTCAAACACATATGGACAAAATTCAGAATGTTTCATGATTAAATAGATTATTTGTGAGTTGAGTCTATTGTACAAGTTATGTGTTTCATTTTAGGTGTGTTGTGTGTTTAGTGTATTGTATTTTAAGTTTTTGTGTTGTGTTGTGTTGATTGTATTTTAAGTGTTCTATGTTGTGTAATTTTATTTGTTTTAATAATGACTATTATTATATCTCGCTTTACTATTTGCAAATAGAAAAATTAATTAAAAAATATAAAATTAAAATAAATTATTAAATTAGAAAAAATTAAAATATAGTATTTAAGTCTTAATTATTTTTATTTAATTTTAATCAATAATTTTTATTAATATATAATCACAAAAACATAAAAGAAAATAAAAATATGAAATAAAAGTGGTGGAGTAGGGTGTTGAATAACAAAAACCATTGTAATGGTTAAAAGTTGAATGAGTGTTGAATTATTAGGTGGAAGAAAGAGAAGATGAGGTGAAATACAAAAATGAAAAAGGAAGGTGTTGAATAATACAACTATTGTAGATAGTCTAAAGAATGGTGTTCCAAAAAATTTAAATTTAAATTTTTGATCCCTCCATACATATTTATAAATAATATTTTTTTTTTAAATTTATTAAATAATCTAGTATAAAATAATAACTAAATATATTAATGATTAAGAGAATTTAATTTTTTTCTTATAAATATGTCTAAAAATATATATCAAAAGATAAGTATATTAAGAAAAAAATGTCCAACCAAATATCTTAATGTTGAAAGACATTTGTATTTTCCGTCTCAAAATTAATATAATTATTTGTTTATTCTTAAAATGTAATTTTACTTATTGAGTAAATGAGGTGAGAGAAGGTTATTTAGAGGAGTTTGAAATAGATGAAGACAGTGTTGGTCGGTTGTCATGTGGCGTCGGCACCATCACCCAAAGAAATACGTGTGTGCACCAACCGTGCTTGCCGCAAACAAGGATCCTTTCAAACCTTAGAAACACTCTCCGGTATCGCTCCTCCAAACGTCGCCGTTAAGTCCTCCGGCTGCTTGGGCAAGTGCGGCGCCGGACCCAACCTGGTGTTCCTTCCAGATGGCATAATCGTGGGTCATTGCGGGACGGCTGCTCGTTGTTTGGAGGTGATGTTTGGTGGGAGGGATAATTCCAAAACTAGTTTGGATGCCCTTGCTTTGAGAAAGAGGGCAGATGTTGAATTTGACAAGAAAAACTTTGCTGAGGCTGACCTTTTACTCTCACAGGCTATTCATTTGAAACCATTTGGTGGCTTACATGTCACCTTTAAATGCAGGTTTGTTATATTTGCTCTTTCTATTTTATTCCCTTCCAACTCAAAATAATTACTCTCTAAACTTGTAGGTCATTGGTTAGGCTGGAATTGGGCAACTACTCTGGTGCCCTCCAAGATGCTAAGGAGGCTCTGCTATTAGCTCCCAACTATTATGAGGTATCGTCATTTTTCACTTGTATTCATCTAAACTAACATCTAATAATGATTTATTGACTTTGCAGGCTTATATCTGCCAAGGTGATGCCTTTTTGGCATTCAACAATTTTGATTTGGCTGAGCACTCATATTTAGCAGCTTTACATATAGATCCTTCCATTCGTCGTTCTAAATCTTTCAAGGTAAATCTACCATTCAATTCAATCTAAACTAACTTTCTTGACGATATTTTACTCCACTAAATCATTTTTATCCTTATTCAGGCTCGAATAATAAAGCTTCAGGAAAAACTTGCTAGTGTTGTTGAGTAATACATCATACGATCTTCCTTGTAAATTCAATTACAGTGATGGCCACAGGAATAGCTTCTTTTTTTTTTAAATCTTTGCAGGTGTGTGTATATGCCTTTTGCATTTTATTCTACTCTGCATCATTATGTATACATTTTACTGAGCTTTATTGCATTTATTGTACTTTATAAAAAATATGCAACTCAACAATTAAAAAATACCACCCTGTAGGTATGCTGTATAAATAGCCAAATAAGATCGGATTTTACTTGCTCAGGTAATTTAAGAGCTACAGACACAGTGAGTCTTTGGGTTTAGGATTGCCAAAATAAAAAAGTACTAAGCAGCTAAATAATCATGTCATTTCACAACATCATCCACAATTCTAATCTTGCACCATTCGCACTCCCTCCTGCAAATATACATGTAATGAATTAATAGCTGCCTATATATTATGAGAAATAATATGAAACAATAAAGACAAAAGTATATTATTGTCATACAATCAAATGTGGCCCAGCTGGAAGGAGGTATGGTTGAGAAGGTCTGCTTATTGTCATGGATGCAAAGCAAATTGAAAAATTCAGAACTAATAACACTCTTTCCTTGGGAGTTGTCAAAATCAACTGAGGATGATGGTCTCTTTAATGGAGGTGAACTCTTCTTTTGCTTGTTCAAAGAACCCTGAATCTGTTTCCAGATGTAGAAATAATTGTAATTTAGCTAGTGTAGAATGCAGAAAGAGAACAATAGAACTTAGCATATTGGGGTGGGGGATGGTAGAGATGATAAAGTAGCAAATGATTTTTCGTGACCAAGACATAGTTGCAATTTGTTTACTATGGTTACAAAGACGATTGCAATAGTTTTGCAAATAATTATGGCTCCCTTCTATCCTTCCTTCAAATCTATGAATGAAATAAGTATAAAATTCCCACACTAGATCATGGAACAGAACTTGTGAAAAAAACATAGTTACCTCACGGGGTCTTGTTACAGGGGGCAGAACTTGTGCCAAGTGGTTTACAAGAATGCTTTCTTCTAGAGAAAGTCTCCTACTGTTCTTAGAAATACCATTAGATAACTTTGAAGTTGATTCTAGTTTATTTTTTGAAGCCCATCTTTTCTCTACATACCTGAAATATCGTGAACAAATTAACTTAATTGGAAAATGGAAAATAGATGACAAAGTAATGTCTTGAAAATGTCTATCACAGGTTTTACTTGGATCGGATAAACTTGTCAATTTCCAATCTACTTGTGTCAAAATTGGGAGGAAGATCTGTCTCCCAATGCTTATTTGCCTTGTCGTTACCCATAGCTGCATATAAAATTCAAATCAAGAGTTATTATTCCTAGTATTATCAGATAGCATTTCAGTATTTAACTAACTCCACAAACCTAACTTGTAATAGAAGAATCACTTAATAAAGCAAGAAACAGAATGTATAGTAGTTTCTTACACTGCATGAAAGAAACTTGATCCGGCAACCATGTATCCAAAGTCGTGGACCGCACCTGGTTGTTGCATAATTAGAAATGATAGAAAGGTAAATGTATAACAAAAGTAGTGATGAAGTAAGCAAACCTTTGATATGTGCACTCCAAGGCTTCTGTGAATCCCAGAACATTGCATGCAAATAAAAATCCCTAGGTTCACACTTGCCCATCTTGGAGCCCTGACATATTTACTTAATTATAGTTTAGTGATATCATAATCAAAGTAATTAATGAGCTGTGAAGTGAATATATACTTGTTCCGGCAATCAGCACATTCCCTGTTTTCAGGCAGCTTTAGAAGTCCTTCCAAGATCTGCTGATATGCATTGCAGTCAAAACTTGAACAAAGAGAAACAAGTATGTATGTATGCATGCATGGATGAAACAAAACAAATGATGACCTTGGTGTGTTTGGCATTGAGCTCCTTCGAGATGGAGGCTTTCCCATTCATGTTTGAAGACTCAGCAACTGAACAAGAGAGGTCTGAAAATGTATGTTAAACAACCTCAATAAACAAAAACTGAAAAGCAGCTTATATATATTATTAATAACTGTTTATATGTATATTATTAATGGGGAAAACGGCATTGCTGTCGTGTCCTTCATCTCTCTCGGGCGGCAACTCCAACTATGCAAACAACATGAAATCATCACACTCACTCTTTCTCACTTTTGTTTTACACCTCAACTTGGTTGGCAACACCAACACCAAATCTTTCATTACTCACAAACAAACAACTACCCTAAAATTCTGAAAAATACTTTAAACTTTTATGAAATTAATTTATATTAATAGTATTTTTCACCATAAAAAAATAATATTTTATTTCAAAAAATTCTTTTTCTAAAAAGTGATATATATATTTTTAATTATTTATTATTTTATGACACCCATTTAAAAATAAAAATAATAGTTAAAGTATCTTTTCTAATTTAGTTTAATTAATTATTCACTTTCATGTGAATCTTCTCACTTCTTGAAAACTCTTTCCTAACAACCTCTTTTTTAATACAAAAATCTCTCTTGCTTCAAATATTCCACTCCCTCCCAATTGCATTTAATCAATTCATATATATATATATATATATATATTGCATTTAATCAATTCATATATATATATATATATATATATATATATATATATATATATATATATATATATATATATATATATATATATATAGGATCAATTTTACACTGCTCAAAATGTCACGGATTAATATTTTTAAATTCAACCGTTGGATTGAAACATATAATCATACTGATCATACCTATAATCCAATAATGATTTGATATGTCATTGAACTACATCAAAATTAACGTTATATGAAAGTCCATTTTGACGTTAATTTTAGATATCTTGATCGTATAGTAAAACTTTATAGATTAATCTCAAACTTTATAGGTATGATCTATATGATGATATGTTTCAATCCAACGGTTGATTTTAAAAATATTAATCCGGATGCATGTGTAACTCTTCTGATGTATTTGATCCTCCTATATATATATATATATATATATATATATATATATATATATATATATATATATATATATATATATATATATATATATATATATATATATATATATATATATATATATATATATATATTAATTATCTTAGCATTTTTTTTTGGCAAAAATTAAAAACACTTTAATAATTTCACTTATTTATTTGTTAATTATTTTATACTCCTTTCCAAATTAATAACTAATAAACATAAAAAATAGGAAAATAAAATAGCCACGTTCCTATTCCATAAGTAGTTTTATGTTTATAACTTTCATTCAAATTATTCAATAACAATATTTTTAAGAAGAAAAAAAATGATATTTATAAAAGAATAACTAAAGAATTTAGTCAAACTTCAAAAAAAAAACTTTACTCCTCATAATATTTTATTTCTCACAATATATTAAAAAACAATCTTTCAAATTATTCAATAAAAACATTTTCTTATGATATTATCTAACAAATCAATATTTTAAACTAGAAGGTTATATTTTGTTCATCCAAGGAGTAGCTGGATTGATTGTTAAGTTAAACTTATCATTTGAGATAAATCTCCAATAATTTACATGCATTATTTTGAAGTTATTGATAACTCTTTATAACATATTTAAAGTTTCTAATTCTAGAAGTTTGAATCTTTTAGAATCAACAAGATCTTCAAGAATATCCTAGAAAATGATGATATCAAATAGGAAGGCTATATTTTATCCATCCACTGAATAGCTAAATTGATTGTTAAGTTAAGGCTTATAATTTCAGGTGAAACTCCAATCACTCATAAGAATTGTTTTGAAGTTGTTGATAACACTTTTAATAACATATTTAGAGTAAAAAATAGTAGAAATGTGATTTCTTTTTTAGAGAAAAAGTTGTTATATTTGGTGATGATTTCAAGTAAATTATTTACGTCATTTAAAAGAATACAAGATAAAGTGTTATACATGCTACATCAATTTATGGCAATTTTTCCAAGTCTAAACATTTACGTTTCAATTTACATCTTTATCCGCTAATGTTAATGAAGTGGGAGAATTCTAAAATTAGATTTTTAAAGTCGGAGATGAATAACTTATTTATCTGAATTGCGTGCTTTAGGTATATGTCATATCACAAATAGTATAAAAAATAGTTTATATCTTGAAATTGTCTTTGACTCCATTTAAGGACAATTTCTTCAAAATCTTCCAAATTCTATAATTTTGTATGATCAATTATATGTTTTTAATTCACATGTTATAGAAAACCTCTTTTAATCTATGATGCATGAATATCTCAAATTTGATTCCAACGCTTGACTCCAACACTGACACAACAACACTGATAATAATTTGAAGAAATAAATAAATTAAACATAATTAAAAATATTGGTATAAGTGATCGACACAGACACTAACACTGACACATATTTTTTTAAAGGTGTCGATGCTAAGAGTGTCATATGCTTTCATTGTCCGACTTCAAGTAGGCAATAATAAAAAGCCCCAAGTCATTTGAACCAAATGCAGCAAGAGTGAGTGAGTTTGGTACCCTTTACATTGGGAACATTAAAGATGGGTTTTGTTTTTTGTCTGTATTGAGACAAACTCATGGCCCAATAACACGTGCAGCCCAATAATGCATGACTCAATAACTAATTGATGAAGCCGAGACATCGTTTTAGTGAACACGTCATTATGATGTCAGGCTAGTGACACGGGATAAAGATGTCCTACCATTCGCTACAATCCCAAGGAAGGTTCTAGTACACCAGGAACAAGCGTGTCTTGCCTTAGGAAAATACCTGATCCAGAAAAATGATGGAAGAAAGATTAATACATGACAAAACAAATTATACTCTGACACTTGTCTATTTGGACAGTGATTCTACATTAGAAAGTTCTAGACCCTTAGAAACATTAGAAAGTTTTACATACTTTTTACACACTTTTTACATAACAAACCTCTTGCACATGATAAAAACTTACTCGGGCGTCCACCAAGGGATGGACCGCGAGCAACATCACTTCTCGTAATTGTCTGCATCTGACTAACTTCACAACTACAGGAAAGATTCCTTACAAGAAGGATCAAAGTTCTATACAAAATTATATTAAAAAAAAATCACTAAATTTTCCTCCCTGTTGGAAAGGGGACATCAAACTTGCCCAAAGATGAAAATTAGAAGAAAAATAATTACCAAGGGTGCTGAAAGGATGTGAGCTCCAACTTGAGCAAGCTTCTTTTTCACTAGTTCTGATTCCAATTTCCTTAGCATATGGATTGGCATGGTTGGCATTTAGATGAACTATCTGAATAGAGAAAACACCGATAACAGATTGCATTGGGAGAAAAGAAAAACAAAGACTTATCTTTATATTAATGGTGTACACTTAATAAATTACAGGCAGCACAATATTGCATTCACATTGAAAAAAAATATTGTCACACAAATATGGCTAAAAAGAAATATGAATTTTGGTTCCTAACAAGCTAAATGATAGTGTCACTAAAGTCAGGCTTAAGAATAATACACTAAATAGTATTTAGTGACTCTTGGGACGAATTCCCAGTATGGATTGGAAAGTTCAGCACATGATAGATGATGTTAAAAATGGAACAAGTAGTCTGGGAGGTAGGGTGGGGGTCTATTTATGCATGTAGATGGAGGTAGTGGAAAGGAAGACTACATCTTTGTAGAGAGAAAAATAATGTGCACCAAGGTCATAAAACCAGTAACCTTTGAAAACAAGAGGGCAAACCACAAAAAAGACTATTGGACTTGTTCAGGAAGAGAACTTTAATATGCGAGGAGATATGGTGGAGGCCTACAATAAACAACAATAATCAAGTTTAATTTCACTAGGTGGGCTCAACATTCTCATCTGTGCTACATTGGGCTTAATCTCGTGTTGGATTTTAATTGTCTAATACTGTGTCCCATCAGAGAAGAAAAACATAACAGAACTAAGTCTAAAGTAGGAAGAACATAATGATTGTTTGTGAGAAAGTAATGTAAAAAAATGAAGAGCATACCATTACTCTTGAAAGAATCCCGATTGATATTTATACTCTTAAAAAAGACAAGGGTTTAAAAAAGGCATGGGAATTTTGCTATGAAACCCTAATAGCAAATGCAATAGCAGTTTGCGACCACAATAGCGGTCGCTAGAACCGCTATTATTGACGGTCTTGCAGGCCAAAAGCATCACACCAAAGCTTGCCATTGCTAGCTATTCTGCTGTAGTGTGCAATTGACAACATAAGTTAATATATTGCAAACAGTACACTTTTCTTTTGTAGTTGGTTCCCCTTCTTACTTTGATGTCAAGTAAACATCCAAATCCATAAAAATCAAGGCTCTATATATTTTTACTCGAACTTAGTGTTTTTATCACTTATAATTCAAGTTCATCAATAGAAAAAAATACGTAAAAGTAACATTCTCAATTAATCTATGACAAAAATTATTCCAAAATGTTGTTTTCCCCTTCAATGTTAGTAAAAATATTTGATTGTGTCTCTTTTAATTCTTGAATCTTTAAAATTATTGTTATATTTTAAAAAATAATACACCCAACATATATCCGAACATCACATGAGTTCATGCTATAGTTATAAGCAAATAAATCATGTCTTGGTGCAGAAATGAATGCACTCTCTTCCGTCTTTGAATTTAAGAAGTACCCTTTTCTCCAAAATATGAAAAGTCATTTGGCCTTTAAGGGCCTATGCAACATAGTTTCCCCCAACACCCAGACCTTCTATGCTTCTGTTGAGATATATATAAGTATAACTTCTTTTTTTTCTGTTGTCAGAATCAATTTAGTAGAAAAATATATAAAACAAACTAATAAAAGGACAAAAGGACATTACCTACCTGGTTAAGTGAAAGTAGTTCAAGAGAGTGAATACTTGCCAGTGGCAGTGGGTGATTATAACCAGACCCGGTAATCCGCATTTGGCATTTTCTTACCAGAAATCCTGACAATTGCAGATTCCGTTCTTAAAATGATGAAAACGACTTGCATCTCTAACTGTTATCTCCCTTTCTGTTAAGATAGTAATTAATTTTATTGCAGAGTGGCAGTCAACACAAATCCGCAGATTTTTTGTAACTAGAATGCGGTTGTTGGGACTAGTATTTAGAATTCCAAACGCAATGGCTATTTTTTCACTATGATAAAGGAGTATTTGCTCTTTCTCCTCTTCTTCAACATCATGAAGAACAAAACTAGAATCTGCGCGATATCCTATTTTTTTCATCTGCACCAGCAGTTCCTGCAACTTGTTATTTATGGCTGCTGATTGTGGATGAGATTGATGGCCCCCAATAAATGCGTGGATTACCCCAGAGATCTCTACCCAACTGCATCCCGGGCTTTTCTTGTAACCGCGGTGCCTTTGTATACTTCTAATATGTGCTGCATCGTCCCATCTTCCTATAGAACTATATATGTTTGAGATAAGTACAAAATTTCCAGTACCTTCAGGTCCCAGCAGCTGGATCTTCTTTGACACTTCTTCACCAATTTCAATATTTTTATGGGTCCTACATGCGGCAAGCAATGCACCCCAAACACGAACATCAGGCACAAATGGCATCCTTTGTATGAAGGTGTATGCTTCATCCAAATTTCCCGCTCGGGCCAGAAGGTCAACCATGCATATATAATGTGCCATCCTTGGTTTGGTGTTGAAGTCTTGGCTCATGGAACTGAACCAATGTTTCCCTTCCGTGACAAGTCCCGAATGGCTACATGCAGATAAAACAGCAATAAAAGTCACGTCATCAGGTCTCAAGCCTGATACCTGTAATTCATGGAATAGTGAAAGTGCTTCTACGCATAGCCCATGAATACCATAACCAATTATCATTGTATTCCATGATATAATGTCCTTATCCTGCATCCTATCAAAAATCTCCCTACTAACAGTAATCTTTCCACACTTCGAGTACATGTCAATAATGGCGTTGCAAATGGAGGTGTCATTAGTGAAGCCACGAACAACTGCATATCCATGGCAGCAAGTCCCGTGTTGTAGAGCGGCCAAATGTGAACAAGCTGGAAGTAGAGCTATCATGGTTGCCAAATGTGGTTCAATCCCAAATGACTGCATCTGGCGAAAAATAGGTAAAGCTTTCTCTGCATAGCCATTTTGCACACATCCTGAAATAATAGCACTATAAGAAACCGAGTCTTTCGCAATCATTTCATCAAGAAACCCCACTGCATCGTCCATATGGCCACACTTGGCATACATTGATATCAGCGAGTTTCCTACAGTTGTATCTAGGTGTATCCCTGACTTAATCATGTGACAATGCAAGATTTCCCCCCTTTTCAGATCAGTGAGTTGTGCACAGGCTCTAAGCATGGTTGCAAGAATAACTGGTGTGGGATTCAAGCCGTATATACATACCATGTCATCGTAAAGAGCCAATGCATCTGTCATGCAATCATGAAGTACATAACCTCCAATCATAGCACTCCAACATATCTCATTTTTGTTATTGACGGTATTGAAGATTTTCCTGGCATAAGATAATTGATGACACTTAGCATACATATCCAAAAGTGCAGTTTGGAGAACGACACTACGACAAAAGAATTTCTTGAGAGAGTATGCGTGAATAGCCTTCCCCTGGAGAAGCGCATTAGCTTGTCCAATTGTGGGTAGAATAGATACAAGAGTTGAAGAATTAGGTGCAATCCCGGCTTGTTGCATTTGGGTAACCAAGTGTAGTGTTTGAGTGGGAAGTGCGTGAAATGAAAAGGCAGTGATGATGGCATTCCATGCGACAACATCCCTATCCCTGTGGGACATAGCATTAAATAGTGTTTGTGCCTGAAACAAATTGCCACACTTAGCATACATGTGAAGCAAAGCAGTGGAAACATAGATATCCATTGTGAGACCAAGTAGGTGGGCATGGCAATGTATAAGTCTCCCGAGTTGTAAGTCTTGTAGAGCGGAGCAGGCTTTGAGAAGAAAAGGGAAGGTGAACTTGTTGGGAGTGACACCGAGTTGCAACATCTGATGGTACAAATGAATGGATTGTTGAAATGGGGCAGCCCAAGCATAAGCTCGGATCATCATGTTCCACAAAACAAGAGTTGGTTTAGGAATTTGGTCGAACACACGACGGGCAAGTTTGATTTCATTACGTGAAATATGGTAACGGGCAAGAGCATCAGCATCAGGAGAAGAAGATGTCGTAATGTATCGGTACCTTTGGTAATTGAGTAGGAGGAATGAAGGTTGTTGACGTTTGAAACATGTACGCATGTTTGGTAGAATGAAAAGAGTGTGCCTATTATGATTACGGTGGCAATGTTAGATTTTTGGCACCAATAATTATAACTCGCATGGTGGAGTGACTATTAAGGCTAACCAATTGCTAAAACATGCGCTCTTAACTCTACACGCCTGTTCTGTTCTCTTTAATTTTATGGACACAAATGTAAATAGGGAATTTCTTTTGCCACATAGTGGTTTTTCTTAATATCTCTAGCGAAAAACTAAAAATATCCCTGATTTCGCAAGTGTAATTGCGAAATCAATTTGCAGCAGGTTTCACAAGTGCATTTGCGAATTAACCCATAATTTTATAAAAAAACAATGTGACTTCGCATGTGCACTTGCGAAGTCTGTGAATTGTTTTAGCAAAACGAACAGAATAGACCCCAATCCCTTTTCTATCAAAACACCAAATTCTCTCACTTTCTACTCTAAACCCTATCATTTCTACTACTCAAACTCACAAATTTTTGCTCATCTCTCCATTTCAACTCATTTCAAGTCATCCCAAATCATCTCCAAGCTCATGACATGGTTCTTTAACGTGTCACACCCTCTCATGACACCGGATGGTCCTAGACGTCCACCAAGACCAGCTCACGAGGCGCTCTTGGAGAACGAGCAGACCGAGGATGACCATGTCGTTGATCTATTTTCGATCTGTCAATGGATCTGCCTACTTGGATATGAGGCGTTGGATACAAGGATTATCGAGACGGACGGTCCTGAGGCGGTTGACATAGTTGAGAGGATGGTCAGTGAGACATCTGGTGCATCGCAATACCGCAGGCAAATAAGGGTGCAGAAGGTTAGGATTATGTATACGCAATAGCCTACGTTATGTTTTATTTCTTTTTGTTGTTGTAATATTTTGACCGTACTTATTTTCCGAACAATTTATGAACATTATTATTTATGTACATTTATTTTGACCGTATTGTTATGTTCGTATTATATTTTCAATGTGATTGTAAAATATTTGTTCGATTGTGAAATAGATTGTGAAATAGTGGAATTGATGAAGTTTTAAACAAAAATGACATAGATAGAGAAAGTTTCGCAAGTGCACTTACGAAGTCACCTCGCAGCAGGTTTTGCAAGTGCACTTGCGAAACAACCTCTCAATATGTAAAAAATGATTTCTTCGAAGTGCACTTGCGAAATCTACTGAGAGGTGACTTTGCAAGTGCACTTACGAGGAATATTTTCGAGTTTTCAGTGGTGAAATCCACCACCACTGGGTGTAAAGAAAAATTCTCGTGTAAATATCGGACACTATTATTGGGATACTATTTTAATTTTCAAATATATTTTATTTTTTCCTCCGACTTGCACAACATTCAATCGGAGAAATAATATGTATATTATAAAAAAAAAAGTAAATTTTCGTGTACTAATGACATCTTACCACATAACGTAAAATTTTAAAATCACATATTAATATGAAACCTTAAAGAATCAAAAGTAAATTAATGAAAACACATATAATGTGACCTTTAAGTGGTAAGATATTAGTATGTCAAATATGACTAATGTTCCTTACGTTGAATGAAAAAGAAGGTATTGAATACTTTATACGTGAGAGAAGACATAAATCCAATGCCTTAAAATTTTAGCTTAATATGTGATTTTAAAATTTTATTTTAGGTGACAAAATTGTATTGGTATATCTCATTTAGGATAAATTACTCTCAATTTTACAAGGTGTGACCTAAGTCTCACCTAAAATAAATTATGGATTATATCAAACAAAACATAAATCCATTCCAAGTTTAATGTCAATTTGAATATTGCAATTTATCAACAAATCAAAGCCCACGGGACAACATCATGGACGGTGACGACAAATAGAGGCAAGAGCACACTCACATGTGACAACCAAAAACAGCAAGAACATCTTGGGACAATGTAGGAAGGTTGGATTCTGTCAGGGGTTTTCTCAAGGAGAGAAAGCACTCTTATTTCTTCTTCACATCCGTTGTAACAGAGAGTCATCAAGATCAAATCAAAACTATAAAAAAGATTGTGTTTTTTGAACGAACACAAGAAACAATATTAGGTTTTACAAGAGAGACAAGATAGATGAGGAAGAAGAAAAACAAGATTATTTATAACTTTTTACTGTTGACTTTCTCAATTAGGATTTACATATTACACGTGGATACCAACAACTAACCTCTCTCACCAACCCGAAACAAATCGTCTATTAATAGACTACTAAGTTAACTTAAGTAACAAGTTATCTTAAATAATTGGATTAACAAGCGAGCCCAATTCGACATGCTAACAAAACAATATATTTTTGACAGCAGCATGTGAACAGACTTCGACTTCGTGCTTAACCTATGTCGAACAATGGAGGCTACCCTATCAGATCTAATATACAACAACATCACGGGAACAAACTAACTTTCATCATGCAACTTTATCAACTACATACTTTCATACCCCAATTTTGCACCTCAATTTTTAGTTCATATTGCTTGGCTCTATGTTCATACTATGGTCTTGCATCAATCTCATTTCGATTGACTTTCAAGCACATGTGTCTGTTTGCATCATTTTAGGTCATTTTATCAGAATACGTGCATTTATTTGATTCCAATTAACATCATGTCAATTTCATGTGGTCAAAAATTTTCTTTTTTCATTTGACACTCCATTGAATTTTTGCTTTATGTGGATTATCTCAAATATTTTGGTAGGGTCAACAATTTGATTTTTATGTTTAAATTGAATTGCATAGTCATTTTATCATTTTTTTTCTTCATTTTTTGCATCATTGGATTTTGTATTTTGCAATTTAATTGAATAATTGTTTCATTTAATAATTAGAATGACATTTTAATTATTAGTAAATGTTATTTTGATTAAGTAATAAGAATATTAATGATAGATTAAAGGGTTAATACCTATTTTCACCTCTGACATATGGGGTGTATTTGAAAAATCCCTCTGCCAAAAAAAAAGTTCCAATAGTTACCTTGACAAATTTTAAAAGTTTCATTTTTTACCTTTAGGGATGCCACATCACCTAAAAGGCTGATGTGGCTTATTTTTTTTGTTAAATTTGTATTTTTTGGTTATTCCACATCACATAATTCCCAAGCAAATGACCAGAATGCCCTTAGCTCCATTTATCTTAAAATCCAAAATTATTTTGCATTCTCCATGTTTCAATTCAGACCCTAAGATTAGGGTTTGCTTTCTTCATCTCCATCCTTGCTTTCTTCAAAAGCAAACCCTAATCTTAGGGTCTGAATTGAAACATGGAGAATGCAAAATAATTTTGGATTTTAAGATAAATGGAGCTAAGGGCATTCTGGTCATTTGCTTGGGAATTATGTGATGTGGAATAACCAAAAAATACAAATTTAACAAAAAATAAGCCACATCAGCCTTTTAGGTGATGTGGAGGTAACTATTGAAATTTTTTTTTTGACTGGGGGTTTTTCAAATACACCCCATATGTCAGGGGTGAAAATAGGTATTAACCCTAGATTAAACCTTCCTTTTTTTAATAAAATAACAAAATATGATTTTTCTTTACAGTAAAGTCTTGCACTTTATTTTACATTTTATAATTTAGATGATAATACATATGTATGTAACTAGGTCGTTAAAAAAGTAACAATTTGAGATCCCAACATCATGCCCCCATGCCATCAGTTTGTACTATATATCCTCTATAACCTGCAAAGTACAAGAGAATGATTCATATTTCATACCATAAATTCAACACATATCACATCACATACATATATAATTTCACACATACATTCACAATCACGTTTTCTTCCTTTCATTTGGAACAAATTTCAGATTTCTTTTCAGATCATTAAAAAAAACACAAACACATTCTCACGTCTCATAACATTTTAATCAAAGGTCAACAATCAACCCCCATAATTCCCTTAGATTCAATATTCTAACTGTAATTCCCCCGAAAAACTTTCCTTCTCTCCTAACTGAATTACTTTTCCCCATCCTCGCCATACTCACCTATTTATATAACCCATCACCCTCCCAAATGATGAGGAACGAATACCATACAGAACGTTTGCCTAATTCCTTTAAAACCATCAACAACTACCATAATGAAACTTTGTTGAATCTCCTCTATACTCTCTCAGTCCCTCGTTCACATCACGACAAACCCTCAACCTCACTCATCAAACCAAAACTTACAGAGCAACAACCGACACTGTATTTCCAGGAAAAACGAACCATCAGAAGTAGGAAGAACCAGGTAGAAGAAAGAAGAGGTTGAGAGACAAGCATACTTGGATCCGTGTTTGCTACCTTTTTATGCTTCCCATTCGTTGTTTGTCATGTGCATATTCCCGTTAAGTTTTTCCATTGTAATCGTTTAAAACTAACGAGAATGGGGAGAGGGCCGATTTGGGGCTTAGGGTATTTTTTGTGCTTGTTCATTCTCAACCGTAATAACTGAATAGCAGTTAGTTAGTTTATTCGGTTATTAGGGTTTAGATTCTCTACTTGCCATGTACGGTAGCTTACCATGTGATCTGCATATTGTATAAATAGTCTTGTGTACCACATATCAAAGCATGACGAATTAGCTATTCTTTTTTCTATGATTGTTATCATTTACCGTTCATAATATGGTATCAACGCTCTGCACATAGTTCCTCATCACCTTCTTCTTCCTTCATCTTGTTCATTCTCCTTTTTGTGCTTTTTCAACCTTTTTTCGATCCATCTTTCATGGCGCCTTTCCGCACCCAACCGCTGTCCAACAATGATGTAGATTTTGTATACTACATCCACCCTAGTGAAAGTCTGAATTCTGTCAAAATCACTCCTCTTCTCACGGGCTCTAACTACCTTTCTTGGTCCTGTTCCATGCAACGAGCACTCGGCGCTAAAAACAAGCTTTCTTTCATCAATGGCTTCATTGAAGTTCCAGAGTCTACTGACCTCAACCGTGCTGCATGGGAACGCTGCAACTATCTCATCCATTCTTGGATTCTCAACTCCGTTTCTGAACCAATTGCGCAAACCATCGTCTTCTTGGAGAATGCTCTTGATGTATGGCTTGACCTCAAGGAACGATTTGCCAAGGCTGATAAAACTCGCGTTGCTAACATTCGCTGTGAGCTCAACAACATGAAACAAGGTGATAACTCAGTTCTTGATTATAACACCTCCATGCGTGGCCTATGGGAAGAACTCAATTCTCACCGTCCTCTACCAGCTTGTACTTGCATTCAACAATACAGATGTGAAGCTATGCGTTCAGCTCGAGCTTTTCGTGTTGAAGATCAGATTATTCAATTCCTCACAGGTTTGAATGATAGTTTTTGATTTATCAAATCTCAAGTCCTTCTTATAGAACCTTTACCTTCCATTAATCGCATCTATTCTATGGTTATCCAAGAGCAAAGCAACCATATAGCTTTACTTCCTAAACCTGGGCATAATACACCTCTTGATGAATCCAACGCATTGGTTAATGCATATGAGTCCAGAAAGATTCATGATCGTAACAAGACTAATTATGCATCTACATACAAGAAGGATCTTCGTGTTTGTACTCATTGTAATAGCACATGTCACACAGTGGAAGTCTGCTACAGAAAACATGGCTTTCCTCCTCACTTTGGCAAGAAAATACTTCTGTTAATGTTGTTAATGCAACTGGGACAGAAGATTCTTCTCAATCAAACAGTGAACATGACAGCTCATCAAATGCCCAAGCCAATACTCAAGAGCATATCTCTTAGTTAATTAGCTTGCTCCAAAATTCGAATCTAATGCCTCATGATACCCCTTCCAACCATGCTCCTTCTTCTAACCAAATTTCAACTCACACTAAATCACATAGTGTTTCAGGTATCACTTTAATTTCAAATTTGATTTGCTCTAGCCATGTTTATTCAAACTACTGGCTTCTAGACTCATGATCTAATGATCATGTATGCTCCTCTTTAAAACTCTTTCATAGTTATCAATCCATCTCACCTATCACTGTTAGTTTGCCTAATGGTGCCTCTGTGATAGCTAAACATGTTGGTACTGTTATTTTTTCACCTCAGCTTTATCTTACCAATGCTCTATACATTCTTGAGTTTTCTCTTAACGTGATTTCTATTTCCAAAATGTGTCAAACACTCAAATGCATACTTCATTTTTCTGACCATAAATGCATTATGCAGGACCTGAAATCTCAGAAGATGATTGGTTTGGCTAATGAAATGGATGACTTATACAAACTCTTGCAAAGTCCCCATCCACCATCCTCTTTCCCAGTCAATCATCCTCATACCAGCATTAACAAAGTTTCCACTATACCTCTTAAAGCTCTTTGGCATTTTTGATTTGATCACCTGTCACATGATTGTTTATCTAAAATGTCTCAATTGTATTCAAATGTTACTCATGATAATAAAGCTGTTTGTGATATTTGCCACTTTGCTAGACAAAGAAAATTACCCTATAAACACAGTTTTTCTAAAGCCACCACTCCCTTTGATCCATTTTGACATATGGGGCCCTTTAGCTATCACATCTATTCATGGTCATAAATATTTTTTAACTGTTCTTGATGATATTACCCAATTCACATGGATCATTCTGTTAAAAATCAAAGCTGAAGTCTCTCAGCAAGTTCAGCATTTTGTCACTTTAGTTGAAAATCAATTTAATGTATGCCCAAAATACATTAGAACAGATAATGGTCCTGAGTTTCTGATGCCTAACTTCCATTTGAATAAGGGCATCATCCACCACAGATCCTATGTTGAGTCTCCACAACAAAATGGGAGAGTTGAACACAAGCATCAACACCTCCTTAATGTTAGTAGAGCTCTCTTGTTTCAATCTAAATTGCCTAAAAATTTCCGGTCCTATATAAATAACAGTTATTATATTAAAAATTCTTTAAAAACTCTTCAATTTTCATATTTTCAAATTTATAGTCTCTTAATATATTTAAAATTATATTTAATACATAATATTTTTATTATAATATTTTTGTTGAAAAAAATCTATTAGTGACTATTACAAATGTTTTATCATATTCATATACTAAAAAAACATTTAATAGAAAAACTCATAATAATATATCATTCAACTACCACTATTAATAATATATATATATATATATATATATATATATATATATATATATATATATATATATATATATATATATATATATATATATATATATATATATATATATATATATATATAAAGAAAAAATAATAAAATATTATTATAATTTAAATATTTATTACAATTTTAAAAATATAAATGGAAAAATATTTCTGTTCTATATTAAAAATTAAACAAAAAAATTTAAACTTTAAAATTTAATGTAAAATTTAAATGTTAAATTTAATATATTTCCAATAGTCAGATAAAGAATATATTTTAATTTATAATTTTTTATAATAATTCATTTCAAAATAAAAAAAAATACAAGATTACATTATTATTATTTTTATTGTAGTTTATTAGATTATTATCACAAGATTTTGACACAAAAAAAATAAAAATATTGTATAACTCATATTCTTAATCTTTGAACAATATTTTTTTGATATTAAGTAAGTGAATTTCTTAATTCACTCCATGGGGGTAGAGTTAAACCTTCTGCATTTCAGAAAATGCCCCTCAAAAACCAGAAGTATACTTTCAGTGCACACCACTTTCTGAAATATTTGAGTGACAATCGGAAGTATAACTTTGATTCCATATCGAAAGTATACATCCGGTTTTGGGAATGACAGTTAGCAGAAAATAGAACTAAAGAAATAATTGGAAAAACTATAATTAGAAATTTAACAATCTATTCAATTTATAAATCGAATAAAAGACCTATAATTTATAGATCAAATAAAAGACCAAAAATATTATCCAAAATGCATTTCATAATAATGATATCCAAAATACAAATTCGATACAATACGAAATCAAAAAACTAAACTCAATATACAATCAACCTGAACTACTGGGTATGGCGGATGATGAGTTGACCTGTCACCCTTGAGGTGTCCCTCCGTTGTCTCCTATATGGTAGAGCACCCTGAGCCTCTGACATGATGGCTTCCAAAACTCCTCTGACATCGGATCCGTCAGGAAACAACCCTCTGTCAATGTCATCCCTAGCAAGCTCCATGATATGACGGTACCTAGGCAGTACGTCCTAAGCATGTTCCCTCCTCGCCTCCTCCTCCTCCAGGATCACCTAATGAACCGGCCTGGGTGGGTTCCCTAGAGCATTCTCTATCATGTATGGATGGGACACCCTGAAAAACCACAACATATAACCGTACGCGTAACTCCAGTCGTCTGAAGCCACACTACTCCTGGCCTTTTCAGGTACAAGATGATTATCAAAATCATTAAAAAGCTCATCCATCCAAGGTTGTTAAAATCTCGATTTAAAATCTAAACTCTATAGATTTCACGTTTCTAGGTCAGCATTTCATTTTAAATCATAGGTGAACACCTTTTTATGTAAAATCGTATTATGGAATGACTTTATGTTATTTAAATCGCTCTAAAATCAGTGAAATCGTGTAGAATCGTTGGATTTTAGTCTTTGACCCGATTTTACCTTTTTTGTAAAATTAAAAAAAAAACATATTTTATATATTTCCCCATGAAAACTTCTTTCATGCTTTTTAATTTTATTCATATTCATATCTTGGTTATAGTATTGAAGAACCTTTGTCATCTAGATATAAATTTAATCAAGTTGAATAAAATTCACTAATGAAGAAGATGTTGTAAATGAATTGAACTGCTGAAGATGAAAACACTTGTTTCTTTGAACTTTAGAAACATATGAAACTCTTATTTTTTGAGAAAATATTTTGGATGTTATTTTGTATGATTTGGTGGATAATTTAGATAATTTGATAAAAGTTTGTGTGTATTACACTTTATTATGGAGATATAGTGTTTTTTATTTATAACTAAATTAAAGATTCAAATTATTGATGCATTTACAATATTATATAAGTATATATATGTCATGTATATAAATTTAATATTATTTTAATATGAGTTAAAATCCATGATTTTACGTTTCAATTTTACCTAGGCAAAACGAGTTAAGGTAAAAACTCGATTCTGACAACCTTGTATCCATCTCCCCCCTCTTCACTATCGGAGGAGCACATATAACAGGATACCTAGGAATGATCTGGGTGAACCCAAATTGACGCATCACCCATTCGAGCATATAAGGAGCAGTCTTCTGAGTCCCGCAGGCCAAACAACCTGTAAATAATGAAACTTCATCAAACGATATCGTCTCACGGTGGCGGCATAGGCACTGAAGTGAATCTCCTCATGCACTATCTGGTCTAGGTAAACCCGAAACGATAGTTTCGTCTGGTTCCTTCTGAGCGGCTCGTATGCACATGCACGTGGCATCTCCTCAATATAACCCTCAGAAAGTGACCATCCAAAAATGCGGGGGAAGTGTTGTAGGATCCATCCTTGAAATATCAAAATTAAACCAGTTAGTTTCAAAATCAAAATAATTAAAAAAATGAAGCTAAGAGAAATAATTTATACCGTCAAGAGAGACATGCTACTGGTGATCTACCTTCTTCTCCACTTAGTCCCCTCATCCAATTTGGTATACAAGTAAATCAAGCAGGCAGCCCCCTAATTTCACCCACTAATCACATCAAAATGAGCAAAGAACCTAAGGTACATGATGTTAGTGTAAGTGGCACTGGTGTCCACAAATATATTTGTGCCAACAAGATATAAGAGGTATGCTCTCATGGCATACCCCCTGTGTAGGGTAACCTGCTCGAGATCACCATCAGCATTTCTAGCAAGCACAAGCTCATCTGTAAAAACCTCTGCCAACCAACTATATCTCACGTGGAAACCACGTGTCTTATCAACCTCCGCTAGGGTGTTCTCCATAGTAACTCCTAGCCTATCAACCAACAAAGTAATGGCCTCGTCTTTCTTCAACTTCTAATGATCCAGAAACCGCCCTCTGATCAGCAGGTGAAGCAGACACGCGATACCATCGATTGTGATCGTCATCTTGCCATGTGGTAGATGAAACAAAGACGTCTCCTGGTGCCACATGTCATACCCCAATTTTTTTACCTAATATACCATCTCATATCATTCACATGTGCATTATTGCATCACTAACAAATTACAAAACAAGATAGCTTGTGTGTGTGCTTCTTGAGCCAAATTAAGGTTTGGAATCAAAATCATT
Organism: Vicia sativa; assembly: GCA_021764765.1. Taxonomy (NCBI): domain Eukaryota; kingdom Viridiplantae; phylum Streptophyta; class Magnoliopsida; order Fabales; family Fabaceae; genus Vicia; species Vicia sativa. The sequence goes on from CM038795.1 coordinate 912,615, forward strand.
TATCAGTGCAAGATGTGATCAATTAGGGTTAGGATCTCCATTCATCTCTAGTAATCTATCTTCATCAATCATCAATATTTGATCTTCAAAATCCAATTATTTCCTCCAAATCAACCATGAATCGACCAAATTAGGGTTTTGATCGAGGATGGTGCTTCATTGACTTTTGGCTCAATGTATGACCTAATTGCTTAGAGAATTTCCTCAAGATCACAAATAAAATATCTTGACCTAATTTCTTGGTTCAAAACATCTTCAATGCCATGGTTGATTGATAGTGAAAATCTGAATCATCTGACAAAAGGTCAACTGTTCAGATAAGTCAAACTTTGACTTTTTTTGGTCAACTTTGAAATTCAAATTTTTCAATCATCAAGTCATTTCAAATTATTCAACTTGGTCATCAAGAATCAAAAATGTGGAAAAAAGTCAATAAAAAGTCAAAACTTGAATTTTCTAAACACTTGGAAAAAATTTCAAGTGTTTTTACAACTTTTTTCACCATTTTCATGGCCATTTTTTACCAAGATCCGATTTGATTCAAGAAAAAATTTCAACCTGAAAGTCGTAGATATTGTTTCAAGCTTTCCAAAATGTTCAAGAACATGAAAAAAATATTTTATGGAGCTAGGATTTTGAAATTAGACATTATAGGTCAAAAACTTGCATCATAGGTCATTTTTGCCAAATGTTTCAAGCATCTTTGCCAAAATATTGCCTTTTCATCACCAAGGGATGAGTTTTATCCTAAAATATCTCAAGATCATGATTGAAAGAAGTATAGGAACACTTGAGTAATTTAACCATGGTTTAGCATTTTTAACCATGTGCATTAAATGTAAAGATTCCTTCCTTATCTCTCAAGGCCAAGTTGCAAAAATCTCAATTCTTGCTTGCCTTGATCTCTAAACTTCTTGGCCTATAAATAGATGTCCATGCTTCATTTGAAAATACACCAAAACAACTACAAACTTGTTTTCTCATTTATTTCTTAAAATGCAAGTTTTCTAAGTTTCAAAGAGGTTAGAATTCCAACTTCCAATTCTTGCAAGTTCTAACCAAAAGTGTCATTTAAACCTCTTCTAAACACCATTTAGAAGTTGTTCATCACTTTAATCCATAACAAAATCAGCTAAAACTCAGTTTTACCAATAAAACTCCATTTGTGCAAGTTTTGAGCCTTAACAACCAAACTTCAAATCCACTCGTGTGTTTTCCTTTCCAATCATTCAAACACCTTACATACACCATATAGAAGTGATCCATACCATTGAACGACTTCTGTAACGCAACCATCATCATCCTTCAGTCAAAAATCAATAATCTGCAACTTGAGTCGGGTAGGAGGATTCAATAAGTTTCGAAGCAAGCTAGGAGTTGGAACACATTCAATGAAGTCCAAGGAAGCTATTTGGATCATCACCTTGCATCTGGAAGCACTCATATGAGTTTTGGGATTTTGCTGCAAGAGATAAATTTTTGAATTATGAATTCTCTTATACAATCATCTTTAGAATCAATTTTGTGGTTTAAAATGTAGATATCATATTACTAAAGTTGTTTGAATCCTCAATTTCACTTAAAATCAATTGTACCCATAGATTAGTTGAAATTTCCAGTTAGGGTTTAATTGGTACTTTCTGGATATTCGTTTTGATCTTTTATTCTTAGCTTTAATAAGATACATGGTTGAAATCATGGTGAAATCATGAACAAAATAGCATTTTACATTTTTCAAATTGGTCAAGAATGCAAGAAATTTGAATTGGCCATGGAGGTTTGTCACAATGAGGAAGATGAAGGCCATGGCGTCATCTGTCCCATTTTCAAATTTGCGTTTTAAATATATATATATATATATATATATATATATATATATATATATATATATATATATATATATATATATATATATATATATATATATATATATATATATATATATTTAAGTTGTTTAAATCAACAGATGTATAGCCACCCCAGTGGTAGAACGCACACCCTTAATTCACTTCTTTCCCAAGGTCTGGGATTCAAATCCCCATCACCCTAGACTTTTTCATATTTTTTAAACTATTTTTCAAAACATATTCAGAACTTGTTTTTCGATATAATATTCACAACGCGTATACATAACAAGCCACACGTGTGGCCTAGTGGTTAATATTTTCACCAATCAAATCAAGGTCCTGAGTTCAACACTCACCAAGGCCAAAGCATTTTTTCAACACTAGATTTCTTAAGTTTTTCAACAAACTTCAACCTTTTCAAAAACCAATCAAAAATTCTCATTTTGAGATGATTTTTTGCACACTTGTCATTTAGTATACCTATTTTATGATTATGTCAAAAAATCGCAAAAAATATTTTCATTTGATATATTTTTATTAGGTTAAAAAGTAAGGTTTTTAAAGTATTTTAAAGTACTTTCAAAATGTTTTCTTGTTGATTTTCTCTAACCTAATCTTTTTCAAACACTCGTGTGAATAAACTTTCACCCTTCAAGTCTTTTCAAAATGTTTAATTGACTTACACACCTCTTTTTTCATCATCGATTCAATTTATTCCTTGAAAATAAAAATCGAACTAGGTTTGTTCACTATATTCAAGTATAACTAGCTTTGTTCACTAGTTTTATCTACTTGTTTACACATTTATTTCACCAATTTCACTGGTACTAAGAGGAGCATTATTCTCGGTGAAACTGATCTTATTCCAGTGGTCCTCCCTTAAGGTTTAAGTCTCACTCTCTTATATATATTCAAGTATTGCTAGCTTTATTTGCTTGTTTTATACACTTGTTTATATATTTCCTTCATAAACTTCTATGAATGCACACATGCACTTTGTCATATATATACTTGTTCATATACTTATTTATTTATGCCATTACAACTAGTATAACCACTAGGTTCCCCATAGCCTCCTCTCGGGCTTCTCACAAAAGAACTCCCTTTTTGAGTTAGTATTCTCTTGAGCTTCGTACAAAAGAACTCCCTCGTTGAGTTGGCCTCCTCTTGGGCCTCATACAAGAAAGAGATCTGGAAATCTCAAACAGCCTCCTATTGGGATTCGTACAAAGAATCTCTTTAGCTAGGATAGAACCCAAAGAGTATGGTTTCCCAGTGAAATCACTCTTAAAACCAGGCCGGTTATACCTTATAGCCTCCTATTTGGCTTCATACAAGGACCCTTGATGTCCCTAGGATGACCTTCTCTTGGACTCACAATACAAGGACCCTTGATGTCCCTCGGATAGCCTCCTCTTGGGCTTACAATACAAGGACCCACTAGTTTCTTAAAAGCATCCCCCCAAACAAAATAAAATGTTTCTCCTCAGAGATGAGACATGAATCATTTCTATGGGAAGAAGTATCTCATCTATATCATCACATTCAAATCAAACATTTTTCTTAAAACAAAACATATTTCTTAACTGTAAGTGGCATGCTTGTATACTCAAGTAAAACACCCAATGCTTACAATGAAAGATTCAACATTTTCCAAACAAAAACATCTTCTCAGAACTATAAGTGGTATACTTGTACACTCAAGTTAAACACATATTTCTTGCAATGAAAGATTCAACAATCAATTTTCAAATGTATGTGATGAAATAGATTAGATACATTTTTCATTAAGATAACAATTCTCGTTGTCTCTTAAAATCTTTGCTTCCACTAGCACATAAGTGGGAACTACGATTGCTCTGAATTTCTCAAATCCTTTTAAGAATACGTAGGCACAAGGTCTCACCCTTGGCGAACATACTTCTTTCTCTCTCAAAACACCTAAACCTTAGTTACCCTTAGACCTCAAGCTACAATTGGTCTGATTTATATGCAGAAGATTGCAATGATCTTTCCGAGCATAATCATAATAAGCAAATTTAGGTTTCTACCTGTCGCACCCCAAAATTTCCCCTATCCATATCTTCGAAATAAGGGTTCACGCCCTTTATCTTATTGAGAATTTCTTTGTTCATAGAATGCTTCCAATATACCTCTTCGATTGTGAAATCACGGTCTGTTTGGACCTTTGACGTTTAATACAAGAATTGGTTCATTTGATTAGATTATCTGGATTGATCCCGAAGGATAGGTCGTCTTGTGGAAATTGTGAATTAAAGTATGCTCTTCATTTTTTTATCATGTGGAAAGATGTTCTGACTTTATGGGTTTCTTACGATTTGTGCGTTACTTGCGCTATAAGTTATTCAAAGTTTCTTTGGCAAGATGATATTCTTTTGTGGTCCATCGGTAAAAAGGAATTTTGTTTAATTTGAGGCTCATTATTTGTGTAAGTGTGTTAACCAAAGTTCGGGTTAATTTTGATGAAGAGGTATTTCACATCCAAACGTCAAATTGCGAGAATTTGTAACTTTCTCAAACCTAAAAGGAAATTTAAAGATTCTAAGCCAATTCAAAAGATTGTTATATTTTTGGATTAACAAGGTGGTCACAAGTTTGAGTTGAAAGAAATTTTGAATTCAATTCAAGGAATAATACAAGACAGTTATTGGTCCTTTTGTTATTAAAATTTCTATAGTCACTTGAATGCCCAAGAGATCATAAATTCAAGTTCAAGATTATTGTATCAACATCGGTACAATTTGAATTTCAAATACCATTCATTCAAATGACAAGTTTGTTACAAGGATATTTTCAGATTTACAGTTACTACAAGAACGTCTAAATCCTAAAAGATAAACTTTCTCCATGCCACCATTGCCATCATTCATGAAGTGATTAGCATCAAATCATAATCATACAAATTTTAAGCGAGAAATTAAAGAAGACAATTCTTTCGGACTCATCATTAGGGTCTGTGTTAGGAATCAGAATTAAGAGTTTGTGAGTGTGTTCCAAACGACTAAGCCTCAGAACTTTAAGAGTTCCTTCATCGGCCACAACTTCCTTTTGCAAATCACAACAACCGTTGTTGTTGGTTCTAAAAGGAGGTGTGAAATAAATCGAAACATCATTTTTCCAAGTAAATCCAGCCCAACAGGTTACCAAACAGGCAGCAAGTAGAGTAAACCCAAAGCAAATCAGCACAGGCAGCAAGTAAAATAAAATATGTGGTTATCAGCACATAAAATCCCAATAAGCAGCAAGAGGCACAACAGGCAGCAAGAGAGAACTTTTTTACTCTTTCACTTGGTTATCAACATAATGTGAATATTTTTTACCACAGCAGACAGCATACATGGAAATGATAAGATGCCAAAATTCAATCTCAAGTATCAGAGCAGCAGGTATAGCCCAAAGAGGAAAATTGCTATTAACCACAAGCAACTAATTACCACAGGGCATGTTACCAATAAGGGACAGATGGGGATTACACAAGAATGATAATAGACCAAGGCAGAAATCTGTTCTAAAAGTGGCCAAGATCATGTTAAACTCTGTTAAAGCCAAAAAGTAAAAGAAAATAGCAGGCAGCAGGAATACTCAAGTGCATATCAGTTCAAGAAGCCAGAGACCAGTTCAAAGCACAACACAAGATACCAATAACCGAAGGGAAGCATCTGTTCTTATGAAAAAATACCAGTGAAAGACAAGATACAAAAAACCCAGAGGTACCAAGTTGAAGCATCTGTTCCAAACATACAATGCAAAGATACCAAAAGCCAAACAATAGCCAAACCCTAACACTAATCATCACTTTCCTAAGAACTAAACCCTTCAGAGATTGTTTTTTCAGAAATTTCGTTTCCGATAGAGAAAGAAGAAGAAGAAAGTTGAAAAGATCTCACCCGGAACCCATTTGAAGCGTATCCATCATCATCCTCGACAAGGGTTTCCAAACCTCCACAGTCAATCGGTAAAACATCTAAAAAAACAGAGAAAACAAACATGCATGAGTAATCAGACAGCAAAACGAGTAAAGCACGATGGTAATCGGAGTCCCGAGACCTCGCCGCTGCCGTCACCGCCATAGGGCGATTTCCGGCGCGGCTGCCATAGGGCTCATGGCTAGGGTTTCGTCAACAGCGAGAGAGGAAGAGAGTATCGATGTAACAGTGAGAGAGATAGAGGGGTTTCTATGGGATTTCTGGGTTTTAGGGTTCTGGTAGGATGAGAAGAGAGAACACCATGGGAATACGATAAAGAGAGGATACGCGTGAGAGAGGAAGCAGATTACGTCTGTTTTTCTTTCTTGCCCCTTTGGGCAATTTTTCTTTAAATTTCTTTTTATTAATTTAATTTATTCTATTTTCTCTTTTCTAAAAAACAATTTAATATTTTGTTTTACTAAAAAATCTGGTGGTGACAAATGTCACCACCTTGTATTTTCAATATAAATTTTTATTTTATTTTATTAGTCTTAGTAAATTTATTTTTATAAAAAAAAATGTTCATTATTAAATAAGAATGCATATGGTATTATATTTGTTTTGGGACCGCCGGAATATTTCGGAAAGGGATTCGTCACACTCAATTCACTGACGCATATGGAGGTATTACGGACCGGTCGAAGATCAGATGGTTTTCTTTTTCTTACTCCGCGTCACCCATGCTATTTCTGAACTTATCTTTTCAATTAATTTACTTTCATGAATAATATTTTGCTGCGATGTATTAAATGATTGTTGGATCTGATAGTTTGTGTTTGATGATTTATCGATTAAATTATTAGTCGGTTTTTCATCAAATAGAAAAAATCATCTCCAATAATTATTTAAATTTCCGATTGTATTGTATGATATTTTTGTCTGTTTATTTATTCATTCAGCAATTATTCACCATTGTACACTTTGCACACAATTCGAATTTAAAATCAATTCGATTCCGCGTTGTTTGACTCATATGTCGAGTTCCTAAAGGGTCTCATAGTTGGGGATGGGCATGACCATCCTCACAAGATTGGTTAAAGCCCTTGTTGCTTTAATCGATCATAACCCGAAACAACATTGGTCTATATACCAATCACCATGCACCAGGGTCTCATGGTTGGGGATAGGAGCACCTATCCTCACGAGGTTAATCAAGTCCACATACTTGGTTAATCATAACCCGCTTCCATTCCATCTCAGCACGCGTATCAGAACACTTTCGCAATTAAAGTTCTAAACCCCGATCCAACATCGGGTTTCTTTTCAAATGATTTCTTAAATAAATTTCTATCTCTCCCTCCTCCCAAGCATATGGTAGTCAGTCCAGTATCGACCCTCGACCGTATGCTTGGTGTCTTCATTTGAAGTTAATTAAACGTGAACCATGTTTCACCTCACTTTTTCTAATAAAACTTTTGGGTAGAAAAAGATGATTCGGATTTTTCTGTCCACTCATCCGAGTAATTGGGGCGTTAGCCGTTGAACGCTTATGGTCCGATACTCGTCTCCCACATAAAAACAAAGTAACTCATTCAAACTCTTTTGACCGCTCATATGCGATCATCAAACTCTTTTCTGATAAAGAGTGTGCAATAGCCGTTTCAAACCAGAACGAGGACTTAAGCTTTTCAAACAAACAAAACAAGTCCTAGTTCAAAGCATTTGAAATGTCTAAACGCACGATTTTTCTTATAAAATCAATACAACCAATTAAAACCTTTTTAAGAGGAACTACAGAGTTTTGACTTTCCCATTGCACAAGGAAATATGTAGGCACACGGTTCAAAAACCGTGCCAAACTCAAAATAATAATAATCAAATTTCTTTTCTTTTATAACTTAAAGATTAGCGAATATACACACACACTTAGAACTAAATGGGTCCCATCGAGTACGATGGATGTAAGGGGTGCTAACACCTTCCCCTTGCATAACCGACTCCCGATTCCAATTTTTGGTCGTAGACCGTCTTATCCGTTTGTTTGGGGTTTTATCTATATTTTCCCTTTCCTTTTGGAATAAATAAAATTAGGTGGCGATTTCACTAGCTTTCGAGAATTAAAAGATTTTTGAAAATCGAGTTGCTTCAGTTGGCGACTTCACTGGGGAATTTTTGACTAAGTGTGTCAACCCTAGTTTGGTTCTTTGTATGTGTGTTTATTTTCGCTTTTCTTTTATCACTCTTTTTTTTGTGTTTTAAATTAGTCATTTATTTCTTATCGCTTTAATTATTATCTTATTGATATATTATTGTTGTGTGGGAATATTGGATGGGACTATAGGAAAAGCCCACTACCAAGGCTATAGAACACATAAATTAGAGTGGTCGCGTAGTATTGATTTGTTAGACGGAAATGTCTTGTAAGTTGGTGCGAAGACCACACCTAGGGGAGGTTCTTTCGAAGACATTATCGCCGATTGCAAGTTATTTTTGCATTGACGATAGTGTTGTTAGAAGGGATTTTCCCCCTAGTTTTGACCTTTAAGGAAAAACCTAACCTGTAGGCTTTAAGAATGCTCAAATGAGACGTTCTTGGATATATCATCTAATCACAAATTTATTTGCGATGAAAATGATACACCTAAGTTGGGATCCATGATTTTGAGCACCCCGTTCAGACCCCAGTATTGAGGGTTACGTTTGTTAGATCGTTAGACCTGCTTTGTCTATTCGGTTAATACGTAACTCTCCCTCAAACCCAAATTCTCTTAAAAAAGTATGGTAGCGTTGCAAGTATCTTTTGCGATGCACGAGAATTTGTGTTTGTTGTATCAAAAACCCTAAGAGCCATCCAGGGGGAATCGTTGGGTAGACGTCGAAACCATGCCCGACCGTCCCTTTTAAAACCCATGTCTGTTTAACTTTACATGTAATTTTGCGCATAACATCAATGTGTATCGCATCACATTGCATCCTTACATGCATTACCATCACATTGCATTCTTATATGCATCACCATCATATGGCATTCTTATATGTATTACCGTCATGTCGCATTATTACATGCATTACCATTACATTACATTTGTATTCTTTAATGTATTACCATGCATTTCATTTTCACCAGAAAAACTCATTTCATCTCTTCTGTCCTGAAAATATCAAACTGTTTACTCGACGCGCACTCAGAACTCCAAGGATGTCTCAAAGGACTATAGACGAGCTTCAGCATGGTCAAGAACTGTTGAAGGAAGAAGTTAAGCACTTGAAGAGTCAGATGAGTCTGGTCTTGGATCTCTTGCAAGTTGTCTTTGAAAAGAGAGCAACACACGCCGATCTCATAAGTTTGGTTCTTTGCTATCATCGATGTCTCCATGAGTCAAGGACATCCATTAGCGAACTCTCGGTTCGAAATTCTCCCATGAGTATCATCCTCGGCTTTCACCTTGAAGATTCCTCAACAACAATTGCTTGCTCCCGATCGAAGAAGGATCCAATCGGTATTAATCCGCATTACCCGATATGCTCAGCGGGATATTCCAATCTCGATGTCGTATTCTCAACTATTGCCTTGATTGGTGGTGTGGTGATACCAAGGAGTTGAGGCCAGTACAGGGTTGCTAAAGCTTGGTTTGATGAGAGAGCTAAATGTGCTTTTCATCGACTCTGTGGGACCTGGCGAGAATTGTTCAAATGCACATTCAAGAGCTAATTGATGATAAGATTACTTTTTCAAATATAATGGATCGAGCTTAGACATTTTGCTTGCAAGGTCTAATCATAGCAATTTTGGGAACTTCCAAAACTCATTGGGACAATTGCTTGCCAAAGGAAGTTGAGACTTTGAAGAGTAGTGATGAAGTAGACCGGATGTTCACTTGAGAAAAGGTGGTAACCTTGAAAGATATCTCAAGTTCTAGCAAAGGAAAGTCGGTTGCAACACCAACTCATTATCCTCCATTACCATCTTTCAAATCTTTGCATCAACAACTTTTGTCGATCTTCCTCAACTTAGTCGAACTCTCAAAATCAAATGCCTCGGAATAATTTGGAAAGAAGGAATGCTCCTCTTGATCCAATTCCAGTTACCTACAGTCAACTTCTGCCATATCTGGTTCAAAGTTCTTTGGTGGTTCCTAAGTTTCTTAAACCACCAAAGTTATTCCCGTTTGGTTATGATCATAACGCGCGATGTGAATACCATGTTGGTACGGTAGGACACTCAACGGAGGATTGCAATCCTTACAAAGCCAAAGTTCAACAGTTGATTGACCAGAAGTACTTGACTCTTCGAGGAGGGGATCTGTTTGTGAATGGCAACCCCGTACTCAAGTGAACGCCAAGACTACTGAAAGTCATCTAAATCAACAAGTCAAGATATAGCTCAAGTCTCCTCACAACGACAGTCTTTTATTTCTTTACTGCATTTTCATGTGTATCTTGTTTAATTGTTTAAACTTTGTATGCATGTAGAAACTTGTTTGTTTTTATCTTAATGCAACGAGTATGTTCGTCTTGAAGTAATCCATTCATTGTCACTAAATCCATTCGTTATCACTCTTCAAATGATTTGCGAGCATTTTGATACCAACGTTACCGAATCTTTCGCCTAGGCAAAGATCGGAGGGAGGATGACGATAATTGAAAAACGCCAGGTCTCTAGTCATGTGATTTTGAGTAAAACCCTGCTGATGATGTACAGGCCTTGTTTCAAATCCCCAAACACCGGAGTTATAAGGGAGATAGACCCTCGTTAACCCCCTTCGAGCCTTGAAGTAGGAGTTTCTTTTCTGTTCAGAAAAACCCTCGTCATTTTTAACCCTGTGGGCGGGTAGTGTTCAATTAATCTGATCGAGTGTTCAGAACTCATCAAGAGAGTAAGCATCAAAGGATACAACAATGGCTATCCTTCAAAAAGTTTAGGAAGGTCAGAACCACAATAGTCGACTTTCATCTAAACAATAGTGTGCATCAAAGGAGAATGATACCATGTTGGGTATCTCTAGCACATCAGAAAGGTCAACAGATGACGACACCATAACGGTTACCCTTCATCTACCAAGGACTCAGACAGTCACCATCACTTTAACAAATCAAAGGTTGTGTATAGATCCACGACTTGTTCAAAAAAACTGATGAGTATGAAAGAGACAAAAAGCCCGCTAAGTCGGAACTTAGTAATAAGTCGCTTAGGCAAAAGTCAGGAAAAGAAAAAAGAGAAGAAAATCTTGAAATGCATTATCACAAAAAGATTTCTCAACAAAGAACAAGTTGTGTGGTCAAACACCAAAAGACAAAATGTGAGTGACTGTTGTGTCCAAGAAACCTCGTATTGGTTCCTCAACCATCATAAACACCTCTCGAGAGATAAGTGCTCGTATCAGGTTAGTTGAACTTAGGACCGAAGGATATCATGGAGAATGGGCGGGCACCAAATATTTTGAGCCTAAAAATCATTTTTCTAAAAAACCCATGAACGAGCCACGTTACAACCCTCAAAGTCCTAATTGAAGCATGGGTTAATTCAAAGCGTACAACGAAGAGATCGCGTTTACACGACTCTACGATGTGCTAAGTATCTGTGTTGGTATCATATGCTCGTCTTATCTTTCAAAAAGAAAATTTTCAGTGTTGCACTCTAAAGGTGTTTCACTCACAAAAAAAAAGGAATCATAATGTTTTTCATACAAAACTTCAAGACGTATAAATGTTGCATTATAATTGTCACAACAAACATTCTTCTACATGTAAAACAATTGTTTGACATTGAAGAAGTTCTCATAATGAACATCAGTGAAGAGTTTAACTTTGTCCAAAGAAGAGAAAGACTTGATTATTCTGCTGAGTTAGCAGTTATTTGTATCAAAGGGCAAGACGCTTAAGGACTCCTTTGAGCATATCACAAGTTGGCTTCTCAAGATTCTGTTAATGTGGGGGCAATCAAATCGAAATTCAGCTCCTCAATTTACCAATCGAGGAAAATCCTTAAAGAGCAATCAGCAGTTGATTTGGTCCTTCTTAAAGAGCGTTGAACCTGGGACAACCGTCGTTTCATGATTCCATCAACCTGAAGTGTTTACCTCGAGACGTGGAAGTCTCTCTAAGGCTATAATGTGGGGGAATTTCACTTCAACCTCTGCAGAACTAATCGTTTAGTTTAAATCAGTTCGAAGCAAATACTTCGACATGTCAAAGCCTTCAAAAAGCTCTCATTCCATCAAATTAGTCACTCACTTGTTGTTGATCTGAGCAGTTACTTTGTGACAGTGAAGCTCACTTAATTGGAGCAAGTGTTTGTTCTAGAATCAATCAGCCTGAAGAAATTACTTCGAGACTTGGGAGTCTCTCTAAAGCTCGTCCTGGGGCAGGTCTTCCCGATGCTCGCATAGCTCCTTATTCAGATGCAGTTGATCTGAGGAAAATATTCGAGATGTAGAAGTCTTTCCAAGACTCATTCTAAAAGCAAGCTTGCTGAAAAGATTCATCTGAAGCAACTACTTCGAGACGTTGGAGTCTCTCCAATGTTCATCCTGGGGCATGTCATCCATCTACGCAAAGTCTGCCACTCTAAGATTCGGTAAATCTAAGGAGGTTATTTTGAGATGTAGAAATACCTCCAAGACTCCTATCAAGGCATGGTATTCCCATATCAGAATATCCAGTTCCTTGAAATACTGATGATCAGTAAAATATTGTGTCAGAATATAGGATGCCGGGGCACTCCTTTTCGGGAAAGATTTCTAGAAGGTCTACCAGACCGGGGCATATTGAGATTCTGAAGTGCAAAATCTAATGCAGCTTTATTCCCATGCATGGGGCACGCCTCTAATCATCATTATCTGGTCAATTCGGAAGTTTGCTATTCTTCTTTCTACAAGAATTAGCATTACGACCTTTGGCAATTCGACATGTGGAGCTTGGTCAATCATCTCGTTGTGCCATGTTCTTTTATCCTCCGGACTAACGGTGTCGAGGATTCAGTTTGATAGCCAGTGCATTAACCAGTATGTTCATGCATTCATTCATTCATGCATTCATATCATATACTACATATCACATTCATTCATAAACCTCAACCAAGACTCGGGTTATTCCAAGATCGGTTGGTGATTTTTCTCAGCAGAATCATAATTTGAAGACTATTTTGAATGACAAATTTAGTTCTTCCGATTACAAGTTTGAGGGCTCGACCATAATTGGTCTACAACGATGATGATTCTCGAATCGAATCCATTCCAGAGTGATTGGGTTTCCCCAAGCGAACTCTTGTATCAATGGACCTTCTTTATAGAGTTTCTTTTAAGGTACCCCATTAAAAGCAGAAGACTTTTCTCAATTACAACTTAGTTCTTCTCCCCAGTGCCAGGTGAACGCTTGGGTGACAGACAATTGACAGTAATGTCAATTCTCCAGTGAAGTCTCTTCCCCAGAGAATCGATTGATCACCCCCAGTGAACTCTTATGACAACAAGATCGTTCAATTGAATTCCCCAAGTGATGTCTTCCTTCTCTCAACAGTATCAGGAAACCATATACCATTTGCATTAAAGAAAAAATCATATCATGCATATCATACTCATGCATTAGCTTCGGCTATCTGTTTTACAGGTTTTTCAACTGAAACTGTAAATGTCCTCGTAAGGATCAAATTGAAGGATTAGTTCTCAGACGACGATTATCCTCTTTTCTACAAGCACAAGTTATATACTTGTATGGATCTCAACAACTGAGGTTTTCTCCAATCGAGATTTCCTCCCCAGCGAAATAGTTGTCTCTTTCAGTTAGACTCAAATGTTAGCAAAATTATTCAACCAGGAATCCCCAATAAATTTTCCACACGGTTTTCTTACAAAGTTTCCCCAGCCAAGCTTATTTCTCTCCCCAAGTGAATCTCCTTCAGAAAGGATTACTACAATATCATTCTTGGTATTTTCGAGATTTCTTTCAGACAAGAATCTTCCCAACAATTTCTACCGGCAGTGAATTCCGCATTTCGTTCTCGAATTTCGGAAAATTACATCAAACTTCTGGTGTGTTTATTTCCCCAGTAAGTCATCAACTACTCAACAAATAAATATCCACCCGGCGGGATGTTTATTCAAATCTCAAGATACTTCTCCAACTCAGACGTTGATCTACATATCCACTTGCTGCAACGCATTGTCCATACAATGTCAGCAAATTGAAGCTCATTACCCTAGAAGTTTTCCGATCCGAGATGAATCGATTCTTCTATCAACGGTAAAGCTATCTGCATACAAATTGAAGATCTTGTCAACTCAGAAGTTGTTCAACATGTCCGTACATGTTCAGTAAGATCTCTCATCAGCAGAAACGTCGGAAACAAGATTTACCGACTTTATAAACATCTATATCACGCCAATGTGCTAGATATTGTTTTGTTTATCCCCAGAGAATTGTACTCTCGGGTGCGCTATTGATTTTGTTTTGCGGGTAACTCAGAGGTTACACGGTCAAATACATTCAGCATACCATGGCTCCTCGCACTTTCGTGCACCAACAATTTCGATATTGTTCTAGCCACAATCAGAGAACTCTTTGTTAAGTTCTCAATCAACAATCAGGGAACTCTTTGTTAAGTTCTCAATCAACAATCAGGGAACTCTTTGTTAAGTTCTCAATCAATTATCGGGGAACTCTTTGTTAAGTTCTCAACCGAATTATCAGGGAACTCTTTGTTAAGTTCTCACTCTTGTCGTTTTTCAAATTTTGTTTAAGGTCTCCAGGTATTCCTTAATTATCAGGGAACTCTTTGTTAAGTTCTCAATCATGTCATTTCAATTTTTGTTTAAGGTCTCTAGGTATTCCTTAATTATCGGAGGACTCTTTGTTAAGTTCTCAATCGTGTCATTTTTCAATTTTGTTTAAGGCCTCCAGGTATTCCTTAGTTCAGAGAACTCTTTGTTAAGTTCTCAATCGTGTCGTTTTTCAATTTTGTTTAAGGTCTCCAGGTATTCCTTAGTTCAGAGAACTCTTTGTTAAGTTCTCAATCGTGTCGTTTTTCAATTTTGTTTAAGGTCTCCAGGTATTCCTTAGTTCGGAGGACTCTTTGTTAAGTTCTCAATCGTGTCATTTTTCAATTTTGTTTAAGGTCTCCAGGTATTCCTTAGTTCAGATAACTCTTTGTTAAGTTCTCAATCGTGTCGTTTTTCAATTTTGTTTAAGGTCTCCCTTAGTTGAGAGAACTCTTTGTTAAGTTCTCAATCGTTCATGTGTTTTTGAAGGTCTTTCCTTAGTTATCGGTTCTGTTAAGTTCCCAATCATATTTTTTTCAATTTTTGTTGTTTTCTTTTCGCTTGAGAAGTTCGTTTCTCTTCTAGCATTTTCCTTAAAATTGTTGTCAAAGTCATTTCGGCTACGGTTATCCTTTGTAAAATCTCCTAGTTGAGCCTTGTTTGTTAAAGCATTCCGTATGATTAGTAATTTTCTTCAAGTGTTTTTCTTGGCTCCGTAGTCAAAATATGTTATCTATTTTCTTTTGTGGCATTGGTTTCCGCGTAGGGCAAATTTAGGTTTCAAGTATTCAATTCACCGGATGTTCGAAATTCAAATTCTCACTCTACCGAGGATTTTGATAAATATACCCAAAATTTCCCCTTTCTTATTGATAAGGGAACGCTTTATCTTATTGAAATTTCTTTGACAAGCTTAATATAATAATTAAAGATTTTTGGATTGATCCCGAGGAGGTTCAATTGATTAGTTATCTTGATTGATCCCAAAGGAGGTCTTGTGGAAATTGTGAATTAAAGTATGCTTTCATTTGATCATGTGGAAAGATGTTCGACTTTATGGGTGACTTCGATGTGTTGTGCATAAGTTATTCAAAGTTTCTTTGGCAAGATGATATTCTTTGTGTATAAAAAAAATTTGAGAATTATTTTGTAATGTGTTCAAAGATTGTTAATTTTTGAACAGTATTTCAAATCAAGCGGAAAGAAATTTCTTTCTCAATACAAGTTTATATTTAATTAAAGGAATTTTAAGATTCACAAGAATAAGTTTTTAATTTTGAATTCAATTCAAGGATAATACAAGTGAATTAAAATTTTTGTTATTAAACAATTAACTTGAATGCCCAAGGATCATAAATTCAAGTTCAAGAATTAAATGTACATCAAAAACTTGAATTACAAGAAATAAATTTGTTCAAGGATATTTGATATGGATATACAATTTTACATCAAAAGATTAAACTTAAGTCCATCCCATATCATTTGTTTTTGGTTTCAAGAATTAAAAAAATCCTTTCTCTTTGCATTTTCCATCATTAATGAAAAAAAACAAGAAAAGAGGAAGTGTTAGCATAAATTTTAATTTTAAAATTTTAAAATTAAAGAAGACAAAAGTTTTGGACTCAATTAGGTTTGTTAAATCGGAAAGAAAGATTTTGAGTGTGTTCCAAACCAAAAATCCTTTTTAACCTTAAATTTCAAAAAATAAATTGTTTTTTGTTCATAAAATAGGTGTGAAATGAAAGTCGAAAAATCATTTCAAAATAAATTTTGACGGTTACAAAAGTGAAGTAGTTAAAAAAATCAAGATACAAGTGATAAAAATGTGTGGCATAAATCCAACAGTGACAAGAGGCCAAGTGAAAAAATTTATACTCTTTCACATTGGTTGTTAAAAAGGAAGATTTGATTACATGAAAATTATAGTGAAATCGTATAAAAAGAGAAAAATGAATTTTAAAAAGCAACTAATTAGAAGATGTTACAATAAGACAAGTGGGATCCAAGATGATTACACGAAAAAGATCCAAGATAAACCAAAGAAAAGTAAAAGAAAATAGCGAAGAAGAATACAAGTGCAAACTCGGCAGAAGAGAACAAAGCACAACACAAGATAAATTCAAACAAGAATAAATGAAAAGATGAAGAAAGAAAAGAAGTTGAATCTCGAGATTTCGCAGAAGAAGAAGCAAAAATTGAAAAACAAGAATCATCACTTTCCTAAATAAAACTTCAGAATCGGTAAAAATTCTAAAGAAAGGAAGAAGAAATTGCAAGATCTAAAAACAAAAAGTAAAAGCATCCATCATCATCCTCTCAACCTTTTCCAAATTCTCCAATTCTCAATAAATCTAAAAGTTTAAACACCAAATGCATGAGTAATCGAACTGAGAGTACACGATGGTAATCGATTTTTTATTTTGCCTAAGATGATTATTTCCATAACTCATATGAATTTAATTCAACAATTAAGAAAAATCGATGTATGAGAGATGATTTCTAAAATTTTTGGGTTTTACAGTAGGTGGAGAAACAAAATGACAATATTTTTGAGAGAAAAAAAATTAAGTTCAAGTTCTTTCTTGCCCTTCAATTTAATTTATTTCTTTTATTAATTTAATTTATTCTATTTTCTCTTTTCTAAAAACAATTTAATATTTTGTTTTAAAAGATTGTGACAAATGTCACCACCTTGTATTTATAAATTTTATTTTATTTTAATGATTAGTATTTATTTTATGAAAAATATGTTCATTATTAAATAAGAATATGATGGTATTTATTTGTTTATTGGAAGATTTCGAGGGATTAAATTCAATTTATTTCAAATGGATGTATTATGGATTGGAGTGGTTGGTTTTCTATTCTTACATTGACACTCCAACAATCTTTAAAATTTACATTCGAATAATGTTTTGCATATGATTCTAAATGATTCTCATAGTTGGGTTTGGCAATTTATCGATTAAAAGCCCTTGTTGCTTTTCATCAAAAAGAAAAAATCATCTTTATTTAAATTTGGTCTCATTTGGGATATAGGATCACTATTTATAGCAAGTAATTCAATTGTACATATTGGTTAAAATCAACGATTCCATTAAAGTTTGAGAAAACTTCGCATTAAATTCTCATGGTTAACTTCTTTAACCATTTCTTAAAAAATTTAATCCTTCTTCTTATTTAAATCATTACAATGATTTTTATCTATTAAATCTATCGTTTGGTGATAAGCACTTCTCTAATAAAATTTGGTGAAAAATGACTTCAATTTCGAAATGACTTTAAATTAAAGTTCTAAAGATCCAACGTCTTTCTTTCAAATGACTTCTTATATAAAGTTTTCCCTCACATCTCAAGATTCACATCTCAATCTCAAAGTTTCAAAGAAGTTAAAAGAAAACCCTCTTCTAAGCAAACAATAAAGCATGATTTTTTTATCAAATCAAGACAACTTCCAACCTTTTAAGAGGTCGATACCTCCCATTGCAAGGAATAACATTCAAGTTTCAGCCTTATCAAAATTTTATCAAATTTCTTTTCAAATAACTTAAAATTAACTTATTCAAACAAAAAAACAAGTGGGTCAACATATGGTCAAACTTCATAATTTTTGGTCAACATCAATATTTTGAAGTAATATTTTATTTTCTAGAGTTGATAATATTACAAGAAAGTACTAGGTTCAAAATTAAAAGATTTTAAATTAGAGCTTCACAAACAAAAGTCAGAGAATATACCAACATAGAACATTCCCATCGACCCGAACCTAAACCAAACCTTAAACCCTAACCGGACCCTTATGGTCGTCCCATCTTATCCATTTCCTTTTTTTATCACATTTTTCCTTTTCCTTTTTAATAAAGCTTGGTGGCGATTAAGTTTTCGAAATTAAAAGTTTTTGAGTTTTAGAAATACATTCTTTTATTGAATTTTTGTTTAGTACACCACCAAGACCTAGACCCTTGATCATCCCATATTGACTATCATATCCTTTCTTTTCTCAAACTATTGCATTGACTTTTCAAACCATGGCTTGGGGTTCGTTTCTTTCTCCCATGGTTTATGACCTTCATAGCAATGATTCTTTTAAAATTGAATAATATTCATAACATAATTAATAATTGTAATATAAATGTAAATTTCAACCTCTTCATCTCACCTATGCTATCCACATGGGTGAGATAAAGAACGGAGAATATGGAAAGGTCCCCTCCACTACGAGTCTTCAAAGCTTCATTGTTCATCATAATAACATTAACAACATAATTAATAATTAATCAATGTAAATGGTACTTCATCTGATATATATATCCAGATCCATGAGATGGAGGATGTAACCATAGGTCCGTCTTAGGAGAGCTCAGAGAATTTTCTTTACATGATCATCCTTGGTGTATCCTTTATCGGCACTCTTAGACATACTTGGTTTGACCTTGAGAACATTGCCTCGATGAGATCCATCTCTTCCATCTTGAATACCTCAAATATACGGGTAAGGACCGAGGAGCTTATCCTTAACGGAGAAGATGTCCCTTATAACATTTTGTGACTTAACCATGTCATGTGTAAACTCTGTTTGTGATAGTGTTATAATGACTAATAATGAAATGCACAAAATGTTTCAACCTATGACTAATTCAATAGAATTACATAAACTGTAAAATTTCTCAAAACACTTTCTTTGATCTTGTTTCTTCTTGATTAGTTAGATTTTGTAACTATCAAAACCTCTAGTTTCAAAAATAATGATCATAGAACAAGTTGAAACTTTGAATCTATTTATTTTCAATTTTAAAAATTGATCTTATCAAACACTTGGAGGTTTAAGTGGTTGTTGTTGTTGATTACATTTGTTGTATTTTCCAATGGATCTTTTGAGAAAAATTTGAGTTTGCAGAGAAAGGATGATGAGAATTGAAGGTATTTTTAAAAAATTATGAGGGGGAATAAGTTTTGTCTTTTGAGTTTCTTTTGGTTAGAATAATATACTACACACAACTCTTTTCAATAATTTGCATGAAACTCAAACATAAATAGGTATCCGTCAAGTCATTTTTTCTGCTAAGCGTATGTTATAAGGGTTATAATCAAAGATTATGTTAAAGTATCCTTACTAATTGAATTAAAATAATATCTAAAACTCAGTGACAAAAACTCAAATGATAGTCTTAGTTCTTAAATTAATTTCTTGGTTTGTACTGTTTAAATATCAAATGAATAATTTCTAACTAAATGTATACAATATTAAAATTTAATAGTATAATTGTAAACATAATCTAAATAAAAAATTAAATATTATTATTATAAAAATATATAAAAAAATTTCTAATATATTTAATTTTAAATTTAAAGATTTTGTTTCTAATATAATTTTAATTTTGATCCTTTGAATTTAAATATTATTATATATTAATTCTAAAAAGTTTTGTTTATTTAGTGAGACTTAATACTAAAGGATAATTAAGGATGCAGAACTTCTGATTGAGATAATCAATGACCTTGAAAATTGAGCGACGAAAGAATTTTATTTAGTAGACTTAGTAGTGAAGAGCTTTACTTGGGGAGAATAATGTTTCTTAGAAGATGACATCACAGAGATCACCCCTTACAATTGATATTACCTTCTAATAAGAACTTCTTTTGGTGCTTCTAAGAGTTTCCCTTGGACTTATCACAAGTTCTTGCTTGCATGACTGAAGTTATTCTCATTAGAACTTCTAATGCTTCATGATCTCTAAGCAAACATCTTCTAATAGAACATTCTTTTTTATTAGAGGTTGCGTTAGCATGCTTCTTGATGTTGCTTTCATGGATGACGATTCTATTCTTCATTAAACTTATAATACTTCATGATCTTTTAATCCTTGTTGAACACATCTTGTATCGAGTTTTACATAGGTGCTTCTATCATTTGTATTTCAATCTTAATCAAAATTTTCTTTACATCTGCAGTTCGATGATTTTTACTTAGAACTTCTAAATTCATCTTGTTTCACATAGTATAATGTTCCATTTAAAGCGCGAGTCAACATCTTGAACTAAACATATGCATGAGTATTATATTTATCATAGGACATAACTTTTATACAAAATTTATTATACTTGTTATCATCAAACTTTAAGATATGATTAGAAACAAATACTCTACAGATGATATTGTCATAATGGAGTGATGAGTCGGAATGCAGGTTGAAACAACATCTTGTGAATCAATTTTAGATAAAAGATATTGGTAAACTCGGTATTTCTTGGGGATTGAGGTGTGTCTAAAGATGGTTTGGTGATTTCTTAGTGGAAATATGTTATGGATATTTTGGAAGAAACAAGTTTGTTGAGCAAACCAAGGATACTTGGACCCAGTGTCAACTACTGGGAGCCTCATGAATTGGGAAGATATAGGAGATTGGTTGGAAAGTTAACTGTCCAACTAGCTCACCCAGACATTTCTTTTACAGATAAATGAAAAGGTGCTAAATACCTTGTTGGAACACATGGATGTTGTTATCATGGATTACGAGATACATCGATAGTTGGATACTGTAATGTTGATTTGGAAGGTCACTTGATGAGCGATCCACCTGGGTATTGTGATACTTGTTGGAGCAAACCTTATATCCTAGAAAAGTAAGAAACAAAAGTAGTGCAAGATCAGAAGGCAGAGAATAGAGCCATGGCAATGACAACATGTGAACTCATTTGGTTAAACAGAGCTCAAAGAACTTAAAATTGAAGAAAAGATCAATGACACTTGTATGTGATAATCAAGATGCATTGCACAATGCTTCAAATCCCTTCCATGAGAGGACCAAACATATTGAGATAGATTGTGACTTTGTCGGAGAAGATTGAATCAGCGACATCGTACAAGTTTTGTCAACTCCAATGATCAATTGGCAAATGTGTTTAGAGAATCTCTTGAAGTCCCATAACTAATTATATATATGGCAAGCTTGGTGCATTTGACTTATATGCTCCACTTGTGGAGGTGTTGATATATATATATATATATATATATATATATATATATGTTAGAATATTTATATGTAGAATCCTACATCGATTATATCATGTAATTAGTTGTAATATCAGGATATATAATAAAGTCTCCGTAGTGCTTTCAAGACACCAATTAACCTAAATGTCTCTTAGTCTCTCTAATTCAATAGGATCCATGTTATGTGGAGTTTCTTATGTTCCTAAGTATATTTGATATGAATTTACAAAATTGGAAGTTGATGTGTTTGTGCCTTTGTCGGGATGATTTTGTGCTATAATTTTCAAACAAACTAGCTCTATGTTAAGTGTCAATCAATCACCTAGTTTGCTTTCAGAACAATTTAGTTCAATCCCCAATACCAAACCACACGGTTCTTCTTTGTAGATTTAACATGTTTTAATATAGGCTAACAAATGTAAAATTACCCGAGTTGAATATTTCACGAGGAATTGTTCCATTCAATAATATATATAAGGGGCGTGTAAAATTCATATATGTAGTGCAATAATGTTTTAAAAGGCAATCACTACTTTTCTACTAAGCATCCCATCCACATAAAAGAAAAAATTACTAAATATAACAAGCTTCTTAGCCATTGCCATGGTGGTAGAATATTCAAGAGATCAATGTTGGTCATCTGATATATTTAAATCTAAGTTTTGCAACATAAACAACTTGCAAATTCACCATAAACCATTTCACAACCCCAACCCGCATGTTCCCCTACTGACTCAACCCTTTCTAGATACAATTTCTCCCATTTTTTTGTGAACGTCATAAACTCAATTATGCAACATAAGAGTGCATGAAGAAAACCACCGTTGTAATCGCACAACATTCGTGGTTAGAGTAGGTTGTTTTGTTCTCTCCAACTTTGATGCAAATACACCTCTAAGTGGCATGACATTCTCCTCAAGTATTAAAGACAACAATAATTCATATGGACAACCAAGTTCTTATGCATCTTCATCCAACATACATATGGATCCAAGTGTACTTCATTCTATGACTTCCAATTTATTCAATACCTTTTCAAATGTTAAATATAGAAATGCATCTTCTCGCAATACAAATTTACGCAACATCAAGTGGAATCAAGGTCACCAATCATTTATAAAATATTCAGATGAATCTATAGCGATAGTTCATGTGAATTCATAAATGAAAGTCCTAATTATGATACAAGTTCAACTTTGACGAAGATGACGACCACTATGCAAATGTCACAACAATTGATTGCACAAATGCTGGTATGTATTGTCGGAATTATTATTATTATTAACAAACCACACCTTAAATTCATTGTCATACCACATGAAAGTTATTTGATAGATATGAATATACAAGTGTTTATAATAATATGTTGTTTTATTCTATTTGATCTATAAAGGATATTCAAATATTGGTGATCCTTGCATTAAATGCACACACTGTGGTATCGAAAGACGACAAAAGAAAACATAGTGCATTGCCTAAGTTCCAATTATGTTGTGGAAAGGGTAAAGTTGTGTTGCCACTTTTGAGAACACCACCACCATTTCTCAAGCATCTTTTGTCGAATAAAATGATGTACTATGTAGAAATTATCGGTAGAATTGCGATTGTACAACATAATGTTTGCATTTACATCTCGTGGAATGAAGATTGACAATAGATTCAATCGGAAGCGGACCACCTAACATGAGAATTCAAGGGCCGTCTTGCCATAGAATTGAGCAAGATGCCTTTGGATGGAGAAAACCGAAATTTGCTCAACTTTATATCTACGACAAACAATAAGATTCAACATAGGATGCATGGAATAGGGTAATGTTTTTATGCCAATTAAGACACTTACATTAGATTTTTATGCTATTGTCATGCATAACAACTTTTTTATTCCTAATGCATCAACAACCCAAATATTGTGGAAGAAATTGTTAGCAATCAAGAATATGCTGATGAATTCAATCTTGTACCGACCTCAAATTGAAGTTAATATATGATAGATCAAAAGATGGGCGAATTTACAACCAACCCTTGTATCCAGGTTGTTGCGCTTATTGTTGGTGATGTTGATACAAGCTCAAAAGGGATATTATCCTTGAGAGACAACGGTAGACTAAAAGAATAAGTAAATTTCATCAAGCTATCTTGAATTACAATATCCACTTTTGTTTCCATATGGGAATATGGATTTAGACTTGGTGTTCTACAAGAAACTATTCCCAATAAAAGGGAAGATGAACAAACTTACTATTAGAGAATGGCTTGCTTTTCATTCAACAAGACAAAGTGAAGCACACACTACTTAGGTCAAGGAGATTGTTTCAGCAATTTTTGGTTGATGGATTCACTATGATGGAGTCACAGAGACTGAATTATATACGTAAGCATAAAAAAACTACGAGTATCCAAATACTCCAATTTGTCAGGAGTAGAACAACAATCTTCAAATCAAGGAGCAAACAAAGGCAAAAGAGTGGTATTACCGTCAACATACGTTGGAAGTCAGAGATACATGGAACAATTATACTTCGGTGGAATGGCAATTTGTAGCCAGATTGGATTTCTGGATCTATTCATCACATTTACTTGCAATCCAAGTTGGCCAGAGACTCAAAGGTTACTTAACAACATGATTTTGCAACCTCAAGATCGTCCTGATATAATCTCAAGGGTTTTAAAAATAAAGTTAGACGAATTATTGTGTGATTTAACAAAGAAGCATGTGTTGGGCAAAGTTGTTGCATGTGAGTTACATGAAATAAATTTCCTAATACTTCACCTTTCTTCCTCTATATCAAACAATTTACATTCATATTTTTATTCTAATATAACCTTTTAGATATATACACAATTGAGTTCCAAAGAGAGGTTTGCCACATGCACACATTTTCTTTTCATGCATCAGTAACAAGTATCCCACCGATGACATCAACAATATATTTTAGCGTAAATACCAGGAATCCGATGATAGGCAATTACATCATTTGGTAAAGATACATATGATTCATGGTCCATGTGGGTTGGCAAACAGATCTTCACCTTGCATGAAAATGGTAAGTGCTCTAAATTTTCCCCAAAATTGGCGCCTCAAACCATTGTCGATCGGGATGGATATCACGTCTATAGAAGAAGGGTGTAACACAAGGGAACCGACTTGTTTGTTTTGCATTTGTCGCAAATGTTGCAGATAGCAAGAGTCGCCACCGACTTTTCTTTTATCCAATTAAGGGAAGGCGAAAGGAACAGGAAAAGACCTTCGTTAGATTCTGAGTAAGGGAGGTGGTTATGAAAAGGGAAGATATTAGCACCTTTTCCATTCGTAGTTATCTACAGGCTCTTAATTGCTTAGCTCACTTTAGTTGTTTTTGTGTGTGTGTTTGAAAAGATTTTTGAAAAGACATTTTACTTTGACTTTGTAATGATTCACGCTGGAATGTATACGAAGTATTTGGAAATGTTTTGTTTTGGAAAGGAACTTTGTAATGATTCACACTGGAATGTATACAAAGTGTTTTGATTTTTTTTTTTGAAAGTGTGAAAAAATTATTTTAATTGAGCAAGCAAAAGAGACTTATTTTTACCCACTCAGAACGATTGTTTCCGTGTTGTTTTGCTTTCCTTTAGAATAAGACTATCCATATCATTGATTGATAGGTAACCTTATTCGTTGGATGTAAAAGGGACATTCGAAGGGACATCGGATGGTCATAGAAGGCAACTTTTTGGGATATCCTAGCATATTAGAATCATTACTTTTAGGCAACAATCGAGGGACTAGATCATATATTCATAGGCAACATCGAGGGACTATGATCTTTTAAGTCGAAGGGACTATAATGATATATTGTAGGCAGTTGTGCTAAGATATCCCCACGTTCGAGGGACATTATATTCGTAAGGCAACAGAGGATACCCTAGGTGGGTGCAAGTGTGAAATTTGTGTTGTATTCGATATTTTATCTTATGATTAGAGGTAATTTATGTTGTTTTTAATCTTGCCATACACGCCTAATTACTATTAGTTAATAGGTGCGAAAATAAATTATGGAATGTAAAGGTCGCTATTACATGGCTTTGGGGCAGATACATAATATGGGAGTGCAAAAAGTAAAGGCAAAAATGTAAAGGTCTTACGCTATTACATGATAAAAAAATGCAACCTATACAACCTTTTTAGAATTTAAAATGCGGAATAATAAATAATGGAAAATATATTTTTGTTTTCTTTTGAGGTTGATTTTGGTGAAAAGCCTAATTCTAATTAATTTTAATTAAGAAAATGTTTGATGAAAATTATTTGTGGAATTAAACCTAATTAGATTAATTATTTAACCTAATTACTAATTATTCATTTAGATTATTTTAAAAGAAAATAATAAAACAGAAAAAAAAAAATAAAATAAAGAAAACCCATCAGCTTCGATGGAACGCCACGGCCAAGCCTTCGTGAGTGGTGCGCCTAGGCATCCAAACCGGAGTTTCGTGAAAAATCTATTGCGTGTCCGTGGAGCTTACGAAAGGTCCGTGGGGCTTAAGATTCTCGGGAAGTCCAGTGGAGCTTGGGGTTTTGTTCTTGGACGGGTCCGTGAGCGGGCTTTGGAGATTCGGATGGGGACGCCCGTTGGAGCCTAGGGTTTATTGTGAAGGATCTAAGCTAGACTTCGGGGGTGATGCTTCGGGATCCGTTTCGGAGCTTCCGGGTGATGCCTCCTCGGGGATCCGTGGAGCTTCGAGGCGCGCTCGAGGGTCAGTTGGCACCAAAATGCGCCAAGGTGTCATCTTCTTCGTTTGAATTTTCAAACTTTTACCCAGTTCTTTTCGTCACTATACTCAAGAAATCAAAACTAAAAAATACGCAACACAAATTAATTATGAGATCATGGATCAACTCGGTTTGATCCCCTGAGTGTGATAGGGTCACTGGTTTCACCCAATTTATCCTATTTTGGAAATCCCTAATTCGAGCTCATGAACCCTAACAATGGCAAATCCTCGTTCCTGTGCTAAAACTCAAACCAAACTATCCAGAAAGTTTACAAACATCACCTAAACATAACTATGCAATCAAATTGTATTAAAAATGCATGAATCAATGAAATCGATTTTGAGTTTTGAAGAGCAAACTGTGATTATGGATTTTGTGATTATGGATGTTTCAAGGCTTGGTGAATGGCTGGATCGATTCAGAGGACTCCCATGAATGTGTTGGGATGCTTGGAATGGCTTGAATCGAGCTAAAACTCTGACTACAAGTTTCTTGTGTGCCACAGTTTTTTCAAGCTTGGTTAGGTTCTTTCACAAAAAACTCTCTTTAGGGTTTAGAAACCCTCGAATTTATAGAGGATGGATTCAGGTTGAGCATTGATGAGAAAATATATCCCATTTAATGAGAGTATATTTGATTTGCCAGTCTTTTCAATCTTGATCAAATATTGCCAATTTTGTATCAATCACTTGCCAATCACTCAATTTCGAATTTTTTAGGCCATTTAATAGGTGTCTTGGACCTCAAGAATGTCAAATATACAACCTTGCATTGATTGATTTATTTTTTTGCTATTTTATTTTAATTAAATTGACTTTAAATGAATAAAAATCAAAATAAATCAAAATAAAAAGCTCAAGGGCGTGGCATTGGGCTTGGAGGTTCTAATTGTGATTAGAAACAAGTTTGGACCAAGAAAAGTTAAGCCCATTTGATTTTTTTTTATTTTCTCAAGTATTTCTCTTTATGCACCTCCTCAAAAATGCCCAACTTGCACAACTTGTATCTTGCTCAATTTTTAACATTTTTGGGTGTTCTTGGAATTTTTAGAAATCTCAAGATGTCCTATAAACAACCCTTTTGGTTTCATCTTCATTGAAGTTTCCATGCTCATGAAAACTTCTTTGCAAAAAGATGACTTTTTGTTGACTTTTTAAAAGGACCTGTAATGTTTTGATCTATAACTTCCAAATGATGCATTTCCAGCCCAAGCTTGTGAGACATGGAGTTGTAGAGAATTGAATTCCCTTTAGAATGAGCTTTCGTGGAAAAATTCAGATAAAGTATGTGAAAGTTATGCTTGGTCAAAGTTCTGTTGACTTTTGTCTGAAAAATCCTAATTTAGGAACTTTGACTTTTGATCAAATCTTGATTTTTCTTGATGAATCTTGGTCAACCCTTGATCAAATGATGAATACTACTTCAAAATATTGATGTTGATCAAAAGTTATGAAGTTTGATTGTATTTTGACCACAGTTGACTTTTAGTCAAATAAAAACTGATTTTTAACCATCTGAGCAATTGGATGAGCAATTTTGACTTGTAAGGCTTGAAACTTGACATGATGATCCCTTGAGATATATGGTGAGGTATGATGACCACTTAGAGCACTAGAAATCCATCTTGACTTGAGATATGCAAAATCCTAGTTTGGATTGATTGCTTAGGATATGGTTTGTGTGATCAACCATTGTGAAATCCTTGAGTTTGTCTTGAGAAGTAGGAGGGCAAATTTTGGGGTATAACAAAGGGAAATTGGCATTACTGTTTTGAAAAATAATATTGTTCTTGATAATAGATATGCAGTTCCTTATAATGCATATCTCAAAAAAAATATCACCTCATAAATATGGAATGGTGTAATCAAGGGACTTCACCAAGTACTTATTCAAGTATGTTAACAAAGGTTATGATAGAACAACTGCATTGTTGTTCGGGAATCGGACGGAATACATTGTTAGAGAGGTTGATGAAATCAAACAATACCTTGATTGTAGGTACGTTTCCCCAGTGAGGCATGTTGGAGGATTTTTTCATATCATATCCATGGTAGATCTCCTTCATTGAAAGGTTGTATTTTCATCTAGAGAAAATCCGCTTACTAATCGATTATGAATTCATAGACGATGTTTTGAAAACCAACTTTAAAGGAATCAATGTTTACAGCTTGATGGAGGCAAACAAAAATACGAAGATGCAAGGAGTTTAACATACTGCTTTTTTTCCAAGTTTGTTTACGATAAAAGATACCGATATGGACACCACGTAAAAGAGGTCGACGATTGGGAGGTTAATTTGGGTTCCTCCAAGCAAGGTGAACTCTATTACCTTAGAATAATGTTGACGGTTGTCAAGGGACCGACTTTCTATGAGGATATAAAAAGGTTGGTGGACAAGTTCGTGAGTTTAGAGATGCATGCTTTGAGATGGGATTTCTTAATGATGATAAGGAATATGTTGCATCCATAAATGAGGCCAAAGATTGAGGTTCACAATTTTTGAGAAAATTATTTGTCATGATGTTGTTGTCCGGTACTGTTAATTGACCACGGCATGTTTGGCAAAAAACTTGGAAGTTGCTATCTGACGGTATTCTTTATCAACAAAGAATAGCGACTGGTAGAAGAGGTACAATCCTTTAATATTTATATATAGCTGTTACATATCATACAATCTCAAACCATACTTAACTATTATAAGAAGTTCTTATTCTTATAATATATTTTAAACTGTCGTAAATGCAACGTTGAAAATTCAGTATAAACAACATTCTTTTCACAACTACTAATGAAAATCAGAACATTTGGAGTGTACCTAAAGCACTTATGTTGTTGTATTATACCGAACTATGGAACACATTATGATACAACCACTTAAGTTTTACTGATGGTTTTATATGTCTAACTTCATCAACAATATGATTTACATTGTACACAATAATTATAATTCATATTGCTTTGTATTTTTCTTGGAAGACATGCAATTGTCAACTATAGAACTGAAAAATCTCACATTAATTGAGATTGAGAATATGATGCAATCAAATCGAAGAAGCTTGCGTGAATTTAAAGATATGTCGTATCCAGATGAATATATAACGCGACATGTGGGTAATAGACTGATTTATGATGAACATGATTACGATGCTGATACGGAGCGACAAAACATTGAGAACCTATTTACATCTCTAACAGGTATTTGCTCATATTTGTATCAATGTTGTTATCATTATTCTCCAATATAATATTTCTTTCGATTTGAATGTTAAGATGAACAACGTGCAATCTTTGAAACCATAATGGCCGTTGTCAACAAACAAAAGGGAGGGGTGTTTTTTTTACATGGATACGGGGGAACTGGTAAAACTTTTATGTGGAGAACACTATCAAGTGAACTTCGCTCGTAGAATTTTTTTCATTGTTGCAAGTGGCATAACTTCCTTATTATTGCGAGGTGGTATAACAACCCATTCAAAGTTCAAAATACCTGTTCCAACCCTTGACAACTCTACTTGCAATATTGATAAAAACTCTGAACATTCACAGTTATTTGAAGCTACTGATGTCATAATATGGGACGAAACACCCATGGCTCATAAGAATTGTTTTGAGACCTTGGATAAGACCCTTAAGGATGTCATGAGCAAGAAGGGTTTTGCAAATACAATTTTTGGTGGTAGAGTAGTTATATTTGGAGGAGATTTCAGATACTTCCAGTAGTTTAAAGAGCAGGGCATTATGATATTGTTCATGCTTCCATTTGTTCATCTTATGTATGAGACTATTGCCAAGTCCTAACACTTACTAAAAACATGAGACTACAGAATGGAAGGGACAATACAACTTCTAATAAACTTGCAGAATTCTCAAAATGGATATTAGATGTTGGTGATGGTAAAATATGTGAACCTAATGATGGATTAGCTGATATAGAAATTCCTCCGGATTTGTTAATTTCCAATTTTGAGGATCCAATTATGATATGTAAATATGATTATATAAGAATAAAATTTTTGTTAGTTTCATGTTATAAAATAATAAATAGCACCGCTCATTAAGAAATTACCAAATTAATGGCCCTTAACCATAATGTGTAGGCCCAATTTCAAACTACCCGCTAAAATCAGAATAAGACTACTTTGTGAAGCTCTTCACAAACGAAAACTGAGAAGTTCAATCCATTTTCGTCGCTGTTAAACCCTAGTCTTTGGATACCTCTGGTAAGAACTTATTAGTTTTTTTATTCCGATTCTATGCTTGCATTGTTATATATCGTCCCTCTTTCATTGAAATCTTCTGATTAAGTATTACTTTCCTACTTCTTCCGATTCTATGCTTGCATTGTTAGATGTTGTTGCTATTTCATTGAAATCTTCTGATTAAGTATTACTTTCAGTGTATGAAATTTATGGCTGTTGTTTCAGATTGGGAGTTGCATTCTTATATTACTTTCTGTTATTGTGTTTTTGGTTAAAAGCTATTTTCTGCTGTTTCCAGGTTTCAATGGATGATGGTCCACCTCCTCCACCTCCTCCGGCTTTTCATGTCTTTGCTACCATTCGTAGCTTATCCTTTTGCGTCCGGCAGTGCTATTTTATGTCAAGCATTTGGGGCTGTCAATATTAGACATGCGCACCAAGGTTTGAGTTGGATTGTTTACATTCAAGTGGGTCAAACTAGTATTCGTGTCTCTGAGATAAATAACCATGTGTGAGTATTTTTTATATTTTAAACATTCAATTAACTCAATCATTCGATCAATGCACTTTGAGATATTGAATAAATTCCTTTCTGATTGTTTATATAGAGCTGAGAACTCTCAGTGCAGATATTCACCGATCAACCTTTGCAGTGGACTCAACCTGCAATTGATGCAGGAGCAGTTGTAGTGCAACAATTTCCTTCCGCTCAGGAGCAGATTATGTGGCATCTTCCTGCGGACTTGATTACGATACAGGACCCCTTCCATATTACCTGGGTTATTTCTTCTGTCGATCTTGCACTTCCATAAAACTCTTCAATGTGATGTGTTTTATTACTTCACATAAAACTCCTGTTACATAGATTGATATCAATACTTCCTCCCTTAGAAGGAGATATACAACTGGTGATGCATGTTTCATTTTCTTTTCTTTTATCCCTTAGAAGGAGGTATGCAACTGAGTTTCATTTTCTTTACTGATAAATATCAACTAGGTATATCAATTGAGGTGATCAAATATGAATTACTGATAAATTTGTTTTATTTTACTCTGATGCTTATTTGTCTTCCTCCATATTCTTTACATTTAGTCAAACCATAACATCGAACTCCGGTTCATGTCGGAAAGTGTTTGTCATTTGATGAGTGAGTCTATAGCTACCAGTTTAGAAACTAAATGCACGTTTTTGTATGACAGACACAACATCTTCTAGTTGAGAAACTTTTGTTCCTAAATGTGAATCCAAGCATGTGTTTGTTATGCGTTTGGTAATGTAAACTTACGTCTGTTACATATTCCAAGACACAAAAAGGTGAAAAGCTGAAGCTAGGATTTGAGGTGTTAACGTGACGTGCGTTTTTGGCAGTGTGAAATGTAGAAACAAACAGACAACAAGTATCTTAACTTGTGTTTGGTTATGGGTTGATGTGTTTGTGCACTGTGCGATGATTGTGCTTTAATTTTCCGAACACAAACTAGCTCTATGTTAAGTGTCGTCAATCACCTGTCTAGTTTTGCTTTTACGCAATTTAGTTCAATCCCCAAAAAACTGACACGGTTCTTCTTTGTAGATTTAACATGTTTTAACAGAGGCTAACAAATGTATAATTACGGGTTGAATATTTCACGAGGAATTGTTCCATAATATATATATATATATATATATATATATATATATATATATATATATATATATATATATATATATATATATATATATATATAGGCCATTGCCATGGCTAGTACAGTATTCAAGAGACCACCTAATGCCGTTCCTTTCTACTCAATCCAACGAGCCTCTAACATCTTTGCCATAAAACCGTACCGGTCAGCAGCTTCATCGATCTGTAGTCAACAAGTTATCAGTATAACTTACCAAGACACTAATACAACAATACCAAATAGAAGCCCTAAAGAAAACCAGTTTATTACAATTTTCTGTGTGGGACGCCCAGCTCCATGTCTAGCATTGCATTCAATTCGAGCA
The DNA here is from genome assembly GCA_021764765.1 of Vicia sativa. Lineage (NCBI taxonomy): Eukaryota > Viridiplantae > Streptophyta > Magnoliopsida > Fabales > Fabaceae > Vicia > Vicia sativa. The sequence goes on from CM038795.1 coordinate 945,086, forward strand.
ATTATAGGGTTTTCCTAAGGACTTTTGTCCAGGCTAGTGACAAGGACATGCTGCAAAGTCTGATAAATATTTTAAATATAAGTTAAAATTTTGCAGTTTGCAAAATATATTCTAACATTACGAAAAACAGACTAACCGCTAATAGCTTCAAAGAATGCAATGGCACGACACGATCATCATGATCAGCTGACAATAGCATTGTTGATGGATACTGAATTGACTTATTTGGAGGTTGTTCCCATGGTCTCCGGACATTATGCAATGGCGCATATCTAAAACAACATAGTACTAACATAAGATATTATCACTTATTAACAAAACTTTCATACAGTATTACATAACACATTTTCATCTTAATATTTAGTGACAGGTTTAACCAAACTCACTTGATTATCCAATGAAATTCTTCCTTCTTGTCAGAACAGCCAAATTCTGTGGTCCAAGCATGACCTGAATATCAATTATCAAAACACCAAAACAACGTAAATATTACTATGACAATATAACAAATTAGTACTCATATCAGGAATCTGTGTTCCACCAAAGCAATGAAAACCACACTATCTTGACGCCGTGCAGAAATTTCACTAACTGTGCCTATGCCAATTGGTATCTGATGCTGCAGGGAACCTGTTCCTAAGTCTCTTATTTGCAGAACATATTTCACATCACTCAAGTAGCTCACTATCAGTTGGTTACCGTTTACAGCAAATGCTGACTTGAGTACATCTGTTTCTGATTCTTGGATAACATCAGTCCAAGTATTTGGTTCTTTCAAATCTACCCGGACTAGTTTATATTTTGGAGCATCTTTATTAGTTAAAAATGTAAACACAGTGTCATCATTTGCAATAGGTTCATAACTTGCATCAAAGTTATCAACAAGCTTGACAAAAGGGAGGAAAGATTTTCATTTCAAAACCTTCCAAACCATTAGGAAGTTCCGACAAGTCGAAGTAATATGTTTTGTTGACTGGATTACACCCCTCTCCAATAATGAGAATAACATACTGCAAAATCAAATAAAACAGTTGGTTTCTTAGGAAATTTGAAGTCATATACATACAGAGATTTGCATACTTGGTCACACCAATGCAACTGTCCAAGGAAAATCAAATTCTGCGACTGAAGAAGCAAGAAAACAACGGTACCTTTCCGTCATCAGTGACAGTTCCATCAAGCATATATCTAGGATTGTCTCTCCAGCACAGAATATCTTGTGATTGATCGGTACCGAGAAAATGATAATATAGCTCATGATAAAGGTTAGTATCAGTCTCAGTCCCGAGCATCTACTACTTCTCCATCACTACATATTAACCAAACAAACAATCAATCAAGAAAACTCAAAACTGATCCTAGTCCTTCCTACCATCATCAGAAACACTATGATTCACTAACTGTTAATATGGATTCGACAGAAAAGACTTACTTGATTGTTGGAGCTGGAAAGCGGCTGTAAAAGAAACCTTTGTTATCATGCGTCCAACTAGCAGAAGAAAACTTTACCTGAATGAAATTGAAAATTGAAACACTATCAATCATGATTCATTACTATCATTATTAAAACAGTATGAGATATTATTACTATTGTTACTCACCCAAGACAAGGTATCACGTTGAACAACTTTGTCATGAACACGCATAACCTTTATAGTGGCCCAATCAGGCAATCACTACCACTGGAACTGAGTCCATAAGCCAAAAACTTAGCATCTTTGCTAACCGAAAAGCTGTTAAGTGAAACGGTGCCATCTTCGCTAAGAACATTGGGATCAAACAAAACCTCTGCTTCACCCTCCAAACTATCCTGAAATTAATATACATGAGCACAATTTATAAAGAATGCAAAATGACAAACACTTATGTTTGTTTATTTAAGTGTCAACACCGTGATAGTTGTCAACAATGGAGTCATCTCGAGCTATAGGATATTGAATCGCTTGTTCAAAGACAGAAAGTGAACCCAGTCTTGTTCTTGTGTTAAGGAATATTGTAGTAGAAGAATGAGATTTGAATGGTGATAATGTGGTAGCGGAGTGTGAAAACCTAGGAACAAACGTGAAAATGACAACATGTTTAGTTGTTTACACGCTTTAAATAGTTAGCGTAAATTCTGCTTCATTCAAAGTCTTGGATTATGGCGCCATTTTTAACCATTGTGTCGTGTCCTCTCGCTACTGTGACATTTTATTCTATTTTATATTATTCACTTTTAAATACTTCAACGATTTTTGTTCCTTCATATCCTGCTTTTAAAGTAAACTTCCATATATTTTATTATTACTTTTTAGCTCATGTAATTCTTAAATATGTTTTTGTCTTAATTTTGTTCACAATTTTTAATTACCCACTTTTTTTATTAGAAATATTACAAGTGTGTGGAGAAATAGTCTCACATTGAATAAGAATGTGGTGGTTTGAGATTTATAAGTGGGAGAACCCACTCATCTATCATCTTAGGGTTTTAGATGGACAAGTGGTGTGTCTCCATAAAGATTTGTCGCTCAAACGGAAAGACTCAAAATTAAGAATGCTTCTCGCTCGACCCTCCCTAATTGTAAAGGAATCACCACATGCATGAGCAAGGGTAAGAGTCTCACATGTAGGTAGAGATGTCTCGTTGAAGAGAGTCAACCCGAATATAAAGGAATCACCACATGGACAAGGGTAAGAGTCTTGTATATAGGTAGAGGTGTCTTGTTGAGAGTCAACGACGATACAAGTGTGAGTGGGAGAATGTGGTAGACTCACACTGAGGGGAGTATTAGAAATATTATAAGTGTGAGTGTGGAACACACTCACCTATCACCTTAAGGTTTTAGGTGGATAAGTGATATGTCTCTCATAAGGGTGTGTTGTTCAAACGGAAAGTCCCAAATTAAGAATGCTCCTCGCCGACCCTCCCCGATTGTAAAGGAATCACCACATAGACAAGGGTAAGAGTCCCGCATATAGGTAGAGGTGTTCCGTTGAAGAGAGTCAACCCGATTGTAAAGGAATCACCACATGGGCAAGGGTAAGAGTCCTACATGTAGGTAGAGGTGTCTCGTTGAAGAGAGTCAACAGCGATACAAGTGTGAGGGGGAGCATTGTGGTAGACTCACACTTGGCGAGTATTAAAATATTACAAGTATGAGTGTGGGAAATTCACTCACCTATCACCTTAAGGTTTTAGGTGGACAAGTTGTGTGTCTCCCATAAAGATGTGTTGCTCAAACGAAAAATTTGAAATTAAAAATGCTCCTCGCTCGACCCTTCCTCAATTGGAAAGGAATCACCACATAGACAAAGATAAGAGTTCCGCATGTAGGTAAAGGTGTCCCGTTTATTAACATATGAAGAGAGATGAAAACTACTTCATTCTTAACATTAAATTTAGAGACGGTAATCAAATAAGTTAGAATTGAAAATAAATAAATATATAATATCCAATTTGAACTTCAAAGTTCAAATCAAATAATTTTATTTAACTTCAAAATCCACTATAAAATTTTAAAAAATTCATTACTAGCAAAATATCCATATTAACCTTACTTACAAAATTGACATGTGTCCATTAATATAATATTTTATTTTTATTTTATTTAGTATTTATTAAATAAAAATTATTTTAATAACTAATTATAATTTATTATAAAAATTACACGCTATTAATTGTTGAACTCTTTTATTTTTACCCTAGATAAATATAAATTATTGTACAATTATTAAAATTTATTATTAATTTTATATATTAAATGTAAAAATAAGGATAATCATAATAAATTAATTGTAGTTTATAATAAAATCATATATTAGAAAAATATTTATAATATATTTTTACTATCATAACTTAAAAATTAGAATAATTATATTACGTTAACTATAATTATTTCACATTTTATCATATTTTAAAATGTGACATTTACAAAAGTTTGAAATCTACAATTCATACACGTTTCATATATTTTGCTAATTAATTAATTAAATATTAAAAAACCACATATTATAATATATATTTATTTTATTTAAAAAATTTATACTTACGAGACATTTATGTATTTTATAAACTTTGAAGAACATTGATATATGATATAAATATTTGTCATTGATAATTATAAAAAAATAATAAAAGGATACTTTAAAATGATACACTAAAAATCACTGAACAAATATTTATAATTGTTATTGACAAGCATAAATATTGGGACAAAAGATAAAATACGCCACAAATATCTATTATTGATTAATATAAATAAAATATAATAAAAATATTTATTATTGCACATAAAAAAATATCACGAGTATATTTGTTCGGGTAGATATGAAAACACGTAATGCAAAATACGAGACAAATATTTATCACATAATAATATAAATAAAATAAAAGATATTTTCCATGAACTCTCCGTCTTATGCGATTTCCGGTGAAACTCTTGAGATTTTCCGATACGGTGGTGCCAGCGATTGGGGGCTGTTTTCTTGAAGAACATCACTAAAAACTGGGAATTCATGAATGATTGTTGTTTTTGGCAGGTTAAAAGTGGTAACTTAATAAAGGCCTGGGACGACAGGTGGATTGATCCTAGCATTAGAGTTAGAGACTTATGTCTTAATATTCCGCAACATTTAGAATCGCCGTGACTTGTGTACAACAACGGGAGATTGGAACTAGGCTGAGAAGCGATGGATGCCTGCTGATCTATGCAGTAGAATCGACTGTGTCCCTCCCCCTTCGGATGTGGCGTTGCCGGATGTGAGAATAGGAATTGGTGATCAAGGTAAAAAGTACACTGTCAGTGAAATGTATAAGCTCCTGATTAGCGAAAATGTGTGAATGATGATGGTAATTGGAAGGAAATCTGGAAAATGTCTCCATCTACTGTTGACAGGGGCCCTAAAGGAATTACTCACAAGGGTCCAATCTTAGAATCAACAACACATCAGGAACCGAAAGCTATGAATCACCAGGAACCAAGCTTTCTAAGTAATCTTGACAAAAATGTGGAACTCTCCACTATTAGTAATATGGAGGACAATACTACTCATGAAACTCTGAAGTCATACCCAATTATGGGTGAGGGTAATATGGATGTTGTGGAGACATTCCATAGTAGCAAGCCTTTTCCGCTCTTATTTTGCCTAAGTTTGTGTTTAATGATGATTGGACAAAAAGACATTTTTGTGTGGAATTGCTGGGGTGCAGCCAACACAAGTTTCTATCGATATTGTAAACAATATATTAGTAAGTATAAGCCTGTAATGTTTGTCATTGTAGATACTAGATGCGACCCTAATAAATTGCACAAGACTATGAGCAAACTTGGGTTTGATGGTTTTTCTGCTACTGAAAACCAAGGCTATGCTGGAGGTATTTGTGTTTCTTGGAAGAAGGCGGATGTCCAGGTTCACATTGTCCAGAAAAAGTTTCAATTCATCCATATGAGCATGCAGTATGACAAAAGGTCCTCTATGGTACTTTACACCTATTTATGCGAGCCCTAATGTGGAGAATAGAAGGCTGATGTGGGATTACCTGCGTGAAATCAGTAAAAACATGAAGGATCCTTGGCTTCTTGCTGGTGACTTTAATGATATTGCATATTCTCATGAAAAAAAGGAGGAGGAAGAGTATCGAACCAATAAGTGTATCAAATTCAAGAAAAACATTGAAAGTTGCAACCTCATGGATATGGGAGCGGTTGGCCGAATTTACTTGGCGAGGTCCCATTTATAAAGGCGACAACGACATACGAGAGGTTGGATTGAGCTTTGTGCAATGGCTTATGGAGACCGGATTTGATGGCGTAGTTAAAGTGTTAGTCGGACTTGACTATTCGGATCATCATCCTATTCTTGTCCGCTTATGCGTGAATTTCGAGGAACATCCGAACCAAACTTCCGATTTGAGAGTGCGGATCACAAGTAGATTACCGTAACATCAAGACTAATCGAGACTCAACACAAGTGTGGTTGGTAACCGCAAAATGTGAAGGAAGGAGTTAAGGTCCGAATTTCCACACCTTTCAAAGAAATCATTAGGCAAAAGAATGGGATCATGAGTAGGCTCGAGGGTATTTAGAAACAACTTCAATCTAACAACTCGTATGGAGGTTTTAAGAGTCTTGAAAAGAAACTTCAAATTGAGATGAGTGAGATTCTAAAGAAGGAAGAGCTCATGTGGTTTCAACGGTCTAGGGATAAGTGGCTCATTGATGGGGATAGTAACACCAAATATTATCACTTAAAGGCCATCCAAAGACGGCGTAACAAGGTGATTACCATAAAGAATAATGATGGAGAGTGGATTGAGGATGAAGTTGAGATTTGAAACTTATTTAAAGATCATTATACCAGGCTGTTTGAGATGAATGATACGAGTCAATATTGGGAAAAAACCAAGTATTCCTTCCCTCATATTTCCAATGAGAGCAGGAGTGACATGGATTCGAGATCGATGATGAAATAAAGATAGTTGTATTCAAGATGGGACCTTGAAGGCACCAGCCTCGATGGATTTCCAAGAAGCTTCTACCAAAATGCATGGCATTTAGTGGGAGCAAGGTTTGTGATTATGTCAAGAGTATATGGAGCAACCCCAACAAGATGGTGGAGATAAACCAAACCGACATATGCCTCATACCTAAAGTCCAAAACCCATATATCATTACTCATTTCGCCTATTTCTCTTTGTAATGTTTTATACAAAATTACCAGTAAAGCTATTGCAAACAGAATTAGAGACAACTTAGCGACTATTGTATCACCTTATCAGTCGGGCTTCATTCCTGGGAGGAGTATTCATGAAAACATCGTGGTGGCTCAAGAGATAGTGCATTCTATGAACAAAGCTAAGGAAGAGAGGTTACGTCGCTATTAAAGTGAATTTATCCAAAGCCTACAACAAGCTTAGTTGGGATTTTATTTGGCGGATCCTTGAAGAAATACAATTTCCCCTTACGCTGATAAACCTCATCATGCATGGTGCCAGCAGTGTGGAAACTAACATTAAGTGGAATGACGTTAATTCTGATTATTTTTGACCCAAAAGGGGCATAAGACAAGGAGATCCTATATCTCCATACCTCTTTGTCTTATGCATTGACAAACTGTCTCATCTAATTTCCCAAGCTGTTGATGAGGGCGATTGGAAAGCCATTAAAGTTGGAAGAAGAGGCCCTCAAATTTCACATCTTATGTTTGATGACGACCTCCTCTTATTTTGTGAAGCTTCCTCTGAGCAGCTACATTGTATGGTGAACACTCTCAACAGATTTTGTAGGATGTCCGGTCAAGAAGTGAGCCAAGAAAAGACGCGAATTTTCTTCTCCAAAAATGTGAGCAGAAACCAGTGCATGGAGATGCTGAGAATATCGGGTTTTACGAAAACGAACTCTCTTGGAAAGTACCTTGGTGTCCCCTTAACCGGTAAGGCCCCCAAGAAAGTTGAATTCCAATATATAATTGATCAAGTTAGTACCAAGTTAACTAATTGGAAAGCTAATCACTTGGCTTTCGCGGGTCGAGTCACTTTGGCCAAGAGTGTTATAGAGGCTCGCTTTGTATCCTATGATGAAAAATATCCTCCCTAAATATTGTGTGGATCGTATTCACGAACTTCAAAGGAATTTCATATGGGGCGATTCAAAAGGAAGCAAGAAGTTCCATGCTGTTAATTGGAAAACTATCACTACTCCGAAATGTGCAGGAGGTCTTGGAATCAAGAGATTATATATGATGAATAAAACTTGCTTACTCAAAATGGGATGGCAATTACAGAAACACACAAATGATCTTTGGAGCAATGTTCTGTGGGGCAACTATAATAGAGGCAATGAGCGGCGCAACCCTATTATGAAATCTACTGACTCCAGCTTTTGGAAGAACATCACTAAAAACTGGGAATTCATGAATGATTGTTGTTTTTGGCAGGTTGAAAGTGGTAACTTAATCAAGGCCTGGGACGACAGGTGGATTGATCCTAGCATTAGAGTTAGAGACTTATGCCTTAATATTCCGCAACATTTAGAATCTGCTTCTGTGCGTGACTTGTGTACAACAACGGGAGATTGGAACTGGGCTGAGCTGAAGCGATGAATGCCTGCTGATCTATGCAGTAGAATTGACGGTGTCCCTCCCCCTTCGAATGTGGCGTTGCCAGATGTGAGAATAGGAATCGGTGATCAAGGTAAAAAGTACACTGTCAATGAAATGTATAACCTCCTAATTAGCGAAAATGTTGTAAATGATGATGGTAATTGGAAGGAAATTTGGAAAATGTCTCCATCTACTGACAGGGCCCTAAAGGAATTACTCACAAGGGTCCAATCTTAGAATCAACAACACATCAGGAACCGAAAGCTATGAATCACTAGGAACCAAGCTTTCTAAGTAATCTTGACAAAATTGTGGAACTCTCCACTAGTAGTAATATGGAGGACAATACTACTCATGAAACTTTGAAGTCATACCTAATTCGGGTGAGGGTAATGTGGATGTTGTGGAGACATTCCATAGTAGCAAGCCTTTGCTCTTATTTTCGCGCCTCGTTTGTGTTTAATGATGATTAGACAAAAGACATTTTGTGTGGAATTGGGCAACCAACACAAGTTTCTATCGATATTGTAAACAATATATTAGTAAGTATAAGCCCGTAATGCTTGTCATTGTAGATACTAGATGCGACCCTAATAAATTGCACAAGACTATGAGCAAACTTGGGTTTGATGGCTTTTGCACCGAAACCAAGGTTATGCGAGGTATTTGTGTTGCTTGAAGAAGGCGAATGTCCAATTTCACATTGTCCAAAAAAGTTTCAATTCATCCATATGAGCATGCAGATGACAAAAGGTCCTCTATGGTACTTTACACCTATTTATGTGAGCCCTAATGTGGAGAATAGGGTCGATGGGATTACCGTGAAATCAAAAACATGAAGGATCTTTGGCTTCTCGGTGACTTTAATGATATTGCCTATTCTCATGAAAAAAGGAGGAGGAGGTCGAACAATAAGTGTATCAAATTCAAGAAAACATTGAAAGTTGCAACCTCATGGATATAGGAGAGGCCCAAAATTTACTTGGCGAGGTCCCATTTATAGAGGCGACAATGCATATACGAGAGGTTGGATCGAGCTTTGTGCAATGACTTATGGAGACCGGATTTGCTAATGGTGTAGTTAAAGTGTTAGACTTGACTATTCGGATCATCATCCTATTCTTGTCCGTACTATGGGAGAATTTTGAGGAACATCTGAACCAAACTTCCAATTTGAGAGTGTCTGGATCACTGAAGCAGATTACCAGAACATGCTGAAGGATAACTGGAGACTCAACACAAATGTGGTTGGTAACCTGCAAAATGTGAAGGAAGGAGTTAAGGTCTGGAATTTCCACACCTTTCCGCAAATCGTTAGGAAAAAGAATGGGATCATGAGTAGGCTCGAGGGTATTCAGAAACAACTTCAATCCAACAACTCGTATGGAGGTTTTAAGAGTCTTGAAAAGAAACTTCAAATTGAGATGAGTGAGATTCTAAAGAAGGAAGAGCTCATGTGGTTTCAACGGTCTAGGGCTAAGTGGCTCATTGATGGGTGTTGCACCCCAAAATTTACCCTCTTGATTTAGGCTTATGTTTCATCATAAACATCATATTGCATTGCATTCATACATTATGATATGATTAAAGTTCTTTGGATTCTCAAGTCCTCTACAAGCTAAGGAGGTTGATTGTGTTATCATTTTGTTCTGAGGGAATCTAAAGCTCTCATATCTTTGGATATTTCAAGTCACAATGATGTATTACATCTCAAGACATCCCATTTGTCTCATTGAGTTCCCAAGAGTTGAAGTTTTGCAAAGAATTGATGAGGAATTCATCTGTGTCATTCATCTGATGAAATTAGGGTTTTGGCCCATTGTGAAGTTTAAAGTTTGGATAAGTCAATTTCTTGAAGTATCACCTTCCTATTATCATTTGAGTCATCATGGTTCAAGGAATTACTCAACACATTTAGAAGATTTGAGGTTTTGAAACTTGATTGGTTATCTCCTAACACAAGGTGCAAAATTAGGGTTTTGGATATAATCAGGATTTCTCCGGATTTTTCACTCAAATTTGATTCCACTTGTTTCTATATGTTATTGGACATCCATGGTTGAAGTATTGAGGCTCAATTTTGAGTAGAAGCAAGTCAATTGATCACAAGGGGCAAAATGGTCATTTTGGTCAAAATAAGTCAAAGTCATGAGTTGACCAAGTGGACTTTTGGTCAACCATCAATTCAAATATCAATTTTTCAGGTTTCATGATCAAATTCACCATTGAACCAAGAAAGTTGAAGAAATTAGGGTTAACTTGTTCTTGAAGTTATTTAAAGTTAAAAAAATTTCTAAGTGTCCACCCTATGGAACTTTGACATGTCATAACTTTCTCAATTTTTATCCAATGGTTGCATACCATACATTTTTGGAAAGCTTGGGAAAAATTCTACAAGTTTGTCAATGTGTAAAATTTCTCAAAAATGCACCATTTGAGAGATATTTGAGTTAGAAGTTTCATGTACAAGTTTTGGCTTAGGTCCAAGCTTGCAAATTCCTTGTCTTCCTTATGCTATTTTCAACAAACAGTTGGTGGGCAAAATCTTAGAGCTTATATCTTTTGATTCAGATGGAATTTGAGAGTTTTGCTTCGTGCATCTTGAAGTATGCCATGAGAGCTTCTAAATGAACTTTAAATCACATCATTTGGTTTAGTATTGAGGAAATTACAAAGACCACAAGTGGAGGGTTCACAACTGATCCCATGCATGCCCAGATGCGCGCGTGTTTACGACCAAGCTCCAGTTTGTGCACAACTTCTAGCAGTCATATCTCACTCATTTCAACTCTATTTTTAATGAATCAAAGCTCATTGTAATCTCCATTCCAAGAGTTCTTGATAGGCCTCTGAAAGCCAGAATTCGCACGAGCCATTAGCGAGAAATTGGAGCTTGAACAGAGTCATCCACAGGCTGTGTGCACAAAATGTGTTTTCATGTTTGAGTGTTTTTTACAAGTTGTTTCCAAGCAAGCACAGACTGGGAATCGAAGCACACGTGCCACCTCATTCTTTCCCATAAAAAGCCCAAGCAAAATGAGTATTCTTCACACCATTGCCATGCACAAATTTTCTTTTCTTTGCCATATCTAGTAAGTTTGAGATATTTCACTAACTATCATTATGGGAGAGATGTTGGTATCTATAGTTTATCCAATGGCCGATTCGAGGTTCCCTTATGGTCATTCAGTTTGGGTTGAGCCAACTCCATAACGTGAGTTTTTTCATCTATATTATTATTATTATTATTATTATTATTATTATTATTATTATTATCATTATTATTATTATTATTGAAGTGTCTCTCTTGAATTGATGATATAGTTTGCAAGTTTAATACTTTTGAATTGATCATATAGTTTGCAACATAAGTAGTTAAATACTTTTGAATTGATGATATAGTTTGCTCTTTCATTGTTCTACTGTTTCATTTGGTCAATTAAGCATAAATTCCAAATGGCCCATTTATCTCGAGAAAATCAAATGGCCCATTTGTTGGTGCTATATTAGATGATGTTTATGACTATCCTGTTGTTTAATTTCATCGTTAACATAAGTTCCACATCGGGGAGAAAGGTTACTTCTGATTGTCCCGCATCACATGTTGTAGAGGTGAAATTATAGAGTTTCGGCTAACTGATTTGTTGCTTTTGCAGTTTTTATGTTGTTGACAAAGTGTTGCTTTTGTAGTTAATTTGTATATATTATACATATTTTATACACCAATGTCATTGGTTCTTTGTTTTGGATGAAATTCACAACTATACTTCTATGAGAGACAGTCCTATTTGAGATTGACAGAGTAGCAATGTTTTTTAATACAGAAGTTTTCTTGCTCTGCATAATAGAATAAAGTTTAAGTATATGTCTTGAAACAAAAACTAGCTGAAAGTCCGAAAAAAATTCATGCCATAGGAGAATAATGAGCTCCAATTCCCTGTGGAAAACAGAATAAATTTTTAAACTGTATTATATTTTTTCTCTTATTTTTGACATTTGCAGAGAGGTCGGGAGGCGGTTATACAAATAATTACCTGTGTGATTAAAATATATTTAAAAAAATCATACGATGCAATCAATTAATTACAAGTTAAAAAAAAATCAGCATTGCGTCAATGATAATGCCAAAGTACCTTAGCTGAAGTTTTCAATAACAATTCAATAACAACAGGCTAGGCTTTATCTATAAAAAGAATGAGAAACAATCAGTTAAATGAGAGATATCTATACTTAAAATGGGAAACTCCCCGCCATCTTGATATGGTGAAGGGTCCTCTGAGCCATACTGCACTTTTGACTTGGAAAGTATTACTTATTACAAAGGTTAAGCATTTTGTCTTAGATTTCTAATATCATGTGTGAATTTCACAAATTGAATCATATTTAGTGGATAAATTATGTAATTAACATATCAAAAGTTATCAACAAAAATGAAAGTCACAAAAGTAGTTCCTCGTAACAACGGCCATAATCAAGTTATCAATTATATTTACGCAAACAACACATTCTTTTCTCCCTCCCTTGCTTCGTTCAGTGCTTGTCTTTCAATAAGAAGATTACACAAAATGAAGATAAAAAAATTACACTTAAATGGTTTAAAATATAAAGCTTTAAGTGTTTCACTATTTTTTGTTCTTCTTGAATATATCTTACTCCTTTTCTCTTTTCTTCTTGTTGAAATATGCTTCTTGCTTTTCTATTTACAAGGTGTTATTTTGCATTTCAACCTCTTGAAATTATGAATTTAATAACATTCATTTATTTAAATAATAACAAATAAAAATGCAATTAAATCAAATAAAAAATAAATCATGAAAAAGGGTGTAAACACCCACATGGAGGTTTGGGAGAGGAAAAAAAAAACAAATGGGCTTAAGGCCCAGTCTATAGAAATAAGGAAGGTAGAGGAAGGTGTATACGCATTCAACCTTCGTTATTTACACAAACCCTTGCTGTTTCTCCTTCAACCTTCGTTATTTACACAAACCCTAATACCAATATGTGTTTAACAACTTGGTCCGATTTACGGGAAGAAATCGTTCAGTGCATAGCTAAAAAGTTCACAATCTATGCCGACTACATCCGTTTTCGATCTGTGTGTCGCAAATGGGGACGTTTTGTCCCTAAATATCCTCTTCATCTTCCTACTCAACATCCGTGGCTCATGCTTTCAAACCATTCATTTTTTGATCTCCTTACCGGTAAATTCCATCAACTCAATGTCGCTCCATATTTCACTTACCGAACTCTTGTATGTGGGTCCGGCTATGGATGGATTATCATTGTTAACCGAAACTCAGAGATCCGTCTTCTTAATCCTGTTACACTCGCCACAATATCCCTTCCTAACATTCCAGTTACGATTAGAGTTGATTATGACAATCAAAAACCCATATGTCTTGTCAAAATTGTTTTGTCATCCAGTCCTTCGCTTGCTGATGACTTCACAGCCTTCGCAATGCTCCATTATAATAAGTTTGCATTCTTTAGAAAGGGCTCCCAATCATGGATTGTTGTCGACTGGGATATACCACCACGCAACTGGGTCGATGTTATACACAGAAGCGGTTCCTTCTTTCTTGTAGACGTAAATGGAATGATTTCAAGTTTTGATGCTGGTCTTTGTCAGACCTCACATTTGCAGATGGCTAAAATTAATTTCGCAAATGATCGTCGCCATCTAGTCTTGTTCAAGGAGGACATGCTGTTGGTTATTCAAAACCGTCTTCGTCAACCTACTTTTGAGGCAGACTGTTTTAACATTATTCAAAACCGTCTTCGTCAACAACCTACTTTTGAGACAGACGGGTTTAACATTTATAAGATGAATTGGATTATGCAAGAGTGGGAACAAATACACAGCTTGGGAGAACACTCAGTGTTCATTGGCACCAAATCTTCACTCTCTTGTGCCGCTGCTTCTGTTGGTTGTCTTCCAAACTCTATATATTTCACTGACTATCATTATGGGAGAGATGTTGGTATCTATAGTTTATCCAATGGCCACATTCAGAGGCTCCCCGATTATGGTTATGGTCATTCAGTTTGGGTTGAGCCAACTCCATAACGTGAGTTTTTTCATCTATATTATTATTATTATTATTATTATTATTATTGAAGTGTCTCTCTTGAATTGATGATATAGTTTGCAGGTTTAATACTTTTGAATTGATCATATAGTTTGCAACATAAGTAGTTAAATACTTTTGAATTGATGATATAGTTTGCTCTTTCATTGTTCTACTGTTTCATTTGGTCAATTAAGCATAAATCTATACTTCACAATTATGTTATCAATTTTGAATGGCTGAATCTAATCATACTAATTATAATTCTGTTTTTTCAATACTCCTTTAGGCTCAACCATTTCCATTTCTCTACCTAGGATTAGAACTATAGATGTCATTGTAGGCCTATCCTGCGGTTATTGTTCCACACATAAATAACAGACTCACATGAATGCACCTCAATACCTCTTACACAACAGCTATAGACATGACCCTTATTGGAAACTCTTTCCCCTCTTACACAACAGCTATAGACATGACCCTTATTGGAAACTCTTTCCCTCAATCTAAAGGCTCTTTCAGAAGTTATGTTAGGTCTTACCTAAATCCTTTCATTGGTTACTTAGTTTTTGCAGGAGCACCTTTACTTGTTAATGTTTATCCTTATTTTAGCCATATCGGTAATCTCACTACCTTATGCGCTTTTCACTTCACCTAGTGTTATGGTGCAAGATGGACCAAATGGTTATCAGAACCTGTTTGATGCTATGTTGGATTCTGTGCATGCAGCCCTAGATAACACTGGAATTGGTTAGGTGAATGTTGTAGTTTCTAAGAGTGGTTGGCCTTCAGATGGAGGGTCTGCTACTTCGTATGATAATGCGCGGATTTATCTCGATAATTCTATTCGTCATGTTGGTAAAGGTACTCACAGAAGGCCATGGGCTACTGAGGCTTATCTTTTTGCTATGTTTGATGAGAATCAAAAGAGTCCTGAATTGGAGAAACATTTTGGAGTGTTTTATCCTAATAAACAGATGAAGTATCCATTTGGATTTGGTGGAGAAAGAAGGGATGGGGAGATTGTTGAGGGTGATTTCAATGGAACTGTTTCTCTTAAGAGTGATATGTAAGATGAAAGCTAGGTTTTCAAGGTTTGAGGTGTTTTATGGTTGA
This sequence comes from Vicia sativa, assembly GCA_021764765.1. NCBI lineage: Eukaryota > Viridiplantae > Streptophyta > Magnoliopsida > Fabales > Fabaceae > Vicia > Vicia sativa. Next base: position 960,349 of record CM038795.1, read on the forward strand.
AATAAGAGAGAATGTATTGTGTTTGTCTGTTTATTTATCCTTCCTTTTTGGATGTGAAAAAAGGATTGAAGCTTTTGTTTTGAATGTTGAAGCATATATTATATATCTATCAGTTGATCAATAAGCTTCTATCATTCTCACAAAATATACAAGTAAATCAAAATTTTAGCTAGAAAGTCACAATTTGGGCTCAATTTTTATTTCAACACAGAAACCCAATACTACATACTTAAACTTTTAGGCAAAAAAAATATACATTTTTAATTTGATGTCAAATGGAATGAATTATATATGTTAAAAAAATCCATACAGGACATGCTCTGCGAGGGGTTACTCCAGCAAGTAACCCAAAACAAAGTCCACAGAGTGTGCATTTGATGTGACATGTTGTGTCTGCGGTAAAACCCTTGACAATGTTGTGAGGCAGAATTATGCCATAGGTTTTATATAAGTCACAAGCATACAGGTTTTATATAAGTCACAAGCATACAATTACACACTAATGTAGTAAAAATGATCGTTCCACGGAAATTACACTAATGTAGTAAAGATGATCGTTCCACGGAAGATTATTCGGATTATTGATTTACTTTTCCCTCATTTTACCCGATTAGTTAATAGTTAGTGAGAGAGGTGAAAATTTGTGTCGTGCCCAAACTCTTTTATCCAAGTTATCTGGTCCACATACATAAAATCAGAAGCCTTTCAAGTTAGTTCACTTCCGGTTTGATTACTTTTTTTAAGTTTATTAATTTGTTTTTTTTGTTTATTATGCTAGTGGGACGAACCTGAGGATGTGACGGACAGTCCGAAGTTTTCACGTGTTTCTACCTTGCTTCATAACGAGTTTTTGGTGCGCTGGTGATGAAAGATTTATGTTGATGATCTGTCTTAGCATTGCAAGAACTAGTTTTTTTCTTTCCAAACTCAGCAATATGTTTATGTATTTTCTATGATTGTGCTACTGTTTCATTTGGTCCTTCTGCTTGCAATACTTTATTATATTAGTTTTTCCAATCGACCATTAAGCCATGTAATGGTTAATTTCTCATTTGAACTGATTTCATTTTAAATATAAGTTATTTCTATATCAACGTCCTTTCTTAACTGCAAAAGAACACAGGTTCTTTCATGAACTCATTCACAAAAGCTGAACTCCTTGGATACTAAGGGGAAAGAATGCAAGTTACAGTTTTGCAGCTTTTAGCAACTTTGTGTTTATTCAGCCATTAAGTAATTTTCTCATTAAGTAAGCAGGTATAAATTGTTTACTACCAAGTAAAACACTGCCTCTGCCTAACGCAAAAAAATATATGGGTAAAATAGCCTAAGCAACTACTGATATAAAGCTAAATTTTATGACTCTGCTGTTGCTAGCAGGTATTTTCATCTTGTTAGGAATTTTTTTCCATGTCTTCTAGGATTTGTCTGTGCTTGTTACACGAGTTGTAAAACCAACAAAAACATTAATTATTACCTTGGAAGACCATATAGAATGAGAATTGCTGTCATATGTGCTCTCATGTCCGTTGCTCTATTTCCTGTCCCAAGTCTAGGTCGTCTAGAAATCTGATCAAGTTTAAAAGCCAGGAAGCATAAACATATAGCTAACTATTGGTATTTATATAGGTATGTAGTATGTACACAAGTGTTTTATCAAATGAGATAGGTAAGATACTGAGAATAATTAATCTTGAAAATTATATCTTATAAATTATTATAATAAATTATCGAGATTATAACAACAAATGTAATATCATGTTTCTATCCAATTCCTTAATTTTGAGATCTTTCTAAATAGTTTTTCTAGATATTTCTCAACCTCTAGTTGTTTGACTCCACTCCATCTTATTCTAATTTTCACCTAAGCCACCTAAAGTCGTCTATTTTCCACCATCTTTTCTACTGTAGCTGCTATCCTAATACTCTCTCTAATATTGTTATTTATAACCTCATCCAGTCTAGTCTTATCGCGCATCCAACGCAACATTCTCATTTCTGCTACACTTACTTTATTCTCATGTTGATTCTTAACCACCCAACATTTTGTTTCATACAACATACAGGTCTTACCAATGTCCGATGACATTTTTCCTGCATCTTTAACCGTACTTTTGTATCACACAAAGCTCCGTGTTCATTAAGTAATTTTAAATTTTGGCCGTACATTATTGTTATGTGATCGAGATTACACATGAAATATTAATTTCATGTACTGAGTCATAATATTTTTCATATTTACCAAAAAGTATACAAAATCATTTTTTTTTTACTAAGAAGTCACAATATTAACACAACAAAACATTCTACCAACTCAAAATATTCAAAATCCGGAATGAATCCAGATCATAAACATATTTTCAAATCAATACAAACACATACTCTCTTAGGGATGAAGGAGTAATACTTATGCGTTGGTTATACACTATAAACTTTTCATAATGATCTGTAAAAAAGAGTAGAATGGTGGTGAACTGTATTTCAGAAGCTCGTGAGCTGGATAAGGTGCATCAAACTCGTTTTTATGATGATGCGTTAAAGTTCTTTCATGAAATAGTTCTCTTAGAATTTGTGTTAATGCATTCCATTCATATTCTTCCATAGTGACAATGTCGTTTGTCTGTAGCCACTTAGACGTAATTAATCGACTCATGTTGCCATGTAGTGTAAGAAGTACCTGCATTGATTTAACACTTATTTAAGGTTCGCTTATCGCCTCGCATCAACTATATTTACAGCAGAGATTTGAGACTGTCAGAGGATCTTAATTCTCAACAAAACTTCATAACTAGGATGATTGTGTTTCAACTTTCTCTAGTAGAGCCAACATGTCTGCACTTCCATATCATTGGAGCTACCAGCATCCATACTGTCAAAACACATTGTTGTAAGAATAATAAGAGTCAAGTAAAGATCTGTTACTCCGAGTTAATGAAAAGAAAATAATTTACTATATTGATTTTCTTACAATAAACACAAACTGCCAGCCATTCATTTACTATTCTAACCCAAGTGTTGGTCCAACCCACATCAATTGTCCATCTGTGGAAGAATGAAGGTTTACCAATGATATCATCAACTTGCTATAACATTTACTTGTGCACCAAATGAGCAATCTTATTAAATTCCAATGAACAACTTACTATCTAACAAATGAGAAGCTGGAAAAAGTTAATTATTTTCATTAACAATATTTTTTTTATAATTTTTGGTTTGATAGAATTTCCAATGAGTTCCAGGCCTACATACCAACAATGTGTAATGTTGAAATCAAAACCCAATGTAGTTCGGGTAAAAAACCTAAAATTGTGTGTTGGTTGATTTTAAGAAAATGTTTGTTAAAAAAGCTACAAAGAGCTCAAAAAATTTGAATGAGGTTAGATGTTTTTTAGTCTTAACAAAAAGAAGTCAAAGTATTATTAAATGAATTGAAAGTTTATTAAGAAAATAAGTTTGAAAATACATGGACCTAAGTCCAAGTTTTTTATGAAAGCGGTTCGAATTTTGAAAACAATAATCCTTTGAAAAAGAGGGAAGATTTTGAATATTAAAGAATATGGGAGGAAGTGAAGAGGCTAACCTAAGTGCATAAAGTAAAAGGTAAGGGTAAAGAAAGCTCTAACTGGGTGAAAAAGCTAGTACTTGACATCAAGAGTCAATACCATATCCCATCCTTTGGATTACAACACAAGCAACCAATAACCAGACAAAAAAAACAAGCTTCAGATAAATCAATGCCTCAGATGAACTCTCTTGTCTCAAGAAAAACGGGCAGAATAACGGCTGTATTTGGAGGAAATCCACTCTTAAACGAGTATAACGGAATAACCCGCATACAAATATAATAACCAAGCAAGACAGAATAACACCAAGGGCACAAAAATCTCCAAGCTGAGGTAAGGGTCGTAATCCTAAATCCAAAGATCAAACTCCGAGCACAAGGATAGTAACCAAGTCCAATTAAAAGTTTTTTATGTTTAAGTTGAATTATAAAGTATTTTGGAAAAGGAAAATAAAGCTCCAGTGAGCAAATTCAAAATAACAAGAAAATAAAACGCTCAAATAAGCAAAGAAAAATGACATGAAATGTAAATGCTAAAAGTAAAGTGCGTAAAATAAAGAGCATAAAAAATAAATGCAGAAAATAAAAAGCGTAAAGTAAAAAGCAATTAATAAAGGTTAGCAAGATGACCATCTTGAAACTTGTCAAGTATATCATCAAATTGTTAGTAATTAGTCGCCAACAAGGTAACCATCTTGAAACTTGCGCATGAAGACTTGCCAGAAGCTTGATAGAATCAACGCGACCACACGAAAAGTTTTAATTGCTTTTTGTCAAGTATATCACCGGGTTTGGAATTATCACATCACGTGATCAAAGATGATTGAGAATTTCAAATGGACAAGGTTAGTGGAAACTTGCCAGAAGCTTGATTAGAAATCAACGTGACCACACGACAAGCGCCACAGGTGTTGAACAAAGATCAAAGCTCAAGTCATCTTTTGGGGCTTATGTTTGAACATTAAAGCTCATGCCACCAATGGATCCCTTTTTCCGAATCGGGACAAAATAAAAATAAGATGAAGAAGGAGAAATAGGTTCCAAATTTATTTTGCATAAGATGAATTTATTCGGTCTAACTTCGTCAAAATCAATCAACTTTCTTGGTGGATTTAGTCGAGAGACCTATCAACACCCAAATTCCATTGATGTCGAGGAAATGGATGACTCCAAATAAGTTCAAAAAAATCAGCAAAATAAAATGGAATTAAAATAATTTAAATAATGAATAAAATATAATTTAAAATTAGGTTATTTAATTGGATTTTATTGACGAAATACATAAATAGTATTTTTCATCAAAATAAAATTCCAAGAAAATTACCCAAAGTCAAATAGAGGTCAACAAGTGTTGACAAAAAATTTCAGAATTTTTAAAAAGTCAGAAAATATTTTTAAACAATAAAATAAAAGGTGAAATAAACCAAAAATGAAAAAAAAAATTAAAATCAGAAATAAAAATAAAATGAGGTCACCAATATTTGTCAAATGATCACTGGATCCTTCCATAATTTTTCCAGAATTTTAAAATATCAAAAAGTATTTTTAAACAATTAAAAACATCAAATAAAAGAGAGAAATCATAAAAATATCAAATCCGAAAAATAAAATTATGAAAAAAGTAAAAATCATAAAGATAATATTTCAAAATACTTTTGTGAATTTTTTCATAATTTTTGAGTCAAAAATGAATGTTCTATGATTTTTTGAAGTTTAAAAACATTAAAAATATAAAATCAGAAAATAAAATAAAAAAGCCAAAAAATATGGACCATTGGATCACAGTCAAAATGCGTGAGTAATCAGATCCAAAGGATCACATGCGCTGTGCTTTATATGGACCTCCTTGGTTTTCAAACCGGATCAGAAACTAAAATTAAACTTAAAAAAATAAAACAAGGAAAGATATCACGTGTTGGATCGAGTCTGACTCATAAAAGCAATCAGATCCAAGGGCTCATATTACGCGTGCACGGTATGTCCAACACACCGGATTAAATTCAAAAAAATTACACGACACACTCTCATTGGTTGAAGACGTCCAGCCTCTCCAAAATTGGAGTTCCACAAATTGTAAAATCAATTTCTCAGACCAATACCATTAGATTCGTCTCTTCAAGACGATTCTAATGGTACCATCGTGAAAAATTTATTTCACTTGTGCCATGAACAATTTGGAAAAAACTCAAATAATAGCGAGTACTTGTTTGATGAAATTCTCAGTCAATACTTAATGAAAACACAAATTGTGAAGATCACAAGGATCAGAGAGATGAGGAGAACAAAATAGTGATTGATTTGAAATGATTTGATGGAGATTCCTACCTGAACGAAGTATACTTTCAGAGGTCTGAGACTTGACTTGGCTAGCACGATTCAGGGAGCTTCAATGCACGATTCTTGTTCTATTAGCTTCAGTGAGGTTCAAGGAAGAAGAATGAGTAGTTAATTTCAAACTGGAAGTGGTTTAACACGATTTCGAAGTTGCATAAAATCTAGTTATGGAGGAAGTTTCGCAGAGATTTTTAGGCTATCAAAGCTTGAGGAAATAAGTGAGGAATGATCCTCTATTTATAAGAGAGTGAGTGGTGATGAAAATGAGAAGGAATTGTGGTGAATTCGTGCAAAACGAGCTGGCTAAAATCATGCCAAACGTGTGACTCGAAGGGCATTAAAACGACCTCATTTCAAGTGTAATTTGCACCAAAACGCATATGGGCAATTAGTTAAGCATGTTTAGCATCTAAACTTTGAGTAATTTGCCTTGTAATCCAAGTTTACATCTTGTAATTTTTCTGATTCGAAGCAAGATTGGATGACATGGAGCCTCCTTCAAACATGTATAACTCATTACTCAAGGACCTTTATGGCACAACCTTGGGCTTTTTGGAAAGCTGAGATTACAAGTTTTACAATGCACTTGGAAATGTAGCATTTGACATCTTGAGCTAGAAGTTATGATTCTTTGAAATCACCAAAAACAAACTGACTTTTTCACACTTAGGAAAATTTCTAGGTTTGGCAAAAAATTACCTATAATGTTTCCAAACCAAACATGACCTTCCATTAAAAATTTGCTCTTGCCATTCAAAGATGAAATGAAGTAGATCTATCAAAGAACATTTTTCAGAAATAACCAACCAAAAACTCCAAAAATTGAGAAAGTCATGACCTAGTGAAGTTGAGGGAAATTTGTGAAATGACCTATAATTTTTTAACTTTTTCAAGCAACTTCCAAACACTTTCAATCTTCAAAACTTGTATGGAGATAAAGTTCATGTATTCAAGATTGTTATGCAAAAAGAATAACCTCAAGGTGATAAGTGATGATCAATAATCTCTTGAAGTTGATTGACCAACAATTAAGAAATTCATCAAGGACTTGTAATCTTTTGACTCCATAGGCAAATTTCCAAGCATTTTCTCTTCTTACCAATTGAACTAAGTTGTATTATACATCCTTAGGTTCATTGTGGAAGAAGAATGAGCTCAAGGAGACAAGGGATGACCAAGTTATGATCCTTTGAAGTTATACAAGATAGATGAAGTATCAATCTAGAGAGTGGACAATCATAGACCTCCAAAACAATCTTCTCACCAATTAAACTTCTTGGTAAAAGAATATTCATATTAGAAGTCCTTTTAAGAATCAAATGACTTTAAAATCATCCACAAACACCAAGATATGGTCCTTAGAAGTCCAAAACCCTAATTTCAAGATAGATGACCATAGCATGGAGAATTCTTCAAATTTGTTGATCTCTTTCAAACATGAAGCATATACTCAAAGTGAGAGACCATGGTTGATGACAAGATAATTCTTCAATGGGAGACAATGATTTCAAAAATATTTGAGAGTTGAGGAGAGAAGGCATGAAAATAAACACATGAACCTATTGACTCCTTGAGTAAGAAACTTGTGCATCATTCACCTACATCACAACATCTAGAAGATAAATGATATACACATCATGATTAGCCAAGTATAAATTAACACACACACACACATTCAAAGGTGCTTGGTGATCTCCTAAGGGCAAACCCAAAGACGAGAGAGAGAGAGAGAGAGAGAGAGAGAGAGAGAGAGAGAAATCAATGGTATGAAGTATGAGTGAATCTTAGGGGCAAAAATTGGGGTACAACAGGGACCAATGTGAACCCAAGGGTATAGTTAAGGGACCACAATGAGTATTTTTTCAAATATAATTTAGTAGTTAAACAATTTTTTAATGAAATATAAAAAATCGATTAATAAATGTTTAGATGTTAAAACTAATTTTTTAGTAGTAAGACAAATTTGATTAATAAAATGTAAAATGCTGGTTAATGAATTTATGAAGTTGGTTAATCTTATAATTTTATATTGTTATCTCTTAAAATAAAAATAAAAAACTAAACAAATTGATAATTTTTTTAAAAAATAAATAAATATTTTAAAATATTTAATTATTATAATATTTCACTATTTAATGTATTATTGTATTAATGAACAAGAAAATGGTGTAGTGTATACGTGGATGTAAGAATATTATTTTATTTTTTATATTATTATTATATATTAGGTCAATAGAGAAATAGAATGCAAACGAGCAACAAACTGCGTCGTTACTCATTTTTAGATCGTAAAATCAATTATTTTAAAAACTACATCCATTAGGAATGACAATGGGCAGAGTATAAATATGGTACTATGTGAGCAACCCTTTACATAATGTGTGCAATAATGTTAGATAGTTTTGAGTGATAGCAAATATATGTGTTTGATTGTCTAATTGAGTCAATATACGTGTGCATGTATGACCACATGATAACATGCATAAAAATGGTAAAAGTATTATTTTAGTCGATACAAAAAGGCATGCATCGATACATATACCTTCCTGACTTCATAAAAATAGTTTTCCTTCAGTATGAGTCGACTTATACGAGTTTTGTATCGATACATGTAAGTTTGATGGCTCAAAAGTTTAAGCCTTGCATTGATACATATAACTATGGATCGACTCATACGTATCTTGTGTCAATACATACCACTTTGCATCGATATATATATATATATATATATATATATATATATATATATATATATATCAAAAATTGGGATTCAGTTCTGTTTGTTGTTTGCATAAATACAAAATCCTTTGTATTGCTACATGTTCACGGTAAAAAGTGACGAACGAGGGAATCGAATCGAAATTCGAATCTCAGGCTCAAAACGATTTACTCTTTTGATTTTTTTTGTTTTAAAAGATGTCGCGAGCACCAAGCTTTATTGTTTCCAAGCAAGAAAAGAAAATGGAAAGGGGAAAAGCTGAAATACCCTAAATAAATAATGATATGCGATGCGACTAGCGTGAACTAGACGCAACACATTGGGGAGAGATCAGGGTAAGAGGGTTGATTATATAAAGGGAAGGTATTAACACCCTATATATCTATAGTTTTCTATAGGAACTTTTTTATGCATATTTTTGTATGTTTGTGTGTTTTATTCGCTACTCTATTTCGAGAAAGTTTCTCCTTTGGGATTTAAGAAAGATAGGTTAGGCAGGAACCTAAGTTTTGTTATAATTATTATGCTCTCAAAGATCATTGGGATCCTCTGCATACATATCCCCTAGTGGGAATCAGAGCATCTGTAGCTCGGATCTAAGGGAACTGAGGTTTGTTTGGTTTGAGGGAGAAAGAAGTATGCTCGCCAAGGATGAGACCTTGTGCCTACGTATTCTCAAAGGGAGGTTGAGAAAGTCAGAGCAATCGTAGTTCCCACTTATGCTAGTGGAATCAAAGGGTGTTATTAAGAGACAAAGACAAATGTCATCTTAATGAAAAAATGTATCTAATCTATTTCATCACATACATTTTTGAAAGGTTGATTGATTAAATCTTTCATTGTTAGCATTGGGTGTTTTGCTTGAGTGTACAAGCGTTACCACTTACAAGTTAAGAAAGATGTTTGAAAAATGTTTTAATCTTTCATTGTAGCATTGGGAGGTTTTCTTGAGTGTACAAGCGTTGCCACTTACAGTTAAAAGATGTTTTGTTTGAAAAAGTGTTTGATTTGTATGTGATGTTATAAATGAGATACTTCTTCCATAGAGATGATACATGTCTAAATCTCTAGGAGAAATTGATTATTGATAGGGGGATGCTTTTAAGAAGCCCGTGGGTCCTTGTATTGTAAGCCCAAGAGGAGGCATTCCTAGGGACATCGAGGGTCATCGAGGGTCCTTGTATGAAGCTCAAGAGGAAGCTATAGGGTATGGTTAGCTTTGGCTTTAAGAGTGATTTCACCGAGAAACCATCCTCTTAGGATTCAAGAGTGATTTCACCAGGAAATCATACTCTTAGGGTTCTATTCTAGCGCGGGTGATTCTTTGCATTGGAAGCCCAATAGGAGGCTGTTAAGAGATTTCCAGGTCTCTTTCTTGTTTGATGCCCAAGAGAAGGCTAAACTCAACGAGGGATTTCTTTTGAACGAAGCCTAAGAGGAGACTAACTCAACAGGGGAGTTTTTTTGTATGAAGCCCAAGAGGAGGCTAACTCAATAAATTAGTTATCTTGTACAAATCCCAAGAGGAGGCTATGGGGAACCTAGTTGTTATACTAGTTTCTATGACATAAATAAACATGAACAAGTATATATATGACAAAGTGTGTGTGTGCACTCACAAGAGTTTATGAAGGAAATATATAAACAAGTGTATAAAACAAGCAATTAAAGCAAGTGTAACTTGAATATATACAAATGATGTGTGAAAATATAAACAAGTGTTTAAAACAAGCGGATAAGCTAATATACTTGGATATATACAAAGGTGTTGGGACTTACACCTTAAGGGAGGCCAATTGGTTTAAGAGCAGTTTCACCAGGAATAATGCTCCTCTTAATACCAATGGAATTGATGTATAAACAAGTGAATAAAAATTAGCGGAATGAAAGCTAATTATACTTGAATACTTGCAAGGATGATTAATTATGTACAAGGAATTGAATATGTACACAAAAAGGGTTGATATGTACAAGGAAATAAATATGTACATAGGAGGGTTGATATGTATAAGGAAATAAATATGTACATAAAAAGGGTTGGGACTTACACCGTGAGGGAGGCCCATGATCAATTTGATTTTTGAGTTCGAAAGAATTTTGAAAAAAAAAACCTAGCTCGGTTTGTATTTTCAAAGATTAATCGAATCGATCATGGAAAAGAGGTGTGTAAGTTTAAACTTTTTTTGAAAGTTTTGAAATGATTTTGAAAAGTGAAAGATATTCACAAAAGGTTTTGAAAACGATTAGGTTTGAAAATCGGAAAGAAAACATTTTTAAATAGTATTCAAAATACCAAAAACATCTCATTTTTAACCTAATAAAAATATATCGAAAAAAAATATATTATTGGATTTTTTTGACATAATCATAAAATAGGTATATTAAATGACAAGTGTGCAAAAAATCATCTCAAAATGAGAAGTTTTGATTGGTTTTTGAAAATGTTGAAGTTTGTTAAAAAAAACTTAAGAAAACAAGTGATAAAAAATTGATTTTGGTCCTAAGGAGGTTTGAACTCAGGACATGAGGCTCAAAGGTGAAAAATTTAGCCACAGGGCCACATGCGTGGCTTGTCAAAAAAAGGCTTTGATTTGATTATATTTGAAAATTATTTGTGAAATCAGTTTGAAAAAAGAGTGAAAAATGAAGGTTTTGGAAAAAAGAGTCAGAGTTAGAAGATGTTCCGAAGTTGAAGACAAGTCAGAATCCGAAGATGATTCTGGGTCTGAAAAAGAGTCAGAAGTTGAAACTTCTAAAGAAGAGTCAGAAGATGAAACTTCTGAAGAAGAATCAGAAGATGAAAACTTCTGAAGCAGAGTCAGAAGATGAACTGAAGAAGAGAGAAGATGAAACTTCTGAAGAAGAATCAGAAGATGAAACTTCTGAAGAAGAATCAGAAGATGAGTTAGAATCTCAAGGAGATTTTGCTTTTGAAGATGAGTCAAAACTTGAAAGTTCTGAAGAAGAGTTAGAGTCAGAGGATGAAAATTTCTGAAGAAGAATCAGAACATGAAATTCTAAAGAAGAATCAGAAGATGAAACTTCTGAAGACTCTAAATCAATCAAAAATAAAAACGCGCGTACGATCATCATCTTCTCCAACCTTCATCAATCCATGGATTCTTCATTTCTCAATGAAATTAAAAGTTGTAAACATCCAAATTGCTCGTTTTGAACTCAGGAATATCATGGTGGTGTTTAATTTCATTTATTTTAAGCCTAAGATGATTAATTTTCCATGAACTCATATGAACCCTAATTCTAACAAATTAATAAAAAATCGTGTATGGATCATGATTTGTGAAATTGATTGAGGGTTTGTGACCAGTGTAGGTGCAGAAACAAAATGACCAAGTCATTTTTGAACTGGAAAACAAGAATTAAAGAGTTCAAAGTTCAAGCTCTTACCTCTTCAAGTTGAATTCTGATTCTTCGAAGGAGGTGTTATAGAGCTATTTTGATGATTGCTACAACACCACTGGACCTTATGGAGTGTGTATGAATGCTTAACTTCGATTGAAATGGCCTGGGTCACTCTGACCAAGTCCAAATGCAGTCACTTGAAGTGAGAATCTAATTTAATGATTCTGAGTTTACACTTATGAAAAGATGGTTTGGATCACTTCTATATGACGTATAGAAGGTATTTAAAGTGAAAAATTGGAAGATGCACGAGTGGATTGGAAATTTGGAATTTATGGCTCAAAATGACATGTTTATGGAGTTGGAGGTGGTTTCTGAGTTTGTCTAGTTCTTAGGCTAGCTTGAGGGCTCCAACAACTTTATAATGACATTTAGAAAGTGTTTGAAGCCTAAGATTGCTCAAAAATTGCAAGGCTTGGAGTTTTGCAATTTCTCCAACTTAGAAACTTGAAACTTGAAAAACAAGAAAGAAAGAAATAAAGCTTTCTTTATGATGCTTCGGTGTGATTTGAGAGTGAAGTAGAGATCTCTGTTTATAGGCAAGTAATTCTGAATGGCAAGGGCAAGGATTGGCTTGAAAATTAACAACTTGCCTTAAAGGGTAAGAAAGGAAATTTTGCATTAAATGCACATGGTTAACTTCTTTAACCATGGTTAAAAAACTCAAGTGATTCTATCTTATTTAAATCATTGCCAATCAGATTTTTATCTCTTAAATCCTATCTCATTTGGTGACAACACTTCTAGAAGGAAGAATTTGTGAAAAATGACTTGTAATCTTGGAAAATGACTTGAAAATATAGTTATGGAGATCTAAGTATCAATTTCAAAACCCTAGTGTTATACCCCAAAGTTTTCCCTACGACTTCTCAAGACAATTCACATCTCAAATCTCAAGGATTTCACAAGGGTTGACCAGACAAACCCTCTTCTAAGCAATCAATCCAAGCTAGGGTTTTGCTATTCTCAAGTCAAGATGGACTTCCAGTGCTTCAAGTGGTCATCATACCTCATCCTATGTTCCAAGGAATCACCATGTCAAGTTTCAAGCCTTACAAGTCAAATTTTCTCATCCAATTGCTCAAATAGTTGAAAATCAACTATATTGGACAAAAAGTCAACTGTGGTCAACATACAGTCAAACTTCATAATTTTTGGTCAACATCAATATTTTGAAGTGATATTCATCATTTGATCAAGAGTTGATCATGATTCATCAAGAAAAGCCAAGCTCTGATCAAAAGCCAAAGTTTCCAAATTAGGGCTTCTCTAAACAAAAGTCAACAGAACTTTGACCAAGCATAACATTCACATACTTCGGACCCAGAACCCTAAACCCTAAACCTTAAACCCTAGACCCTAGACCCTTATGAGTCGTCCCATGTTGCCATCATTCCTTTCTTTTTCTCACATCTTTTCTTTGGCTTTTCGCTCTATAGCTTGGGGCATTCGCTTCTGAAGTGTCAAGGTTCTTTGCATTCATAGAAAGTGACACTTCTTTTATTGAACCTTTTGTGTCTAGTAAACCCTAAACCATAGACCCTAGACCCTTCTGAGTCGTCCCATATTGCCATCATTCCTTTCTTTTTCTCAAATCTTTTCTTTGACTTTTCCCTCTATAGCTTGGGGCATTCGCTTCTTAAGTGTCAAGGTTCTTTGCATTCATAGAAAGTGACACTTCTTTTACTAAACCTTTTGTGTCTAGAAGATTCTCCTCTATATTTAGATCTTCTGTGGTTTCTGAACTTTTTCTACCTATGCTTCCACATTTGATTTATCTTTCTGGACAATATGGATAGCTCATCTTCTGACTCTGAGTCTTCAAAGCTTCTTTCTTCATCCTGAAAAACATTAACAACAGATTTTTTAGTTACTTTCAAGGCAACTGACTTACCTTTCTTCTAGAGATATAACATTCAGATCCTTTGAGACTTTGAACGTTGTCACCATAGGTTCCCATCTTCTGGGTAAGCTCCTGAGAATTTTCTTTACATGATCATCCTTGGTGTATCCTTTATCCAGCACTCTTAGACCAATACTTAAGGTTTGAAACCTTGAGAACATTGCCTCAATAGATTCATTTTCTTCCATCTTGAATGCCTCATATTTCTGGTTAAGCACCAGAGCTTTTGTTTCCTTAACCCGAGCATTCCCTTCATGTGACATTTTTAGTGACTTAAACATGTCATGTGTTGTGTCTCTGTTTGTGATTTTTTCATATCCTAATTTTGAAATGGCACTTAACAGAATGTTTCTAGCTTTATGATGATTCTTGAATTCTGTGTTCTGTCTTTTGTCTATTGCTTTCCTTTCTATCTTGTTTCCATCTTCATCTACTGGATTTTTGTAACTATCCAAAACCATATCCCAAAGATCAGGATCATAGCCTGAGATGAAACTTTCCAATCTATCCTTCCAATATTCAAAATCCTCTCCATCAAACATTGGAGGTTTAGTGTTGTTGTTGTTGTGATCTGTTGCCATTTTGTATTTTCCTTCTGGATCTTTATCTGACACTGTTAAGTGTTTGCACCCAGAACCAAGAGCTCTGATGCCAATTGAAGGCATGGAAAACACTTAGAGGGGGTGAATAAGTTTTTGTCTTTTAGATGTTTCTTTTTCTTAAATAATAATACTAAACACACAAGGATTTTTATCCTGGTTCGTTTGAAACTCAAACTAATCCAGTCCATCCGTCAAGGTGATTTTGCCTCTCTCAACGAGGACTTAATCCATTATAATCAAACGATTACACTGCACAACCAACTGTTGTGACTAAAAATAATGCACAAGCCAACTGCAAGTGACTAACACCTCTAAGACTCAACTAGTCCTAGCCCTCTTGAAAATTCTGACCCTACTGGTCTCTGAAGGAACAACTATCAAATGAATAATTTCTAACTAACTGTATACAATATTGCTTCTAAAAAGCTTTTCTTCACAACGTAAAGTTTACACAAAAATATTTAGCTCAAAGGTAAAGTAAACTGATTACAAGAATGACTTTTTATTTTGGCAGTGTAAGTTTACTCAAGATAATTTTTATTTTGCTCCTTTGAATTTGAATGCTTTATATAGTACTTCCAGAAAGTTTTTGTTGCATGGTAGCGTGTCTTGAATACTAGAAGGAGTAATTAAGGATGCATAACTTCACGTGATTTTCCTTAATCAATGACTCTTGAAAATTGAGCCACTCAAGTACTTAGCCATTTTAGCTTAGTAGGATAGCTTTACTTGTAGAATAATTTGTCTTAGAAGATGACATCCACATAGATCATAATCTTCTGTAAGCCTTGTTAAAACATCTTCTAATAAGAACATTCTTTTGGTGCTTCTATAAGAGGTTTGCGCTTGCGTACTTCTATCAGAAGTTGCTTCTAGCTTGCATGACCAGAAGTTCTATTCTCATTAGAACTTCTAATGCTTCATGATCTTCTGTAAGCAAACATCTTCTAATCAGAACATTCTTTGGTGCTTCTATTAGAGGTTGCGTTAGCATGCTTCCTTCAGAAGTTGCTTTCATGTGCTTGACCAGAAGTTCTATTCTTCATTAGAACTTATAATACTTCATGATCTTCTATAAGCCTTGTTGAACACATCTTCTATCAGAGTTTTACATATGGTGCTTCTATCAGAGGTTTGTATTTCAATCTTCACTCAGAATTTTTCTTTACATCGTGCATGTTCCAGGATTTCTTCCTTAGAACTTCTAAATTCATCTTCTGCTCGACATAGTATAATGTTCCATTTTAAGCGCTTGAGTCAGAACATCTTCTGGAACTAAACATATGCATGTCAGAGTATTATATTTATCATAGGAACATAACTTTTATACAAAATTTATTATACTTGTTATCATCAAAACTTTAAGATATGATTAGAAACAAACTTTGCTCTAACAGATGATATTGTCATAACTGGTAGTGATGAGTCGGGAATGCTCCAGTTGAAACAACATCTTTTGAATCAATTTTAGACAAAAGATATTGGTAAACTCTGGTATTTCTTGGGAATTGAGGTGGCCCAATCTAAAGATGGTTTGGTGATTTCTTAGTGGAAATATGTTATGGATATTTTGGAAGAAACAAGTTTGTTGAACGCTAAACCAACTGATACTTCTATGGACCCAAGTGTCAAACTACTACCCAATCAGGGGGAGCCTCTGTCAGACTTGGGAAGATATAGGAGATTGGTTGGAAAGTTAAATTATCGCACAGTCACTCGTCCAGACATTTCTTTTACAGTCAGTGTGGTAAGCCAGTTCTTAAATACCCCTTGTTAGGAACACATGGATGTTGTTATCCGGATTCTGAGATACATCAGATAGTTGGATACTCTAATGTTGATTGGGCAGTGTCACCAATTGATAGACGATCCACCTCTGGGTATTGTGTACTTGTTGGAGGAAACCTTATATCCTAGAAAAGTAAGAAACAAAATGTAGTTGCAAGATCAAGAGCCGAAGCAGAGAATAGAGCCATGGCAATGACAACATGTGAACTCATTTGGTTAAAACAGTAGCTCAAAGAACTTAAAATTGAAGAAGCAAGATCAATGACACTTGTATGTGATAATCAAGATGCATTGCACAATGCTTCAAATCCAGTCTTCCATGAGAGGACCAAACATATTGAGATAGATTGTGACTTTGTCAGAGAGAAGATTGAATCTGGCGACATCGTCACAAGTTTTGTCAACTCTAATGATCAATTGGCAAATGTGTTTACAGAATCTCTGTGAAGTCCCATAACTAATTATATATATGGCAAGCTTGGTGCATTTGACTTATATGCTCCAGCTTGTGGGGGAGTGTTGATATATATATATATATATATATATATATATATATATATATATATATATATATATATATATATATATATATATATAAGTATACATCGATTATATCATGTAATTAGTTGTAATATCTCTATATATAATAAAGTCTCCGTAGTGCTTTCAAGACACACGATTTAACCTAAATGTCTCTTAGTCTCTCCTAATTCAATAGGATCCATGTTATGTGGAGTTTCTTATGTTCCTAAGTATATTTGATATGAATTTACAAAAATTGGAAGTTGATGTGTTTGTGCACTGTGCGATGATTTTGTGCTATAATTTTTCGAACACAAACTAGCTCTATGTTAAGTGTCGTCAATCACCTGTCTAGTTTTGCTTTCGGCACAATTTAGTTCAATCCCCAATACCAAACTGACACGGTTCTTCTTTGTAGATTTAACATGTTTTAATATAGGCTAACAAATGTAAAATTACGGGGTTGAATATTTCACGAGGAATTGTTCCATTCAATAATATATATAAGGGGACGTGTGTAAAATTCATATATGTAGTGCAATAATGTTTTTAAAGGGCAATCACTACTTTTCTACTAAGCATCCCATCCACATAAAAGAAAAATTACTAAATATAACAAGCCTTCTTAGGCCATTGCCATGGCTGGTACAATATTCAAGAGATCACCTGTTGGAGTCATCTAATATATTTAAATCTAAGTTTTTGCAACATAAACAACTTGCAAATTCACCAATAAACCATTTCACAACCCCAAACCCTGCATGTTCCCACTACTACTCAACCCTTTCTACTGATACAATTTCTCCCAATTTTTTTTTGCTTCAACACGTCATAAAAGGAGGTCAATTATGCAGCATAAGAGTGCACAGAAGAACAACCACCGTTGTAATCTGCACAACATTCGTGGTTAGAGTAGGTTGTTTTGTTCTCCTCTCAACTTTGATGCAAATACACCTCTAAGTGGCATGACATTCTCCTCAAGTATTAAAGACAACAATAATTCATATGGACAACCAAGTTCTTATGCATCTTCATCCAACATACATATGGATCCAAGTGTACTTCATTCTATGACTTCCAATTTATTCAATACCTTTTCAAATGTTAAATATAGAAATGCATCTTCTCGCAATACAAATTTACGCACAAATACTGAAGCAGGGAATCAAGGTCACCAATCATTTATAAAATATTCAACTGATGAATCTATAAGCGATAGTTCATGTGAATTCATAAATGAAAGTCCTAATTATGATACAAGTTCAACTTTGGACGAAGATGACGACCA
Organism: Vicia sativa; assembly: GCA_021764765.1. NCBI lineage: Eukaryota > Viridiplantae > Streptophyta > Magnoliopsida > Fabales > Fabaceae > Vicia > Vicia sativa. Next base: position 978,490 of record CM038795.1, read on the forward strand.
CTATGCAAATGTCACAACAATTGATTGCACAAATGCTGGTATGTATTGTCGGAATTATTATTATTATTAACAAACCACACCTTAAATTCATTGTCATACCACATGAAAGTTATTTGATAGATATGAATATACAAGTGTTTATAATAATATGTTGTTTTATTCTATTTGATCTATAAAGGATATTCAAATATTGGTGATCCTTGCATTAAATGCACACACTGTGGTATCAAGAGAAGACTGACAAAAGAAAACATAGTGCAGTGCCTAAGTTCCAATTATGTTGTGGAAAGGGTAAAGTTGTGTTGCCACTTTTGAGAACACCACCACCATTTCTCAAGCATCTTTTGTCGAATAAAAATGATGTACTATGTAGAAATTATCAGTAGAATTGCAGATTGTACAACATAATGTTTGCATTTACATCTCGTGGAATGAAGATTGACAATAGATTCAATACTGGAAGCGGACCACCTAACATGAGAATTCAAGGGCCGTCTTGCCATAGAATTGGTAGCAAGATGCCTTTGGATGGAGAAAAACCGAAATTTGCTCAGCTTTATATCTACGACACCGACAATAAGATTCAACATAGGATGCATGGAATAGGGTAATGTTTTTATGCCAATTAAGACACTTACATTAGATTTTTTATGCTATTGTCATGCATAACAACTGTTTTATTTCCTAATGCATCAACAACCCAAATATTGTGGAAGAAATTGTTAGCAGTCCGAAGAATATGCTTGATGAATTCAATCTTGTACCTGACCTCAAATTGAAGTTAATATATGATAGATCAAAAGATGGGCGAATTTACAACCAACCTACTGTGTCTGAGGTTGTTGCGCTTATTGTTGGTGATGTTGATACAAGCTCAAAAAGGGATATTATCCTTGAGAGACAAAGCGGTAGACTAAAAAGAATAAGTAAATTTCATCCGAGCTATCTTGAATTACAATATCCACTTTTGTTTCCATATGGGGAATATGGATTTAGACTTGGTGTTCTACACAGAGAAACTATTCCCAATAAAAAAGGGAAGATGAACAAACTTACTATTAGAGAATGGCTTGCTTTTCGCATTCAAACCAGACAAAGTGAAGCACACACACTACTTAGGTCAAGGAGATTGTTTCAGCAATTTTTGGTTGATGGATTCACTATGATGGAGTCACAGAGACTGAATTATATACGTAAGCATAAAAAAACTACGAGTATCCAAATACTCCAATTTGTCAGGAGTAGAACAACAATCTTCAAATCAAGGAGCAAACAAAGGCAAAAGAGTGGTATTACCGTCAACATACGTTGGAAGTCAGAGATACATGGAACAATTATACTTCGGTGGAATGGCAATTTGTAGCCAGATTGGATTTCTGGATCTATTCATCACATTTACTTGCAATCCAAGTTGGCCAGAGACTCAAAGGTTACTTAACAACATGATTTTGCAACCTCAAGATCGTCCTGATATAATCTCAAGGGTTTTAAAAATAAAGTTAGACGAATTATTGTGTGATTTAACAAAGAAGCATGTGTTGGGCAAAGTTGTTGCATGTGAGTTACATGAAATAAATTTCCTAATACTTCACTGTTTCTTCCTCTATATCAAACAATTTACATTCATATTTTTATTCTAATATAACCTTTTGCAGATATATACACAATTGAGTTCCAAAAGAGAGGTTTGCCACATGCACACATTTTTCTTTTCATGCATCAGCAGAACAAGTATCCCACTCCAGATGACATCAACAATATTATTTTAGCAGAAATACCAGCCGAATCCGATGATAGGCAATTACATCATTTGGTAAAGATACATATGATTCATGGTCCATGTGGGTTGGCAAACAGATCTTCACCTTGCATGAAAAATGGTAAGTGCTCTAAATTTTCCCCCAAAAATTGGCAGCCTCAAACCATTGTCGATCAGGATGGATATCACGTCTATAGAAGAAGGGTGTAACACAGTGGGAGAACTGACTTGTTTGTTTTGCATTTGTCGCAAATGTTGCAGATAGCAAGAGTCGCCACCGACTTTTCTTTTATCCAATTAAGGGAAGGCGAAAGGAACAGGAAAAGACCTTCGTTAGATTCTGAGTAAGGGAGGTGGTTATGAAAAGGGAAGATATTAGCACCTTTTCCATTCGTAGTTATCTACAGGCTCTTAATTGCTTAGCTCACTTTAGTTGTTTTTGTGTGTGTGTTTGAAAAGATTTTTGAAAAGACATTTTACTTTGACTTTGTAATGATTCACGCTGGAATGTATACGAAGTATTTGGAAATGTTTTGTTTTGGAAAGGAACTTTGTAATGATTCACACTGGAATGTATACAAAGTGTTTTGATTTTTTTTTTTGAAAGTGTGAAAAAATTATTTTAATTGAGCAAGCAAAAGAGACTTATTTTTACCCACTCAGAACGATTGTTTCCGTGTTGTTTTGCTTTCCTTTAGAATAAGACTATCCATATCATTGATTGATAGGTAACCTTATTCGTTGGATGTAAAAGGGACATTCGAAGGGACATCGGATGGTCATAGAAGGCAACTTTTTGGGATATCCTAGCATATTCGTAGGGACGATCATTACTTTTCGTAGGCAACAATCGAGGGACTAGATCATATATTCATAGGCAACATCGAGGGACTATGATCTTTTAAGTCGAAGGGACTATAATGATATATTGTAGGCAGTTGTGCTAAGATATCCCCACGTTCGAGGGACATTATATTCGTAAGGCAACAAGAGAGGATACCCTAAGGTGGGTGCAAGTGTGAAATTTGTGTTGTATTCAGATATTTTATCTTATGATTAGAGGTAATTTATGTTGTTTTTAATCTTGCCATACACGCCTAATTACTATTAGTTAATAGGTGCAGAAAATAAATTGCGGGAATGTAAAGGTCCTACGCTATTACATGGCTTTGGGGCAGATACATAATATGGGAGTGCAAAAAGTAAAGGCAAAAATGTAAAGGTCTTACGCTATTACATGATAAAAAAATGCAACCTATACAACCTTTTTAGAATTTAAAATGCGGAATAATAAATAATGGAAAATATATTTTTTGTTTTCTTTTTGGAGGTTGATTTTGGTGAAAAGCCTAATTCTAATTAATTTTAATTAAGAAAATGTTTGATGAAAATTATTTGTGGAATTAAACCTAATTAGATTAATTATTTAACCTAATTACTAATTATTCATTTAGATTATTTTAAAAGAAAGGAAATAATAAAAACAGAAAAAAAATAAAAATAAAGAAAACCCATCAGAGCTTCTGATGGAAGCTGCCACAGAAGCCAAGCCTTCTGTGAGTGGTGCGCCCTAGGCATCCAGAAACTGGAGTTTCTGGTGAAAAATCTATTGAGCGTGTCCGTGCGGAGCTTATCGGTCCGTCGGGGCTTGGAGATTCTCCGGGGAAGTCCGTGTCGGAGCTTGAAGGGGTTTGTTCTTGGATGGGTCCGAGGGGGCTTTGGAGATTCTGGATCTGGGACGTCCAGAAGTTGGAGCTTCTAGGGGTTCTATTGCTGAAGGGGATCTAGAAGCTAGAGCTTCTGGGGGTGATGCTTCCTCTGGGGATCCGTGTGGAGCTTCGGGGTGATGCCTCCTGGGATCCGTGGAGCTTGGAGGCGCTCGAGGGTCAGTTGGCACCAAAATGCGCCAAGGTGTCATCTTCTTCGTTTGAATTTTCAAACTTTTACCCACGGTTCTGTTTCGTCACTATACTCCTGCAAGAAATCAAAACTAAAAAATACGCAACACAAATTAATTATGAGATCATGGATCAACTCGGTTTGATCCCCTGAGTGTGATAGGGTCACTGGTTTCACCCAATTTATCCTATTTTGGAAATCCCTAATTCGAGCTCATGAACCCTAACAATGGCAAATCCTCGTTCCTGTGCTAAAACTCAAACCAAACTATCCAGAAAGTTTACAAACATCAGTCTAAACATAACTATGCAATCAAATTGTATTAAAAATGCATGAATCAATGAAATCGATTTTGAGTTTTGAAGAGCAAACTGTGATTATGGATTTTGTGATTATGGATGTTTCAAGGCTTGGTGAATGGCTGGATCGATTCAGAGGACTCCCATGAATGTGTTGGGATGCTTGGAATGGCTTGAATCGAGCTAAAACTCTGACTACAAGTTTCTTGTGTGCCACAGTTTTTTCAAGCTTGGTTAGGGTTCTTTCAGCTGCAAAAAACTCTCTTTAGGGTTTAGAAACCCTCTGAATTTATAGAGGATGGATTCAGGTTGAGCATTGATGAGAAAATATATCCCATTTAATGAGAGTATATTTGATTTGCCAGTCTTTTCAATCTTGATCAAATATTGCCAATTTTGTATCAATCACTTGCCAATCACTCAATTTCGAATTTTTTAGGCCATTTAATAGGTGTCTTGGACCTCAAGAATGTCAAATATACAACCTTGCATTGATTGATTTATTTTTTGCTATTTTATTTTAATTAAATTGACTTTAAATGAATAAAAATCAAAATAAATCAAAATAAAAAGCTCAAGGGCGTGGCATTGGGCTTGGAGGTTCTAATTGTGATTAGAAACAAGTTTGGACCAAGAAAAGTTAAGCCCATTTGATTTTTTTTTATTTTCTCAAGTATTTCTCTTTATGCACCTCCTCAAAAATGCCCAACTTGCACAACTTGTATCTTGCTCAATTTTTAACATTTTTGGGTGTTCTTGGAATTTTTAGAAATCTCAAGATGTCCTATAAACAACCCTTTTGGTTTCATCTTCATTGAAGTTTCCATGCTCATGAAAACTTCTTTGCAAAAAGATGACTTTTTGTTGACTTTTTAAAAGGACCTGTAATGTTTTGATCTATAACTTCCAAATGATGCATTTCCAGCCCAAGCTTGTGAGACATGGAGTTGTAGAGAATTGAATTCCCTTTAGAATGAGCTTTCGTGGAAAAATTCAGATAAAGTATGTGAAAGTTATGCTTGGTCAAAGTTCTGTTGACTTTTGTCTGAAAAATCCTAATTTAGGAACTTTGACTTTTGATCAAATCTTGATTTTTCTTGATGAATCTTGGTCAACCCTTGATCAAATGATGAATACTACTTCAAAATATTGATGTTGATCAAAAGTTATGAAGTTTGATTGTATTTTGACCACAGTTGACTTTTAGTCAAATAAAACTGATTTTTAACCATCTGAGCAATTGGATGAGCAATTTTGACTTGTAAGGCTTGAAACTTGACATGATGATCCCTTGAGATATATGGTGAGGTATGATGACCACTTAGAGCACTAGAAATCCATCTTGACTTGAGATATGCAAAATCCTAGTTTGGATTGATTGCTTAGGATATGGTTTGTGTGATCAACCATTGTGAAATCCTTGAGTTTGTCTTGAGAAGTAGGAGGGCAAATTTTGGGGTATAACAAAGGGAAATTGGCATTACTGTTTTGAAAAATAATATTGTTCTTGATAATAGATATGCAGTTCCTTATAATGCATATCTGCTGAAAAAATATCAGTCTCACATAAATATGGAATGGTGTAATCAAGGGACTTCAGTCAAGTACTTATTCAAGTATGTTAACAAAGGTTATGATAGAACAACTGCAGCTGTTGTTCAGACTGAATCGGACGGAAGTACAGTTGTTAGAGAGGTTGATGAAATCAAACAATACCTTGATTGTAGGTACGTTTCCCCAAGTGAGGCATGTTGGAGGATTTTTTTCATATCATATCCATGGTAGATCTCCTTCTGTTGAAAGGTTGTATTTTCATCTAGAGGGCGAAAATCCCGTTTACTACACTGATTATGAATTCATAGACGATGTTTTTGAAAAACCAACTTTAAAGGAATCAATGTTTACAGCTTGGATGGAGGCAAACAAAAAATACGAAGATGCAAGGAGTTTAACATACTCTGCTTTTTTTTCCAAGTTTGTTTACGATAAAAGATACCGTATATGGACACCACGTAAAAGAGGTCGTACGATTGGGAGGTTAATTTGGGTTCCTCCAAGCAGTGGTGAACTCTATTACCTTAGAATAATGTTGACGGTTGTCAAGGGACTGACTTTCTATGAGGATATAAAAAAGGTTGGTGGACAAGTTCGTGACAGTTTTAGAGATGCATGCTTTGAGATGGGATTTCTTAATGATGATAAGGAATATGTTGCATCCATAAATGAGGCCAAAGATTGAGGTTCCGACAATTTTTTGAGAAAATTATTTGTCATGATGTTGTTGTCCGGTACTGTTAATTGACCACGGCATGTTTGGCAAAAAACTTGGAAGTTGCTATCTGACGGTATTCTTTATCAACAAAGAATAGCGACTGGTAGAAGAGGTACAATCCTTTAATATTTATATATAGCTGTTACATATCATACAATCTCAAACCATACTTAACTATTATAAGAAGTTCTTATTCTTATAATATATTTTAAACTGTCGTAAATGCAACGTTGAAAATTCAGTATAAACAACATTCTTTTCACAACTACTAATGAAAATCAGAACATTTGGAGTGTACCTAAAGCACTTATGTTGTTGTATTATACCGAACTATGGAACACATTATGATACAACCACTTAAGTTTTACTGATGGTTTTATATGTCTAACTTCATCAACAATATGATTTACATTGTACACAATAATTATAATTCATATTGCTTTGTATTTTTCTTGGAAGACATGCAATTGTCAACTATAGAACTGAAAAATCTCACATTAATTGAGATTGAGAATATGATGCAATCAAATCGAAGAAGCTTGCGTGAATTTAAAGATATGTCGTATCCAGATGAATATATAACGCGACATGTGGGTAATAGACTGATTTATGATGAACATGATTACGATGCTGATACGGAGCGACAAAACATTGAGAACCTATTTACATCTCTAACAGGTATTTGCTCATATTTGTATCAATGTTGTTATCATTATTCTCCAATATAATATTTCTTTCGATTTGAATGTTAAGATGAACAACGTGCAATCTTTGAAACCATAATGGCCGTTGTCAACAAACAAAAGGGAGGGGTGTTTTTTTTACATGGATACGGGGGAACTGGTAAAACTTTTATGTGGAGAACACTATCAAGTGAACTTCGTTCAGAGAATTTTTTTTTCTTACTGTTGCTTCAAGTGGCATAACTTCCTTATTATTGCGAGGTGGTATAACAACCCATTCAAAGTTCAAAATACCTGTTCCAACCCTTGACAACTCTACTTGCAATATTGATAAAAACTCTGAACATTCACAGTTATTTGAAGCTACTGATGTCATAATATGGGACGAAACACCCATGGCTCATAAGAATTGTTTTGAGACCTTGGATAAGACCCTTAAGGATGTCATGAGCAAGAAGGGTTTTGCAAATACAATTTTTGGTGGTAGAGTAGTTATATTTGGAGGAGATTTCCGTCAGATACTTCCAGTAGTTTAAAGAGCAGGGCATTATGATATTGTTCATGCTTCCATTTGTTCATCTTATGTATGAGACTATTGCCAAGTCCTAACACTTACTAAAAACATGAGACTACAGAATGGAAGGGACAATACAACTTCTAATAAACTTGCAGAATTCTCAAAATGGATATTAGATGTTGGTGATGGTAAAATATGTGAACCTAATGATGGATTAGCTGATATAGAAATTCCTCCGGATTTGTTAATTTCCAATTTTGAGGATCCAATTATGATATGTAAATATGATTATATAAGAATAAAATTTTTGTTAGTTTCATGTTATAAAATAATAAATAGCACCGCTCATTAAGAAATTACCAAATTAATGGCCCTTAACCATAATGTGTAGGCCCAATTTCAAACTACCCGCTAAAATCAGAATAAGACTACTTTGTGAAGCTCTTCACAAACGAAAACTGAGAAGTTCAATCCATTTTCGTCGCTGTTAAACCCTAGTCTTTGGATACCTCTGGTAAGAACTTATTAGTTTTTTATTCCGATTCTATGCTTGCATTGTTATATATCGTCCCTCTTTCATTGAAATCTTCTGATTAAGTATTACTTTCCTACTTCTTCCGATTCTATGCTTGCATTGTTAGATGTTGTTGCTATTTCATTGAAATCTTCTGATTAAGTATTACTTTCAGTGTATGAAATTTATGGCTGTTGTTTCAGATTGGGAGTTGCATTCTTATATTACTTTCTGTTATTGTGTTTTTGGTTAAAAGCTATTTTCTGCTGTTTCCAGGTTTCAATGGATGATGGTCCACCTCCTCCACCTCCTCCGGCTTTTCATGTCTTTGCTACCATTCGTGTAGCTTATCCTTTGGCGCGTCCGGCAGTGCTATTTTATGCCGAAGCATTTGGGGCTGTCAATATTAGACATGCGCACCAAGGTTTGAGTTGGATTGTTTACATTCAAGTGGGTCAAACTAGTATTCGTGTCTCTGAGATAAATAACCATGTGTGAGTATTTTTTATATTTTAAACATTCAATTAACTCAATCATTCGATCAATGCACTTTGAGATATTGAATAAATTCCCTTTCTGATTGTTTATATAGAGCTGAGAACTCTCCAGTGCAGATATTCACCGATCAACCTTTGCAGTGGACTCAACCTGCAATTGATGCAGGAGCAGTTGTAGTGCAACAATTTCCTTCCGCTCAGGAGCAGATTATGTGGCATCTTCCTGCGGACTTGATTACGATACAGGACCCCTTCCATATTACCTGGGTTATTTCTTCTGTCGATCTTGCACTTCCATAAAACTCTTCAATGTGATGTGTTTTATTACTTCACATAAAACTCCTGTTACATAGATTGATATCAATACTTCCTCCCTTAGAAGGAGATATACAACTGGTGATGCATGTTTCATTTTCTTTTCTTTTATCCCTTAGAAGGAGGTATGCAACTGAGTTTCATTTTCTTTACTGATAAATATCAACTAGGTATATCAATTGAGGTGATCAAATATGAATTACTGATAAATTTGTTTTATTTTACTCTGATGCTTATTTGTCTTCCTCCATATTCTTTACATTTAGTCAAACCATAACATCGAACTCCGGTTCATGTCGGAAAGTGTTTGTCATTTGATGAGTGAGTCTATAGCTACCAGTTTAGAAACTAAATGCACGTTTTTGTATGACAGACACAACATCTTCTAGTTGAGAAACTTTTGTTCCTAAATGTGAATCCAAGCATGTGTTTGTTATGCGTTTGGTAATGTAAACTTACGTCTGTTACATATTCCAAGACACAAAAAGGTGAAAAAGCTGAAGCTAGGATTTGAGGTGTTAACGTGACGTGCGTTTTTGGCAGTGTGAAATGTAGAAACAAACAGACAACAAGTATCTTAACTTGTGTTTGGTTATGGGTTGATGTGTTTGTGCACTGTGCGATGATTGTGCTTTAATTTTCCGAACACAAACTAGCTCTATGTTAAGTGTCGTCAATCACCTGTCTAGTTTTGCTTTTGGCGCAATTTAGTTCAATCCCCAAAACCAAACTGACACGGTTCTTCTTTGTAGATTTAACATGTTTTAACAGAGGCTAACAAATGTATAATTACGGGGTTGAATATTTCACGAGGAATTGTTCCATTCAATAATATATATATATATATATATATATATATATATATATATATATATATATATATATATATATATATATATATATTATATAGCTAGTACAGTATTCAAGAGACCACCTAATGCCGTTCCTTTCTACTCAATCCAACGAGCCTCTAACATCTTTGCCATAAAACCGTACCGGTCAGCAGCTTCATCGATCTGTAGTCAACAAGTTATCAGTATAACTTACCAAGACACTAATACAACAATACCAAATAGAAGCCCTAAAGAAAACCAGTTTATTACAATTTTCTGTGTGGGACGCCCAGCTCCATGTCTAGCATTGCATTCAATTCGAGCAATTATAGGGTTTTCCTAAGGACTTTTGTCCAGGCTAGTGACAAGGACATGCTGCAAAGTCTGATAAATATTTTAAATACAAGTTAAAATTTTGCAGTTTGCAAAATATATTCTAACATTACGAAAAACAGACTAACCGCTAATAGCTTCAAAGAATGCAATGGCACGACACGATCATCATGATCAGCTGACAATAGCATTGTTGATGGATACTGAATTGACTTATTTGGAGGTTGTTCCCATGGTCTCCGGACATTATGCAATGGCGCATATCTAAAACAACATAGTACTAACATAAGATATTATCACTTATTAACAAAACTTTCATACAGTATTACATAACACATTTTCATCTTAATATTTAGTGACAGGTTTAACCAAACTCACTTGATTATCCAATGAAATTCTTCCTTCTTGTCAGAACAGCCAAATTCTGTGGTCCAAGCATGACCTGAATATCAATTATCAAAACACCAAAACAACGTAAATATTACTATGACAATATAACAAATTAGTACTCATATCAGGAATCTGTGTTCCACCAAAGCAATGAAAACCACACTATCTTGACCGTGCAGAAATTTCACTAACTGTGCCTATGCCAATTGGTATCTGATGCTGCAGGGAACCTGTTCCTAAGTCTCTTATTTGCAGAACATATTTCACATCACTCAAGTAGCTCACTATCAGTTGGTTACCGTTTACAGCAAATGCTGACTTGAGTACATCTGTTTCTGATTCTTGGATAACATCAGTCCAAGTATTTGGTTCTTTCAAATCTACCCGGACTAGTTTATATTTTGGAGCATCTTTATTAGTTAAAAATGTAAACACAGTGTCATCATTTGCAATAGGTTCATAACTTGCATCAAAGTTATCAACAAGCTTGACAAAAGGGAGGAAAGATTTTTCATTTCGAAAACCTTCCAAACCATTAGGAAGTTCCGACAAGTCGAAGTAATATGTTTTGTTGACTGGATTACACCCCTCTCCAATAATGAGAATAACATACTGCAAAATCAAATAAAACAGTTGGTTTCTTAGGAAATTTGAAGTCATATACATACAGAGATTTGCATACTTGGTCACACCAATGCAACTGTCCAAGGAAAATCAAATTCTGCGACTGAAGAAGCAAGAAAACAACGGTACCTTTCCGTCATCAGTGACAGTTCCATCAAGCATATATCTAGGATTGTCTCTCCAGCACAGAATATCTTGTGATTGATCGGTACCGAGAAAATGATAATATAGCTCATGATAAAGGTTAGTATCAGTCTCAGTCCCGAGCATCTACTACTTCTCCATCACTACATATTAACCAAACAAACAATCAATCAAGAAAACTCAAAACTGATCCTAGTCCTTCCTACCATCATCAGAAACACTATGATTCACTAACTGTTAATATGGATTCGACAGAAAAGACTTACTTGATTGTTGGAGCTGGAAAGCGGCTGTAAAAGAAACCTTTGTTATCATGCGTCCAACTAGCAGAAGAAAACTTTACCTGAATGAAATTGAAAATTGAAACACTATCAATCATGATTCATTACTATCATTATTAAAACAGTATGAGATATTATTACTATTGTTACTCACCCAAGACAAGGTATCACGTTGAACAACTTTGTCATGAACACGCATAACCTTTATAGTGGCCCAATCAGGCAATCACTACCACTGGAACTGAGTCCATAAGCCAAAAACTTAGCATCTTTGCTAACCGAAAAGCTGTTAAGTGAAACGGTGCCATCTTCGCTAAGAACATTGGGATCAAACAAAACCTCTGCTTCACCCTCCAAACTATCCTGAAATTAATATACATGAGCACAATTTATAAAGAATGCAAAATGACAAACACTTATGTTTGTTTATTTAAGTGTCAACACCGTGATAGTTGTCAACAATGGAGTCATCTCTGCGAGCTATAGGATATTGAATCGTTTGTTCAAAGACAGAAAGTGAACCCAGTCTTGTTCTTGTGTTAAGGAATATTGTAGTAGAAGAATGAGATTTGAATGGTGATAATGTGGTAGCGGGGAGTGTGAAAAACCTAGGAACGAAACGTGAAAATGACAACATGTTTAGTTGTTTACACGCTTTAAATAGTTAGCAGAAATTCCTGTTTCATTCAAAGTCTTGGATTATGGCGCCATTTTTAACCATTGTGTCGTGTCCTCTCGCTTACCAGGACATTTTATTCTATTTTTATATTATTCACTTTTAAATACTTCAACGATTTTTTGTTCCTTCATATCCTGTTTTTAAAAGTAAACTTCCATATATTTTATTATTACTTTTTTAGCTCATGTAATTCTTAAATATGTTTTTGTCTTAATTTTGTTCACAATTTTTAATTACCCACTTTTTTTTTATTAGAAATATTACAAGTGTGTGGAGAAATAGTCTCACATTGAATAAGAATGTGGTGGTTTGAGCATTTATAAGTGGGAGAACCCACTCATCTATCATCTTAGGGTTTTAGATGGACAAGTGGTGTGTCTCCCATAAAGATTTGTCGCTCAAACGGAAAGACTCAAAATTAAGAATGCTTCTCGTTCGACCCTCCCCTAATTGTAAAGGAATCACCACATGCATGAGCAAGGGTAAGAGTCTCACATGTAGGTAGAGATGTCTCGTTGAAGAGAGTCAACCCGAATATAAAGGAATCACCACATGGACAAGGGTAAGAGTCTTGTATATAGGTAGAGGTGTCTTGTTGAAGAGAGTCAACGACGATACAAGTGTGAGTGGGAGAATTGTGGTAGACTCACACTTGAGGGGGAGTATTAGAAATATTATAAGTGTGAGTGTGGGGAACACACTCACCTATCACCTTAAGGTTTTAGGTGGATAAGTGATATGTCTCTCATAAGGGTGTGTTGTTCAAACGGAAAGTCCCGAAATTAAGAATGCTCCTCGCTCGACCCTCCCCCGATTGTAAAGGAATCACCACATAGACAAGGGTAAGAGTCCCGCATATAGGTAGAGGTGTTCCGTTGAAGAGAGTCAACCCGATTGTAAAGGAATCACCACATGGGCAAGGGTAAGAGTCCTACATGTAGGTAGAGGTGTCTCGTTGAAGAGAGTCAACAGCGATACAAGTGTGAGGGGGAGCATTGTGGTAGACTCACACTTGAGGCGGAGTATTAAAAATATTACAAGTATGAGTGTGGGAAATTCACTCACCTATCACCTTAAGGTTTTAGGTGGACAAGTTGTGTGTCTCCCATAAAGATGTGTTGCTCAAACGAAAAATTTGAAATTAAAAATGCTCCTCGCTCGACCCTTCCTCAATTGGAAAGGAATCACCACATAGACAAAGATAAGAGTTCCGCATGTAGGTAAAGGTGTCCCGTTTATTAACATATGAAGAGAGATGAAAACTACTTCATTCTTAACATTAAATTTAGAGACGTGTAATCAAATAAGTTAGAATTGAAAAATAAATAAATATATAATATCCAATTTGAACTTCAAAGTTCAAATCAAATAATTTTATTTAACTTCAAAATCCACTATAAAATTTTAAAAAATTCATTACTAGCAAAATATCCATATTAACCTTACTTACAAAATTGACATGTGTCCATTAATATAATATTTTATTTTTATTTTATTTAGTATTTATTAAATAAAAATTATTTTAATAACTAATTATAATTTATTATAAAAATTACACGCTATTAATTGTTGAACTCTTTTATTTTTACCCTAGATAAATATAAATTATTGTACAATTATTAAAATTTATTATTAATTTTATATATTAAATGTAAAAATAAGGATAATCATAATAAATTAATTGTAGTTTATAATAAAAATCATATATTAGAAAAAATATTTATAATATATTTTTACTATCATAACTTAAAAATTAGAATAATTATATTACGTTAACTATAATTATTTCACATTTTTATCATATTTTTAAAATGTGACATTTACAAAAAGTTTGAAATCTACAATTCATACACGTTTCATATATTTTGCTAATTAATTAATTAAATATTAAAAAACCACATATTATAATATATATTTATTTTATTTAAAAAATTTATACTTACGAGACATTTATGTATTTTATAAACTTTGAAGAACATTGATATATGATATAAATATTTGTCATTGATAATTATAAAAAAATAATAAAAGGATACTTTAAAATGATACACTAAAAATCACTGAACAAATATTTATAATTGTTATTGACAAGCATAAATATTGGGACAAAAGATAAAATACGCCACAAATATCTATTATTGATTAATATAAATAAAATATAATAAAAATATTTATTATTGCACATAAAAAAATATCACGAGTATATTTGTTCGGGTAGATATGAAAAACACAGAATGCAAAATACGAGACAAATATTTATCACATAATAATATAAATAAAATAAAAGATATTTTCCATGAACTCTCCGTCTTATGCGATTTCCGGTGAAACTCTTGAGATTTTCCGATACGGTGGTGCCAGCGATTGGGGGCTGTTTTCTTGAAGAACATCACTAAAAACTGGGAATTCATGAATGATTGTTGTTTTTGGCAGGTTAAAAGTGGTAACTTAATAAAGGCCTGGGACGACAGGTGGATTGATCCTAGCATTAGAGTTAGAGACTTATGTCTTAATATTCCGCAACATTTAGAATCTGCCTCTGTGCGTGACTTGTGTACAACAACGGGAGATTGGAACTAGGCTGAGCTGAAGCGATGGATGCCTGCTGATCTATGCAGTAGAATCGACAGTGTCCCTCCCCCTTCGGATGTGGCGTTGCCGGATGTGAGAATAGGAATTGGTGATCAAGGTAAAAAGTACACTGTCAGTGAAATGTATAAGCTCCTGATTAGCGAAAATGTGTGAATGATGATGGTAATTGGAAGGAAATCTGGAAAATGTCTCCATCTACTGTTGACAGGGGCCCTAAAGGAATTACTCACAAGGGTCCAATCTTAGAATCAACAACACATCAGGAACCGAAAGCTATGAATCACCAGGAACCAAGCTTTCTAAGTAATCTTGACAAAAATGTGGAACTCTCCACTATTAGTAATATGGAGGACAATACTACTCATGAAACTCTGAAGTCATACCCAATTATGGGTGAGGGTAATATGGATGTTGTGGGAGACATTCCATAGTAGCAAGCCTTTTCTGGCTCTTATTTTCGCTGCCCTAAGTTTGTGTTTAATGATGATTGGACAAAAAGACATTTTTGTGTGGAATTGCTGGGGTGCAGCCAACACAAGTTTCTATCGATATTGTAAACAATATATTAGTAAGTATAAGCCTGTAATGTTTGTCATTGTAGATACTAGATGCGACCCTAATAAATTGCACAAGACTATGAGCAAACTTGGGTTTGATGGTTTTTCTGCTACTGAAAACCAAGGCTATGCTGGAGGTATTTGTGTTTCTTGGAAGAAGGCGGATGTCCAGGTTCACATTGTCCAGAAAAAGTTTCAATTCATCCATATGAGCATGCAGTATGACAAAAGGTCCTCTATGGTACTTTACACCTATTTATGCGAGCCCTAATGTGGAGAATAGAAGGCTGATGTGGGATTACCTGCGTGAAATCAGTAAAAACATGAAGGATCCTTGGCTTCTTGCTGGTGACTTTAATGATATTGCATATTCTCATGAAAAAAAGGAGGAGGAAGAGTATCGAACCAATAAGTGTATCAAATTCAAGAAAAACATTGAAAGTTGCAACCTCATGGATATGGGAGCGGTTGGCCCGAAATTTACTTGGCGAGGTCCCATTTATAAAGGCGGACAACGCATATACGAGAGGTTGGATTGAGCTTTGTGCAATGGCTTATGGAGACTGGGATTTGCTGATGGCGTAGTTAAAGTGTTAGTCGGACTTGACTATTCGGATCATCATCCTATTCTTGTCCGTACTATGCGTGAATTTCGAGGAACATCTGAACCAAACTTCCGATTTGAGAGTGCCTGGATCACTGAAGTAGATTACCAGAACATGCTGAAGACTAACTGGAGACTCAACACAAGTGTGGTTGGTAACCTGCAAAATGTGAAGGAAGGAGTTAAGGTCTGGAATTTCCACACCTTTCAGCAAATCATTAGGCAAAAGAATGGGATCATGAGTAGGCTCGAGGGTATTTAGAAACAACTTCAATCTAACAACTCGTATGGAGGTTTTAAGAGTCTTGAAAAGAAACTTCAAATTGAGATGAGTGAGATTCTAAAGAAGGAAGAGCTCATGTGGTTTCAACGGTCTAGGGATAAGTGGCTCATTGATGGGGATAGTAACACCAAATATTATCACTTAAAGGCCATCCAAAGAAGACGGCAGAACAAGGTGATTACCATAAAGAATAATGATGGAGAGTGGATTGAGGATGAAGTTGAGATTTGAAACTTATTTAAAGATCATTATACCAGGCTGTTTGAGATGAATGATACGAGTCAATATTGGGAAAAAACCAAGTATTCCTTCCCTCATATTTCCAATGAGAGCAGGAGTGACATGGATTCTGAGATCGCTGATGATGAAATAAAGATAGTTGTATTCAGTATGGGACCTTGGAAGGCACCAGGCCCTGATGGATTTCCAGCAGGCTTCTACCAAAATGCATGGCATTTAGTGGGGAGCAGTGTTTGTGATTATGTCAAGAGTATATGGAGCAACCCCAACAAGATGGTGGAGATAAACCAAACTGACATATGCCTCATACCTAAAGTCCAAAACCCATATATCATTACTCATTTCAGACCTATTTCTCTTTGTAATGTTTTATACAAAATTACCAGTAAAGCTATTGCAAACAGAATTAGAGACAACTTAGCGACTATTGTATCACCTTATCAGTCGGGCTTCATTCCTGGGAGGAGTATTCATGAAAACATCGTGGTGGCTCAAGAGATAGTGCATTCTATGAACAAAGCTAAGGGCAAGAGAGGTTACGTCGCTATTAAAGTGAATTTATCCAAAGCCTACAACAAGCTTAGTTGGGATTTTATTTGGCGGATCCTTGAAGAAATACAATTTCCCCTTACGCTGATAAACCTCATCATGCATGGTGCCAGCAGTGTGGAAACTAACATTAAGTGGAATGACGTTAATTCTGATTATTTTTGACCCAAAAGGGGCATAAGACAAGGAGATCCTATATCTCCATACCTCTTTGTCTTATGCATTGACAAACTGTCTCATCTAATTTCCCAAGCTGTTGATGAGGGCGATTGGAAAGCCATTAAAGTTGGAAGAAGAGGCCCTCAAATTTCACATCTTATGTTTGATGACGACCTCCTCTTATTTTGTGAAGCTTCCTCTGAGCAGCTACATTGTATGGTGAACACTCTCAACAGATTTTGTAGGATGTCCGGTCAAGAAGTGAGCCAAGAAAAGACGCGAATTTTCTTCTCCAAAAATGTGAGCAGAAACCAGTGCATGGAGATGCTGAGAATATCGGGTTTTACGAAAACGAACTCTCTTGGAAAGTACCTTGGTGTCCCCTTAACCGGTAAGGCCCCCAAGAAAGTTGAATTCCAATATATAATTGATCAAGTTAGTACCAAGTTAACTAATTGGAAAGCTAATCACTTGGCTTTCGCGGGTCGAGTCACTTTGGCCAAGAGTGTTATAGAGGCTCTGCCTTTGTATCCTATGATGAAAAATATCCTCCCTAAATATTGTGTGGATCGTATTCACGAACTTCAAAGGAATTTCATATGGGGCGATTCAAAAGGAAGCAAGAAGTTCCATGCTGTTAATTGGAAAACTATCACTACTCCGAAATGTGCAGGAGGTCTTGGAATCAAGAGATTATATATGATGAATAAAACTTGCTTACTCAAAATGGGATGGCAATTACAGAAACACACAAATGATCTTTGGAGCAATGTTCTGTGGGGCAACTATAATAGAGGCAATGAGCGGCGCAACCCTATTATGAAATCTACTGACTCCAGCTTTTGGAAGAACATCACTAAAAACTGGGAATTCATGAATGATTGTTGTTTTTGGCAGGTTGAAAGTGGTAACTTAATCAAGGCCTGGGACGACAGGTGGATTGATCCTAGCATTAGAGTTAGAGACTTATGCCTTAATATTCCGCAACATTTAGAATCTGCTTCTGTGCGTGACTTGTGTACAACAACGGAGATTGAACGATGAATGCCTGATCTATGCAGAGATTGTGTCCCTCCCCCTTCGAATGTGGCGTTGCCGGATGTGAGAATAGGAATCGGTGATCAAGGTAAAAAGTACACTGTCAATGAAATGTATAACCTCCTAATTAGCGAAAATGTTGTAAATGATGATGGTAATTGGAAGGAAATTTGGAAAATGTCTCCATCTACTGTTGACAGGGGCCCTAAAGGAATTACTCACAAGGGTCCAATCTTAGAATCAACAACACATCAGGAACCGAAAGCTATGAATCACTAGGAACCAAGCTTTCTAAGTAATCTTGACAAAATTGTGGAACTCTCCACTAGTAGTAATATGGAGGACAATACTACTCATGAAACTTTGAAGTCATACCTAATTCCGGGTGAGGGTAATGTGGATGTTGTGGGAGACATTCCATAGTAGCAAGCCTTTTCTGGCTCTTATTTTCGCTGCCCTCAGTTTGTGTTTAATGATGATTAGACAAAAAGACATTTTTGTGTGGAATTGCTGGGGTGCAACCAACACAAGTTTCTATCGATATTGTAAACAATATATTAGTAAGTATAAGCCCGTAATGCTTGTCATTGTAGATACTAGATGCGACCCTAATAAATTGCACAAGACTATGAGCAAACTTGGGTTTGATGGCTTTTTGCTACTGAAAACCAAGGTTATGCTGGAGGTATTTGTGTTGCTTGGAAGAAGGCAGATGTCCAATTTCACATTGTCCAGAAAAAGTTTCAATTCATCCATATGAGCATGCAGTATGACAAAAGGTCCTCTATGGTACTTTACACCTATTTATGTGAGCCCTAATGTGGAGAATAGAAGGCTGATGTGGGATTACCTGCGTGAAATCAGTAAAAACATGAAGGATCTTTGGCTTCTTGCTGGTGACTTTAATGATATTGCCTATTCTCATGAAAAAAAGGAGGAGGAGGAGTATCGAACAATAAGTGTATCAAATTCAAGAAAAACATTGAAAGTTGCAACCTCATGGATATAGGAGAGGCTGGCCCAAAATTTACTTGGCGAGGTCCCATTTATAGAGGCGGACAATGCATATACGAGAGGTTGGATCGAGCTTTGTGCAATGACTTATGGAGACTGGGATTTGCTAATGGTGTAGTTAAAGTGTTAGCCGAACTTGACTATTCGGATCATCATCCTATTCTTGTCCGTACTATGGGAGAATTTTGAGGAACATCTGAACCAAACTTCCAATTTGAGAGTGTCTGGATCACTGAAGCAGATTACCAGAACATGCTGAAGGATAACTGGAGACTCAACACAAATGTGGTTGGTAACCTGCAAAATGTGAAGGAAGGAGTTAAGGTCTGGAATTTCCACACCTTTCCGCAAATCGTTAGGAAAAAGAATGGGATCATGAGTAGGCTCGAGGGTATTCAGAAACAACTTCAATCCAACAACTCGTATGGAGGTTTTAAGAGTCTTGAAAAGAAACTTCAAATTGAGATGAGTGAGATTCTAAAGAAGGAAGAGCTCATGTGGTTTCAACGGTCTAGGGCTAAGTGGCTCATTGATGGGTGTTGCACCCCAAAATTTACCCTCTTGATTTAGGCTTATGTTTCATCATAAACATCATATTGCATTGCATTCATACATTATGATATGATTAAAGTTCTTTGGATTCTCAAGTCCTCTACAAGCTAAGGAGGTTGATTGTGTTATCATTTTGTTCTGAGGGAATCTAAAGCTCTCATATCTTTGGATATTTCAAGTCACAATGATGTATTACATCTCAAGACATCCCATTTGTCTCATTGAGTTCCCAAGAGTTGAAGTTTTGCAAAGAATTGATGAGGAATTCATCTGTGTCATTCATCTGATGAAATTAGGGTTTTGGCCCATTGTGAAGTTTAAAGTTTGGATAAGTCAATTTCTTGAAGTATCACCTTCCTATTATCATTTGAGTCATCATGGTTCAAGGAATTACTCAACACATTTAGAAGATTTGAGGTTTTGAAACTTGATTGGTTATCTCCTAACACAAGGTGCAAAATTAGGGTTTTGGATATAATCAGGATTTCTCCGGATTTTTCACTCAAATTTGATTCCACTTGTTTCTATATGTTATTGGACATCCATGGTTGAAGTATTGAGGCTCAATTTTGAGTAGAAGCAAGTCAATTGATCACAAGGGGCAAAATGGTCATTTTGGTCAAAATAAGTCAAAGTCATGAGTTGACCAAGTGGATTTTTGGTCAACCATCAATTCAAATATCAATTTTTCAGGTTTCATGATCAAATTCACCATTGAACCAAGAAAGTTGAAGAAATTAGGGTTAACTTGTTCTTGAAGTTATTTAAAGTTAAAAAAATTTCTAAGTGTCCACCCTATGGAACTTTGACATGTCATAACTTTCTCAATTTTTATCCAATGGTTGCATACCATACATTTTTGGAAAGCTTGGGAAAAATTCTACAAGTTTGTCAATGTGTAAAATTTCTCAAAAATGCACCATTTGAGAGATATTTGAGTTAGAAGTTTCATGTACAAGTTTTGGCTTAGGCTGGGCAAGCTTGCAAATTCCTTGTCTTCCTTGCGCGTATTTTCAACAAACAGTTGGTGGGCAAAATCTTAGAGCTTATATCTTTTGATTCAGATGGAATTTGAGAGTTTTGCTTCGTGCATCTTGAAGTATGCCATGAGAGCTTCTAAATGAACTTTAAATCACATCATTTGGTTTAGTATTGAGGAAATTACAAAGACCACAAGTGGAGGGTTCACAACTGATCCCATGCATGCCCAGATGCGCGCGCGTTTACCTGACCAAGCTCCAGTTTGTGCACAACTTCTAGCAGTCATATCTCACTCATTTCAACTCTATTTTTAATGAATCAAAGCTCATTGTAATCTCCATTCCAAGAGTTCTTGATAGGCCTCTGAAAGCCAGAATTCGCACGAGCCATTAGCGAGAAATTGGAGCTTGAACAGAGTCATCCACAGGCTGTGTGCACAAAATGTGTTTTCATGTTTGAGTGTTTTTTACAAGTTGTTTCCAAGCAAGCACAGACTGGGAATCGAAGCACACGTGCCACCTCATTCTTTCCCATAAAAAGCCCAAGCAAAATGAGTATTCTTCACACCATTGCCATGCACAAATTTTCTTTTCTTTGCCATATCTAGTAAGTTTGAGATATTTCACTAACTATCATTATGGGAGAGATGTTGGTATCTATAGTTTATCCAATGGCCAGATTCAGAGGTTCCCCAGTTATGGTCATTCAGTTTGGGTTGAGCCAACTCCATAACGTGAGTTTTTTCATCTATATTATTATTATTATTATTATTATTATTATTATTATTATTATTATTATTATTATTGAAGTGTCTCTCTTGAATTGATGATATAGTTTGCAAGTTTAATACTTTTGAATTGATCATATAGTTTGCAACATAAGTAGTTAAATACTTTTGAATTGATGATATAGTTTGCTCTTTCATTGTTCTACTGTTTCATTTGGTCAATTAAGCATAAATTCCAAATGGCCCATTTATCTCGAGAAAATCAAATGGCCCATTTGTTGGTGCTATATTAGATGATGTTTATGACTATCCTGTTGTTTAATTTCATCGTTAACATAAGTTCCACATCGGGGAGAAAGGTTACTTCTGATTGTCCCGCATCACATGTTGTAGAGGTGAAATTATAGAGTTTCGGCTAACTGATTTGTTGCTTTTGCAGTTTTTATGTTGTTGACAAAGTGTTGCTTTTGTAGTTAATTTGTATATATTATACATATTTTATACACCAATGTCATTGGTTCTTTGTTTTGGATGAAATTCACAACTATACTTCTATGAGAGACAGTTCTATTTGAGATTGACAGAGTAGCAATGTTTTTTAATACAGAAGTTTTCTTGCTCTGCATAATAGAATAAAGTTTAAGTATATGTCTTGAAACAAAAACTAGCTGAAAGTCCGAAAAAAATTCATGCCATAGGAGAATAATGAGCTCCAATTCCCTGTGGAAAACAGAATAAATTTTTAAACTGTATTATATTTTTTCTCTTATTTTTGACATTTGCAGAGAGGTCGGGAGGCGGTTATACAAATAATTACCTGTGTGATTAAAATATATTTAAAAAAATCATACGATGCAATCAATTAATTACAAGTTAAAAAAAAATCAGCATTGCGTCAATGATAATGCCAAAGTACCTTAGCTGAAGTTTTCAATAACAATTCAATAACAACAGGCTAGGCTTTATCTATAAAAAGAATGAGAAACAATCAGTTAAATGAGAGATATCTATACTTAAAATGGGAAACTCCCCGCCATCTTGATATGGTGAAGGGTCCTCTGTAGGCCATACTTGCAGACTGCTTTTTGACTTGGAAAGTATTACTTATTACAAAGGTTAAGCATTTTGTCTTAGATTTCTAATATCATGTGTGAATTTCACAAATTGAATCATATTTAGTGGATAAATTATGTAATTAACATATCAAAAGTTATCAACAAAAATGAAAGTCACAAAAGTAGTTCCTCGTAACAACGGGCCATAATCAAGTTATCAATTATATTTACTGCAAACAACACATTCTTTTCTCCCTCCCTTGCTTCGTTCAGTGCTTGTCTTTCAATAAGAAGATTACACAAAAATGAAGATAAAAAAATTACACTTAAATGGTTTAAAATATAAAGCTTTAAGTGTTTCACTATTTTTTGTTCTTCTTGAATATATCTTACTCCTTTTCTCTTTTCTTCTTGTTGAAATATGCTTCTTGCTTTTCTATTTACAAGGTGTTATTTTGCATTTCAACCTCTTGAAATTATGAATTTAATAACATTCATTTATTTAAATAATAACAAATAAAAATGCAATTAAATCAAATAAAAAATAAATCATGAAAAAGGGTGTAAACACCCACATGGAGGTTTGGGAGAGGAAAAAAAAAACAAATGGGCTTAAGGCCCAGTCTATAGAAATAAGGAAGGTAGAGGAAGGTGTATACGCATTCAACCTTCGTTATTTACACAAACCCTTGCTGTTTCTCCTTCAACCTTCGTTATTTACACAAACCCTAATACCAATATGTGTTTAACAACTTGGTCCGATTTACGGGAAGAAATCGTTCAGTGCATAGCTAAAAAGTTCACAATCTATGCCGACTACATCCGTTTTCGATCTGTGTGTCGCAAATGGGGACGTTTTGTCCCTAAATATCCTCTTCATCTTCCTACTCAACATCCGTGGCTCATGCTTTCAAACCATTCATTTTTTGATCTCCTTACCGGTAAATTCCATCAACTCAATGTCGCTCCATATTTCACTTACCGAACTCTTGTATGTGGGTCCGGCTATGGATGGATTATCATTGTTAACCGAAACTCAGAGATCCGTCTTCTTAATCCTGTTACACTCGCCACAATATCCCTTCCTAACATTCCAGTTACGATTAGAGTTGATTATGACAATCAAAAACCCATATGTCTTGTCAAAATTGTTTTGTCATCCAGTCCTTCGCTTGCTGATGACTTCACAGCCTTCGCAATGCTCCATTATAATAAGTTTGCATTCTTTAGAAAGGGCTCCCAATCATGGATTGTTGTCGACTGGGATATACCACCACGCAACTGGGTCGATGTTATACACAGAAGCGGTTCCTTCTTTCTTGTAGACGTAAATGGAATGATTTCAAGTTTTGATGCTGGTCTTTGTCAGACCTCACATTTGCAGATGGCTAAAATTAATTTCGCAAATGATCGTCGCCATCTAGTCTTGTTCAAGGAGGACATGCTGTTGGTTATTCAAAACCGTCTTCGTCAACCTACTTTTGAGGCAGACTGTTTTAACATTATTCAAAACCGTCTTCGTCAACAACCTACTTTTGAGACAGACGGGTTTAACATTTATAAGATGAATTGGATTATGCAAGAGTGGGAACAAATACACAGCTTGGGAGAACACTCAGTGTTCATTGGCACCAAATCTTCACTCTCTTGTGCCGCTGCTTCTGTTGGTTGTCTTCCAAACTCTATATATTTCACTGACTATCATTATGGGAGAGATGTTGGTATCTATAGTTTATCCAATGGCCACATTCAGAGGCTCCCCGATTATGGTTATGGTCATTCAGTTTGGGTTGAGCCAACTCCATAACGTGAGTTTTTTCATCTATATTATTATTATTATTATTATTATTATTATTATTGAAGTGTCTCTCTTGAATTGATGATATAGTTTGCAGGTTTAATACTTTTGAATTGATCATATAGTTTGCAACATAAGTAGTTAAATACTTTTGAATTGATGATATAGTTTGCTCTTTCATTGTTCTACTGTTTCATTTGGTCAATTAAGCATAAATCTATACTTCACAATTATGTTATCAATTTTGAATGGCTGAATCTAATCATACTAATTATAATTCTGTTTTTTCAATACTCCTTTAGGCTCAACCATTTCCATTTCTCTACCTAGGATTAGAACTATAGATGTCATTGTAGGCCTATCCTGCGGTTATTGTTCCACACATAAATAACAGACTCACATGAATGCACCTCAATACCTCTTACACAACAGCTATAGACATGACCCTTATTGGAAACTCTTTCCCCTCTTACACAACAGCTATAGACATGACCCTTATTGGAAACTCTTTCCCTCAATCTAAAGGCTCTTTCAGAAGTTATGTTAGGTCTTACCTAAATCCTTTCATTGGTTACTTAGTTTTTGCAGGAGCACCTTTACTTGTTAATGTTTATCCTTATTTTAGCCATATCGGTAATCTCACTACCTTATGCGCTTTTCACTTCACCTAGTGTTATGGTGCAAGATGGACCAAATGGTTATCAGAACCTGTTTGATGCTATGTTGGATTCTGTGCATGCAGCCCTAGATAACACTGGAATTGGTTAGGTGAATGTTGTAGTTTCTAAGAGTGGTTGGCCTTCAGATGGAGGGTCTGCTACTTCGTATGATAATGCGCGGATTTATCTCGATAATTCTATTCGTCATGTTGGTAAAGGTACTCACAGAAGGCCATGGGCTACTGAGGCTTATCTTTTTGCTATGTTTGATGAGAATCAAAAGAGTCCTGAATTGGAGAAACATTTTGGAGTGTTTTATCCTAATAAACAGATGAAGTATCCATTTGGATTTGGTGGAGAAAGAAGGGATGGGGAGATTGTTGAGGGTGATTTCAATGGAACTGTTTCTCTTAAGAGTGATATGTAAGATGAAAGCTAGGTTTTCAAGGTTTGAGGTGTTTTATGGTTGAAATAAGAGAGAATGTATTGTGTTTGTCTGTTTATTTATCCTTCCTTTTTGGATGTGAAAAAAGGATTGGAAGCTTTTGTTTTTGAATGTTGAAGCATATATTATATATCTATCAGTTGATCAATAAGCTTCTATCATTCTCACAAAATATACAAGTAAATCAAAATTTTAGCTAGAAAGTCACAATTTGGGCTCAATTTTTATTTCAACACAGAAACCCAATACTACATACTTAAACTTTTAGGCAAAAAAATATACATTTTTAATTTGATGTCAAATGGAATGAATTATATATGTTAAAAAAATCCATACAGGACATGCTCTGCGAGGGGTTACTCCAGCAAGTAACCCAAAACAAAGTCCACAGAGTGTGAATTTGATGTGACATGTTGTGTCTGCGGTAAAACCCTTGACAATGTTGTGAGGCAGAATTATGCCATAGGTTTTATATAAGTCACAAGCATACAGGTTTTATATAAGTCACAAGCATACAATTACACACTAATGTAGTAAAAATGATCGTTCCACGGAAATTACACTAATGTAGTAAAGATGATCGTTCCACGGAAGATTATTCGGATTATTGATTTACTTTTCCCTCATTTTACCCGATTAGTTAATAGTTAGTGAGAGAGGTGAAAATTTGTGTCGTGCCCAAACTCTTTTATCCAAGTTATCTGGTCCACATACATAAAATCAGAAGCCTTTCAAGTTAGTTCACTTCCGGTTTGATTACTTTTTTTAAGTTTATTAATTTGTTTTTTTTGTTTATTATGCTAGTGGGACGAACCTGAGGATGTGACGGACAGTCCGAAGTTTTCACGTGTTTCTACCTTGCTTCATAACGAGTTTTTGGTGCGCTGGTGATGAAAGATTTATGTTGATGATCTGTCTTAGCATTGCAAGAACTAGTTTTTTTCTTTCCAAACTCAGCAATATGTTTATGTATTTTCTATGATTGTGCTACTGTTTCATTTGGTCCTTCTGCTTGCAATACTTTATTATATTAGTTTTTCCAATCGACCATTAAGCCATGTAATGGTTAATTTCTCATTTGAACTGATTTCATTTTAAATATAAGTTATTTCTATATCAACGTCCTTTCTTAACTGCAAAAGAACACAGGTTCTTTCATGAACTCATTCACAAAAGCTAAACTCCTTGGATACTACGGGGAAAGAATGCAAGTTACAGTTTAAGTAAGCAGGTATAAATTGTTTACTACCAAGTAAAACACTGCCTCTGCCTAACGCAAAAAATTATATGGGTAAAATAGCCTAAGCAACTAGTGATATAAGCTAAATTTTATGACTCTGCTGTTGCTAGCAGGTATTTTCATCTTGTTAGGAATTTTTTTTCCATGTCTTTTGGGATTTGTCTGTGCTTGTTACACGAGTTGTAAAACCAACAAAAACATTAATTATTACCTTGGAAGACCATATAGAATGAGAATTGCTGTCATATCACAGCGTGAACTCAGTTTGTATGGCTGTGCTCTCATGTCCGTTGCTCTATTTCCTGTCCCAAGTCTAGGTCGTCTAGAAATCTGATCAAGTTAGCATAAACATATAGCTAACTATTGGTATTTATATAGGTAGGTAGTATGTACACAAGAGTTATATCAAATGAGATATGTAAGATACTGAGAATAATTAATCTTGAAAATTATATCTTATTGTTCTGGATGGCTCGAACGCATCCACGTGTACGATCTGTCCTCATGATACTACGATCAATTCGACCTCATAACGTCGCCACGATGCCCCCTGCGAGCATCCTCGTCATAACGAGCTCGATATCTGTCTGATCGAGCGAAACCTGCCCTCGTTGCGCCATATGCTCTTCCTGAGCCAATTGCTCGACACAACGGTAAGTAGCGGTCGTAACCCCCGGTTTTGACCTGGTCAGATCGAACAGCTATATTCGTGGATCCGCGTATTTTGGCCCATATTCAGTGGCCAATAAGAATCTTCCTATGGTATTATATAAACCCTCATATCTTTGAGGGCAAGGTATCTTTCTTCTTACACTCTAATCACTCATATACTTCAAACCTACCTTTTTTAATCATTTGCTTACTTTAGCATCGGAGTGCCTTGCAGGTACACCACCCCCTCCTCACCAACTTGCTCGGAAGATTGTCAATTGCTCGGCGGTCTCCAACTCTGGTTGACAGTTCAGATCAGTGGCGCCGTCTGTGGGAATCTTTCTTCCCCATCTTCAATAACATCTCCGAAGATCAAAGATAACCTTCAACCTCATAAGATGGTCGAGCCTAACGACCATTCTCTTCCCAACAATCCTATCATTTCACCAATCAAGAAAATGGATAGAGCTTTTTACTCTCCTCACGAGGACACCAACAGGGATGGCAGAACCGCATCCCCAAATGCTGACGACACAATCGGTCAAGACTTCCTGGACGACCCCAATTTCAAGAATCCATTTTCTGATCCCGTCGGGTTTCAACCAATAACGCTACCACCCATCAACACGGATCAATCTTTGGCCGTAATCCTGTCAGCCCTCAATTAAACCAACAACCTCCTCCTTCAGCAAGGCCAGCGCATAGAGGCTCTGGAAAGATATCGCCCTTCATCTCCACCTCAGAGATCCGGGGTTGTCGTCCCCAGAAGCCCGTCACCAAGGAAGGCAGCCCAAAGGGAGGATCACTCCGATCGTCAAAATAAGAGAGGTCATTCCCCTCCGCAACAGAATCGGAAATCACCGACCCACAAAAGAACAAAGAACGAGCGTCATCGCACCCACGATCGCTCTTCATCTCCAAGATCGAAAGAAGACCCGTCTCCTGACCGGAGCGACGACGACGAACACCATGGGCCTTTATGTCGGGCTATCATGGATATCCCCATTCCCTCAGGGCTAGAAAAGCCCCCTTGTCTAGGTCAGTACGACGGTACCACCGATCAGTACGACGGTACCACCAATCTGACGAGCATATCGAAAACATAGATGCTCTGCTCGACTATAGAGGAGTTCGTGGGGCCATAAAATGTCGCCTTTTCCCCACGACGTTACGAAAGGAAGCCATGACATGGTACAAGAGCCTGCCCGACGGGACCGTCACCTCCTGAAAACACCTGGGGAAACTGTTCTCGAGACATTTCAGCGCCTCTCGGAGACATCCCAAATCAGAAGCATCCTTGGAAGCCATCATCCAGGGGAGAGACGAACCCCTACGAGCCTACATTGAAAGATTCAATAAAGAGGTCGTCCAAGTTTCAACCACGGACGACATGAAAAAGTATCTGCTCGAAAGAGGCCTACGCCCTCGCAGTGATTTTGCAAAGGCAGTAGGCATCGAGGCTCCTCCCACTTTGGACGTTTTCCTCCTGAAAGCCCAGGCCTATATCCAATGCGAGGAGAAAGAAGCGGCAAACTTTGCTCGGGATACCCGACATCGGGAAAGTGTCATACCCCAATTTTTGACCTAATATACCACCTCACATTTGCATCATTGCATCACTAACAGTCCAGAATAGGATTAATCGGGTGTAGCAGTCACAAGTCAAAATTAGGGTTTCACAGAATTTTCATCTGATTCAAGAGGCAACCAATTAGGGTTTGAGTTTTCCTCACCTCATTTGATCTATCTTGATCAAATCATCAACCTCTGATCATCAGATACCCAACTTTTCTCATTGATCAATCAAGGATCGACCAATTAGGGTTTTGGTCGAACATGAGAATTCTCTGACTTTTGGAGCAAAGAATGACTTTTTTGAATAGAGATTGGTCATTATATCTTAGATACAACATCTTGACCTAATTTCTGGATTCAAAACATCACAAAAGTTCACAGACTTCATCAGTCAATTTCTGAAGCATCTGATGAAATTTCATCTGCACAGAGAAGTCAAACTTTGATTTTTGGTCAACTTTTTCAAAACAAAACTTTTTCCAACATCAAAATACTTCAAATGATCCATCATGATCATAAAAAATCAAAGAATTTGAAAAAGTCAACAAAAAGTCAAAATTTTCAATACTTAGAAAAATTTCTAAGTGTTAAAATTTTGCATTTTTTTCAAACTTCATGCCATTTTTTCACATAGTTCCATTTTGATTTGGAAAAAACTCAAAACATGAAAGTTTTAGCTCTTGAAACAAGCTTTCCAAAATGTCCAAGAACTCTCAAATCCATGGAGTCTAGCTATACTTTTGAAATTGAAACATAAGGCTCCATGAACATGATTTTCAAAAGTCAAAACTTCACATTGTAGGTCATTTTTGAGATTTCTTCATCTAGAAGCAATACAACCTTGCCAACTTGATCATTGAGCTGATAAATATCAGCTAGATATAATTGAGATGGGATAAGATCAATTGGAAGATTTTCACACATGGTAAAAAGAGGAAACTTCCTTTTTACTTTTGAAAAGTCATTCTTACCCCTTAAGGCATCTTTGATTTTTCAATTGCCATGTACTCTTGCCTAACATTTTCAGAACCATTGGCCTATAAATAGATCATGATTTCAAGTTCAAAACTACACCAAAGCATTGCAAATCTATGCTTTCTCTCTACTTCCTTGAAATTAAAGCAACATAGTGCAAAAGTGAGAAACATTGCAATTTTAAAATTCAGTGAAAATCATGATGAAATTTGGTGTCTAACATAACATATAATCAATATGGAACATGTTTGAATCATAAAATCAACACAAGAACCACTGAAAACCAGAAATCACTTTCCATTTTTCAAACTTTCCAAAACTGCCATAACATTCGAGTTTGAAGTTTGGCTTGAACAAGTTGTGTTCTGATCACTCTAACACCTTCCATGTACCTCATATACATGATCCAAACCATTAGCAAGCAACTGTAACAACTCTAACCAAGAAATCGAGCTTCCATTTTTGAACTGTGCAGGTGGACTTGGCTGGAATGATTCAAGGTGATTCAAGGAGTGCATACCATCACTATAGCTTCCATATGGGCCGATGATGCTACACCAATCCTAAAACCAGCTCTGGAAACACTTAATCATCTTCTTCGATTTCAACTTGCACAGGTATGAACATGAACTTGGATATCATAATTCTTTGAACTTAAACGAAAAAACTCTTGGCCAATCTTTTTCTGCACTCATCACGATCATAAACCCTCAAAAAAATCAAAGAATCATCAATCATACATCATTTAATTTGAAAAATTCAGTTTTAGGGTTCATCACGATTTCTGGAAATTTAGTTGTATTAGGCTAAAAATAAATACAATTAACATCCACCTTCGTGTTCGTGATGAAAAACCGAGCAATTTTGATTTTTTACTTCATTCAATTTCATTGAGAAATGAAGATTTTAGCTTGAATTGTTGAATCTGAAGATCAAACATGAAGAAGAAGCTTGCGCGCGTGTTCTTGAGATTTTTTTAAATTCAAACTTTCCAATCTTTTATTAACACGTGTTTTGATCCACTAAACACCAAGGCGCGTTTGTCACAGTGGTGGCTAGCTCGCCCTTAAGGTTCTTTGCCACGTAGCCACCCAATGGTCATGGTTCAACTCTCCACAAGACCATTCTTTTTGAAAACTTTCATATTTTTCATGTTTTTTTTTACAAAATTTCAACATTTTTTTTAACCAATCAAAACTCCTCATTTTGAGGTGATTTTTTGTACACTTGTCAATAAATACATCTATTTTATGATAGTGCAAAAATTTTCAGAAAAAACTTTCATTTGATTATATTTTAATCGAGCCGAAAACGACGTTCTGAGCACTTTTCAAACCTCATTTTAAGGTGAATTTTTTCAAGTTTTCGACTTCCGATTCTTTTCAAAACTTATCATAAATGAACCTCACATTTCAAAATATTTTCAAAATCATTTTTCAAAACTTTTCACCAAACTTGCATCTTTTTTTACCATGATCGATCCGATTAAAACGATAAAACCAAATTCGTTTTCTCTCAGATTTCTTAATCGATCATGGGCATCCCTCACGGTGTAAGTCCCATAACAATCCTTTTTATGTACATATTAAAACTTTCTTTGTACATATACAATCATCTTTGTAAATATTCAAACATAAACAAACTTCCTTCGTTTGTTTTCATTCGTTTGTTTATACACCGATTCCATTGGTATTAAGGGAAGAATCATTCCCGGTGAATTTCCTCTTAAACCAATGGGCCTCCCTCACGATGTAAGTCCCAAATCTTTTTTTTGTACATATTTATTTCTTTGTACAAACCAACTCTTTTATGTACATATCTTTTTTCTTGTACATATCAACTTCTCCTTACATAAAATTCATCTGTACATAACACAGACGTTCTTGTACTCTATCTTCCATGTTCAAAGTCAACAATTAGAATGATATGCCCAAAGTCCGCATCAGACGCCTTGAAAGACCTGCATATGTGTTCACAACTTAAGTAGTCTTTGATGATAAACCGTGGTTCCACGACATCAAGCGTTTCCCCAAACACGAGAGTACCCACTCGGGGCATCGTACAAAGATAGGAAAACTCTAAGGAGGCTTTCTAGGAATTTCTTCCTGAATGGAGATGTGCTGTACAAAAGAAACTTCGATATGGGTTCTGCTCAGATGCGTCGACAGACAAGAAGCAGACACGATCATCCATGAAGTCCATGAAGGATCCTTTGGAACCTATTCAAATGGACATGCAATGTCTAGGAAAATCTTAAGAGCAGGATACTATTGGATAACGATGGAATCTGATTGCTGTAAACACGTCAAAAGATGTCACAAGTTCCAAATCTACGCAGATAAGATCCATGTGCCGACGACTCTACTCAACGTTCTCTCTTCTCCGTGGCCTTTCTCCATGTGGGGCATCGACATGATTGGAATGATCGAACCAAAAGCGTCCAACGGACATCGCTTCATTCTAGTGGCTATTGATTACTTCACCAAATGGGTCGAAGCAGCATCCTACGCCAACGTCACAAGACAAGTGGTTGTGAGGTTCATCAAGAACAACCTCATTTGCCGATATGGAGTGCCGAGTAAGATCATTACAGACAATGGATCAAACTTGAACAACAAAATGATGAAAGAATTGTGTGAGGAATTCAAGATCGAGCATCATAACTCATCTCCTTACCGGCCAAAGATGAGCGCGCCGTTGAAGCGACCAACAAGAACATCAAAAGATCGTCAAAAGATGGTCATCACCTACAAAGACGGCAAATGCATTTGCTCGCATGGGTATCGTATACATGCGCACTTCAACGAGGGCTCCCTTTTCTCTAGTATACGACATGGAAGTAGTGCTCCCCGTAGAAGTTGAAATACCTTCAATAAGAGTTCTCATGGAAACTAAGCTATCTGAGGCCGAATGGTGTCAAAGTAGATACGACCAGCTGAACTTAATCGAAGAAAAGCGTCTGACCGCTCTGTGTCATGGACAACTATATCAAAGAAGAATGAAGAAAGCTTTCGACAAGAAGGTCCGACCTCGTGAATTCTGAGAAGGCGACCTCGTGCTTAAAAAGATCCTGTCTTTTCAACCAGATTCTAGGGGCAAATGGACTCCTAATTACGAAGGCTCATACATCGTCAAAAGAAGTTTTTCTGGCGGTGCTATGACTCTCACAACCATGGACGGTGATGAACTCCCGCATCCTGTGAATGCTGATGCAGTCAAGAAATACTTTGTCTAAAAAACAAAAGAACAGCTCGGTAAGTCGAAAACCCAAACAGGGCGGCTTAGGCAAAAATGAGCGTCTCGGTGGATTGAAAACCTGAAAAGGCAGTCCAGGCAAAAATTAGAGACAATAAACAGAAATTATCCTGATAGATTGAAAACCTGAAAAGGCAATCTAGGCAAAAATAAGGATACAAAAAAAATGACAAAGTAACTGCAATCAGTCCATACTTCGTCAATTTGAAGAGTCTTCCATCAACGGATCTTCAATCAACTCTTCTGAAGCAACCAGCACAGTTGGAATTCTAAGTTACTAGGGATAATAGTGGTTATTGCTTTCAATGTAGCCTTTTCCCAATAAATTATCATTTCCAACTTTTGTAAACAGTTCATGGAATCACGCCTTTGGCTGATTACCATTCTATCAATAAATTTGAGCCTTGTGCCTTTTGTTTGCAATTCTTGCTTTATTCTGTTTTGCAAAATAAACGCTTTTTATTGTGAAAATCACTTTTTGAAACTAAATTGGTTTTAAATGAATTTTTACTTCAACTTTTTGAAATAAAAGCGAAATTTTCCTTTGAACTATAAACACGGAAAAGAACTTCAACAGTTTCTCCACGAGTGTTTCGATCTCCAAAGGATAGAATGACTGCTACGGAAATTTTCTCCTCAGCATAAATCATCAAAGGACGGTATTCTTATCCAAAAAGAATTCCCCAACAAGTTGCTAATAAAATGCCTTTCTCCGAAAGTTTAAAGCATGCAACTCAGATCTTTCATCACTGAACGTCTAGATTTCACTAAGTATTTGTTCGAACTGTGACGCGGTCCTTTTCCCAAATACCTCTTTAAGTGTTTTGTCAAGTATCGTCAGCATGCATATGACATTCATAACATTCATCATTCATACATAACAGCATCATTCATGCATTTTTGCATTCCTCGAAATATTTGCTTCCATATCACTGGTTTAAATCACACTTACTCATGTAGGTATGATTATATCTCCAGCAGATTATTCCCCAAACAGAGAAAAACATCTTTCTCTATCATGTTTCCCAGCTGATATCATTCATCATTGGGAACGAAGTCTTTGATTTGACTATTTCTTTCCAGTTTATTCCTGGAAAGAACCCTGTCTCTGACCAACTCAGGTTCAGATATCACAAAAAAATTCCCAGCAGTTGTCTTTCTGTCAAAAGAAACCTGTGTCACGGAAGATAGGAGATTTAGGCAAATGCTACTGGAGGGGTATTAACACGTAACGCATTGGGGAGTATTCCGGGTAAGGGGGATTGTTATATAAAGGGAATAGATGGAGCACCCTAAATATATATGGTTATCCATAGCTTTATATATGAATATGTTTGATATGTTTGTGTGTTTTTTAATTGCTATTTCTATGATTGGGAAAGTTTCTCCTTTGGATTTCAAGAAACGTAGGTTATGTGGGATCCTAGGTTTTGTTATTATTATGCTCGCAAAGATCATTGGGATCTTCTGCATACATATCCCCTAGTGGGAATCAAAGCATTTGTAGCTCGAATCTACAGGGATCTATGGTTTGTTTGGTTTGAGAGAGAAAGAAATTTTGCTCGCCAAGGATGAGACCTTGTGCCTACGTATTCTCAAAAGGATGTTGAGAAATTCAGAGCAATCGTAGTTCCCACTTATGCTAGTGGAAGCAACGGGATGTTAGTAAGAGACAGACAAATGTCATCTTAATGAAAAATGTATCTAATCTATTTCATCACATACATTTTTTTTGAAAAGGGTTTGAAATCTTTCATCGTAAGTTATAGGTGTTTTGCTTGAGTGTACAAGCATTACCACTTACATGTTTAAGAAAGATGTTTTGAAAAATGACTGAAATCTTTTAATTGTAAGTATTAGGTGTTTTGCTTGAGTGTACAAGCGTTACCTTCTTACAGATTAAAAAGATGTTTTTGTTTGAAAAGAGTTTTGAAAAGTTTTTGATTGTATGTGATGTGATAGATGAGATACTTCTTCCATAGAGATGATAGATGTCTAAATCTCTTAGGAGAAAATTGATTGGATTAGGGGATGCTTTTAAGAAGCCCATGGGTCCTTGTATTGTAAGCCCAAGAGGAGGCATTCTGAGGGTCATCGAGGGTCCTTGTATGAAGCTCAAGAGGAAGCTATAGGGTATGGCTGGCTTTGTTTTAAAAGGGACTTCACCGGGAAATCATCCTTTTGGAATTAAGAGCAATTTCACCGAGAAATTTTACTCTCTGGGGATTTTGAAAGTGATTTCACTGAGAAACCATCCTTTCAGGGTTCTATCTTAGCGCGGGTGATTCTTTGTATTGGAAGCCCAATAGGAGGCTGTCAAGAGATTTTTTTGTCTCTTTCATTGTATGATGCCCAAGAGAAGGCTAAACTCAATGAGGAGTTCTTTTGAAAGAAGCCCAAGAGGTCGACTCAGAGTCTTTTATATGAAGCCTAAGCGGAGGCTAAACTCAGATGAATGAGTTTTCTTATATGAAGCCTAAGAGGAGGCTAAACTCTGTGGGGAGAGTTATCTTGTATAAAGCCCAAGCGGAGGCTAACTCATGCTGGAGATGAATTGTCTTGTATAAAGCCCAAGCGGAGGCTAACTCATGCTGGAGATGAATTGTCTTGTATAAAGCCCAATCGGAGGCTATACTGTAGGGAACCTATTGGTTAGACTAGTTGTTATGTTATAACCAGATAGTTGTATAAACAAATGTGTGTGATATGTATTCACAGGAGTTTATGAAGGAAATATAAACAATGCATGATGTTTATTTACAGGAGTTATAAACAAGTGTCTGTGAAACGAACGTTAAAAACGAGCGTAACTTGTTTATTTGCAAGTTTGAACTGTGTACAAGGAAGTGAATATGTACACGAACGAGTTATTTATGTACAGAGAATGTGGATGTACATAGGAGGGTTGGGACTTACACTGTAAGAGAGGCCCATTGGTTTGAAAGCAGTTTCACCGGGAATAATGCTCCTTTCAATACCAATGGTATTAAGTGTATACACAAGTGAAGTTAAAAACAAACGATCGAAGTTTGTCTGTACTTGAGTATTTACAAAAGTGTCTGTATTATATACAGGTAAAAATTTGTATGTATATGAAAAGGATGTGTTATGTACAAGGTGTTCGCGTTAAAAGGTGACGCGCTAGAGGAATCGAAACTGAATTCGGATCCTCTGATTCGTAATGATTTACTCTTTTGATTTGTTTATAAAGATGCCGCGAGCATCAAGCTTTATTATTTTCAACACAAGAAAATGATTTAATGATTATGGAAAAGGGGAAAGCTGTAATACCCTCAATTATTTTGATATGCGTAACGACTAGCGCAAACTAGAAATTTCAAAATATAATCCATGTTGGGGATGAGTTATATGAAGTATTTTGATGTTGGAAAATGTTTTGTTTTGAAAAAGTTGAGCAAAAATCAAAGTTTGACTTTTCTGTGCAGATGAAATTTCATCAGATGCTTCAGAAATTGACTGATGAAGTTTGTGAACTTTTGTGATGTTTTGAATCCAGAAATTAGGTCAAGATGTTGTATCTAAGATATAATGACCAATCTCTATTCAAAAAAGTCATTCTTTGCTCCAAAAGTCAGAGAATTCTCATGCTCGACCAAAACCCTAATTGGTCGATCCTTGATTGATCAATGTGAAAAGTTGGGTATCTGATGATCAGAGGTTGATGATTTGATCAAGATAGATCAAATGAGGTGAGGAAAACTCAAACCCTAATTGTTTGCCTTCTGAATCAGATGAAAATTTGATGAAACCCTAATTTTGACTTGTGACTGCTACACCCGATTAATCCTATTCTGGACTGTTAGTGATGCAATGATGCAAATGTGAGGTGGTATATTAGGTCAAAAATTGGGGTATGACAGATGCCCCTATTTAAGTTTCTTTAACCTGAGACATGAAGATGAATATCTTCGTTTTGATAGGTGTGAAGAGACTTAAATATCAGAATACACAAATTTTGGACCTAAGATACCAAAAATACGGATGATGCGAAATGATTGCAAAAAGTTCACCCAGGAAATATCAAAGAAATGCCATGACGGGGAAAATTTCTGAGGATGACTCGACCTATTTTAAGAAAAGAGAATCCTGTTTGTTAGGAAACATGCAATATGTTTCGTTGTGAAAAAGAGATTCACAAAACATGTGAATATCTTATTTTGTTTTGGGAAACAAAGACGTTACCTTCTGTCAGCCTTGTGACAATGTTTAAGGTAAGTGATAATGATACTACCAATTATCAGCTTTGTGATAGTTTATGGTAATGAATTATAAAGATATTACCAATTATCAGCGTAGTGATAACTATAACAAGGTAAATCTTTGAAAAGTTTTCTGAGTATTCAGCTTCGTGAATATCAGACAATGAGAGAAACAGAACTCAAATGAGTTTCTATTTTCACAGATACAATCCTGCCGGGGATCTCTCTCTTGAGAAGATGTGGGCATTTTGATTGAAAAGACACAGGTTTCTTTTGACAGAAAGACAACTGCTGGGATATTTCTCACACAGTCGTGATTTGACCTTGTTGAGAAGAATAAGCTTTCATGACAAGTTTTTAGGAACGAAAAATAAGCGGCTCCAATGATGAGGCTATTGCTTATTGCTCTTGTTGATTAGAGACAGAGTTCTATCCAGGAATGAACTGGAAAGAAACAGTTAATCAAGACATTGTTCCAAATGAGGAATGACCTCAGCTGGGGAATATGAGAGAAAAGAGGTGTTTCTCTGCTTGGGGACCCTGCCGGGGATATACCATACTCACATGAGTAAGTGTGATTTAAACCAGTGAGATGGAAGCAGACATTTCGAAGAATGCAAAAATGCGTGAATGATGCTATTATGTATGAATGTCATGAATGTTATATGCATGCTAACAATACTTGACAAGACACTAAAGAGGTATTTGGGAAAAGGACCGCGTCACAGTTCAAACAAATACTCAGTGAAATCGGCAACGATGGCGTAAACGTTCACTGATGAAGAATTTGAGTTGCATGCTTTCTGAGAAAGGTATTTCATTGGCAACTTTATCGGGGAATTCTTTTTGGATAAGAATATCGGCCTTTGATGATTTCTACTGAGAAGAAGAAAACTTCTGTAGCAATTGTGCTATCCTTCAGAGGTTGAAACACTCGTGGAGAAACTGTTAAAGTTCTTTCCGTGTTTATAGTTCAGAGGAAAATTTCGCTTTTATTTCAAAAAGTTGAAGTAAAAATTCATTTAAAACCATTTTAGTTTCAAAAAGTGATTTTCACAATAAAAAGCGTTATTTTGCAAAACAGAATAAAGCAAGAATTGCAAACAAAAGGCACGAGGCTCAATTTTATTGATAGAATGGTAATCAGCCAAAGGCGTGATTCCATGAACTATTTACAAAAGTTGGAAATGATAATTTATCGGGAAAAGGCTACATTGAAAGCAATAACCACTGTTATCCCTAACAACTTTGAATTCCAACTGTGTTGGTTGCTTCAGAAGAGTTGATTGAAGATCCATTGACGGAAAATTCTTCAGATTGACGAAGTATGGACTGATTGCAATTACTTTGTCATTTTTTTTGTATCCTTATTTTTGCCTAGATCGCCTTTTCAGGTTTTCAATCTATCAGGATAATTTCTGTTTGTTGTCTCTAATTTTTGTCTGGACCGCCTTTTCAGGTTTTCAGTCCACCGAGACGCTCATTTTTGCCTAAGCCGCCTTTTTTCAGGTTTTCGACTTACCGAGCTGTTCTTTTGTTTTTTAGACAAAGTATTTCTTGACTGCATCAGCATTTACAGGATGCGGGAGTTCATCACCGTCCATGGTTGTGAGAGTCATAGCACCGCCAGAAAAACTTCTTTTGACGATGTATGAGCCTTCGTAATTAGGAGTCCATTTGCCCCTAGAATCTGGTTGAAAAGACAGGATCTTTTTAAGCACGAGGTCGCCTTCTCAGAATTCACGAGGTCGGACCTTCTTGTCGAAAGCTTTCTTCATTCTTCTTTGATATAGTTGTCCATGACACAGAGCGGTCAGACGCTTTTCTTCGATTAAGTTCAGCTGGTCGTATCTACTTTGACACCATTCGGCCTCAGATAGCTTAGTTTCCATGAGAACTCTCATTGACGGAATCTCAACTTCTACGGGGAGCACTGCTTCCATGTCGTATACTAGAGAAAAAGGAGTTGCCCCCGTTGAAGTGCGTACGGAAGTACGATACCCATGCAGAGCAAATGGCAGCATTTCATGCCAGTCTTTGTAGGTGATGACCATCTTCTGGACAATCTTTTTGATGTTCTTGTTGGCAGCTTCAGCGGCGCCGTTCATCTTTGGCCGGTAAGGAGATGAGTTATGATGCTCAATCTTGAATTCCTCACATAGTTCTTTCATCATTTTGTTGTTCAAGTTTGATCCATTGTCTGTAATGATCTTACTCGGAACTCCATATCGGCAAATGAGGTTGTTCTTGATGAACCTCACAACCACTTGTCTCGTGACGTTGGCGTAAGATGCTGCTTCGACCCATTTGGTGAAGTAATCAATGGCCACTAGAATGAAGCGATGTCCGTTGGACGCTTTTGGTTCGATCATCCCGATCATGTCGATGCCCCACATGGAGAAAGGCCACGGAGAAGAGAGAATGTTGAGTAGAGTCGGTGGCACATGGATCTTATCTGCGTAGATCTGGCACTTGTGACATCTTTTGACGTGTTTACAGCAATCAGATTCCATTGTTATCCAATAGTATCCCGCTCTTAAGATCTTTCTGGACATTGCATGCCCATTTGAATGGGTTCCAAAGGACCCTTCATGTACTTCATGGATGATCGTGTCTGCTTCTTGTCTGTCGACGCATCTGAGCAGAACCATATCGAAGTTTCTTTTGTATAGCACATCTCTATTCAGGAAGAAATTCCTAGAAAGCCTCCTTAGAGTTTTCCTATCTTTGTACGATGCCCCGAATGGGCACTCTCGTGTTTGGAGGAAACGCTTGATGTCGTGGAACCACGGTTTATCATCGAAGACTGCTTCAGTTGCGAATACATATGCAGGTCTTTCAAGGCGTCTTATGCGGATTTTAGGCATATCATTCCAATTGTTGACTTTGAACATGGAAGATAGAGTGGCCAAGGCGTCTGCCATTCGATTCTGATCTCGAGGGATATGATGCAGTTCAACTTTGTTGAAGAAAGTCAACAAACGTCTTGCATAATCTCTGTATGGAATCAAACCAAGATGATGAGTTTCATACTTGTCTTTGATTTGGTTGATCACAAGGGCTGAGTCTCCATATATATCAAGGACCTTGATCCTCAAGTCGATGGCTTCTTCGATAACCATGATACAAGCTTCATATTCTGCTATGTTGTTGGTGCAATCAAACAGCAATCTGGCGGAAAATGGGATATGAGAACCCTCGGGAGTGATGATGACCTGCCCCTATTCCATTGCCATAGACATTATCTGCTCCATCAAAGACTAAACCCCGTCTGGATTCTGGATCTGGACCTTCTCCGGGTAGCGGTTCGTCGCAATCTTTCATCTTTAAGTACATAACATCCTCGTCAG
This sequence comes from Vicia sativa, assembly GCA_021764765.1. Lineage (NCBI taxonomy): Eukaryota > Viridiplantae > Streptophyta > Magnoliopsida > Fabales > Fabaceae > Vicia > Vicia sativa. The sequence continues at coordinate 1,019,048 of CM038795.1, forward strand.
GGAAGTCAAAATTGAGAGATTGGTATTCGTTGAGCGGCTGATAAGCCAAATGATCAGCGAGAATGCTTCCTTTGACCGCTTTTTGAGCACGGTACTGGATGTCGTATTCGGATAACAGCATCTGCCATCTAGCAATCCTTCCCGTTAAGGTAGGCTTTTCAAAGACGTACTTGATTGGATCCATTTTGGAGATTAACCAAGTCGTGTGATTTGATCATGTATTGGCGAAGACGTTTTGAAGCCCACACCAAAGCGCAACATGTTTTCTCGAGCATGGAGTAACGAGTTTCACAGTCTGTGAACTTTTTACTCAGGTAGTAGATGGCATGCTCCTTCTTACCGGTTTCATCTTGCTGTCCAAGCACGCAGCCCATGGAATCTTCTAGCACGGTAAGGTATATGATTAATGGCCTTCCTTCAACTGGAGGGATCAGTATTGGTGGTTCTGACAGGTAATCCTTGATACTGTCGAACGCTTTTTGGCAATCTTCTGTCCACACAACCTCTTGATTCTTGCGGAGAAGTTTGAATATCGGCCCACAGGTAGCAGTCATTTGAGAGATAAATCTGGAGATGTAATTCAGACGTCCGAGAAATCCCCTTACTTGCTTTTCCGTACGTGGCGTAGGCATTTCTTGAATGGCCTTGACTTTGTCAGGGTCGACTTCAATACCTCTTTGACTGACGATGAAACCCAGGAGTTTTCCGGATCTTACCCCAAAGGTGCATTTGTTAGGATTCAGGCGAAGCTGAAATTTCCTTAGCCGCTGAAACAACTTTAAGAGATATTTTATATGCTCTTCTTCGGTATCAGACTTTGCTATCATATCATCCACGTAGACTTCGATCTCTTTGTGCATCATGACGTGAAAGAGAGTAGTTATTGCCCTTTGGTAAGTTGCGCCTGCATTCTTTAATCCAAATGGCATTAATTTGTAGCAAAACGTGCCCCACGGCGTGATGAAAGATGTCTTCTCCATGTCTTCGAGAGCCATTCTGATCTGATTGTAGCCAGAGAAACCGTCCGTCCATGAAGGAAAAGACGTTGAATTTTGCAGTGCTATCCACTAGCATGTCGATATGCGGTAGTGGAAAATCATCCTTCGGACTTGCTTTGTTCAAGTCTCGATAGTCAACACACATTCTGACCTTTCCGTCTTTCTTGGAAACAGGTACTATGTTGGCTAGCCATTGAGGATATTCTGCGGTGACGAGGAAACCTGCGTCGAGCTGCTTTTGAACTTCCTTTTTGATTTTGTCGGCCATTTCCGGGTGAACTCTCCTCAGTTTTTGTTTAACTGGTAGACACTCTGGCTTTAATGGCAAGTGATGCTCCACAATGCTGGTATCTAATCCCGGCATGTCCTGGTAGGACCAGGCGAACACATCAACATATTATTTAAGAAGATTGATCAATTTGCTCTTGACGCTGCTGTCGAGTAGAGCTCCGATATTCACTTCTTTTTTATCTTTTTCAGAACCCAAGTTGATTGCTTCTAAAGGTTCTTTGTGAGGCTGAATGATCCTTTCCTCGTGCTTAAGTAGTCGAGAAATCTCATCCGGGATCTCTTCTTCAACTTCTTCCTCAGTGACATCACAGGGGATTTCAAAGTTGGGAGAGAGTATAGAGTTATTGCTTTCAATGGATTTGTCCATCTGTTAATCTGCATGTTTTGATTTATGTTTTCATCATTTCATTTTTTAATAAAAGTTAATGTGAAAGTGAATGCAGATTATTATTTTTGATTTTGATTGATTTTTTTTTTGAAGAGAGATTTTTTTATGTTTTTTAGGATTATCATTTCCAGAAAAGGGTAAAAATGAAAATAAACACAAAGTGTGGAATCAAAACAACGCGTTTTATTTATGATTCACAATATGAACAGAGCCCTAAAATACAAACTCATTTGTCTTGGGCAAGACAAAGAGAAATTATTTAAAAGCTAAACCCTATAAAACATCTCTTCGCTCTGGGTGAAGCGAGAGTTCAAAACAAAAGCAAAATAAACTACTTAGAACTAGGAGCGCTAGTCCGAACTTCAACAGGTTTCCAGTAGTGGCGAACTCCTTGGAAGTCGAGGTACTCGGGTAATTTTCCACTTGGCTTAATCCTCGAGTAAACTTTGGTCGCTGTTCGAGCAGGCTTTGAGGATTCCGGATGACGGATCTTGCCTTTTGTGCTGCTAAAGCAGTCTTCCTCAGCTTGATGAACAGATCGGGAAGTATGGGATACAACATGTGTACTTCCTGTTGATTTCTGCGTTAAATTTCGGGGATGTACCCTCCAATCCTCTGAGTGAAGAGACTCGTTGTCGGCGACACTTTCTAGTTCGTATCCCGAATCGTATCCTTGATCTTCAGTGATCATGTTGATGTAGTGGTAATCAGGATCCGATTTAACATATTCTACAGGTGCGTTAAAGCAAAGATTTTCGTTCGGAACCTCAATTGGCTGATCAGATCGGGAAGATGAATATACTTCTTCTGGTTGACAAGGGTATTCAAAAGAATCATCCCATCCAGTAGGTTGGATATCTTCGATCCTGATTTTCGAGCTTTCTGGCGCAGTATATCTCACCATGTAGTCAAATTTGCCACTTGGTTCCCCCAGGGTGTCCTAAACTTCAGCAGGGACCGGTGGATTTTTATGTCGCTGTAGGGACATGTCTTTGAATTGAGCAGTCGGTGCGTACAATTCTTCTTGAGACACATATTCAGGGCTGTTTAAATAAGTGCTCCATTCTTCAGATCCAGAGAGTTCCTCTTCATCCTCTTCAATGGTGACAACGTTAACCTCTTGTGGGACAGGGTTTAAGAAACCCCCACTGTTGAATACTTCTTTAATTGGACGAAGTGCTTCATTTTTTTGCTTGTCTTTGGAGAATACGGGTTCAAACCCGAGTCCGACTTGGGTTCCATTTTTGACAGGTTTGATTACTTGTCCCCAACCTTCAGCGTTGCCGTCTTTCACAATCTGTGCCGCCTCTTTATAAGAAGAGATAGATGATCTACTTTTGCTAGTAGATTTATCTTCTAACGGATGTCCTGGGAGATGTGACCCTTCAACGTCGTTAGATGTAATGAAGGAGAAACTGGACAAATGGCTTATGAGCAAAGCTTGTTCACCGTTGATGGTTACTAGCTTCCCATTTACCGTGTATTTCAACTTCTGATGGAGAGTGGAAGTTACTGCTCCTGCTTCGTGGATCCATGGTCTTCCTAATAGACAACTGTAAGCAGGTGGCACGTCCATGACCTGGAAAGTGATCTGGAAAGTATGCGGACCAATTGTCATCGGGAGATCGACTTCCCCAATAACTGACTTCCGTGACCCATCAAAGGCTCTTACAATTATGTCGTTGGATTTCATTGGCGTCCCTTTGTAAGCTAAATGAGCGAGAGTCGTTTTTGGCATTACGTTCAAAGATGAACCGGTATCCACTAATACGTTAGACAGAGAATCCGACTGGCAAATCATTGAGATGTGTAGGGCTAGATTGTGATCTTTCCCTTCCTCTGGAAGTTCCTCATCACTGAAACTTAGATTATTACACGCTGTTATGTTGGCGACAATACCTCCAAACTGGTCTGTAGTCACATCATGATCTACATAGGCTTGGTTTAGTACTCTCATTAAAGCTTCTCGGTGAGCTTCAGAGTTCAGTAGTAGAGACAGTATTGAAATCTTGGAGGGAGTCTGCATCAGCTGATCCACGACTCGGTATTCGCTCTTCTTGATTAATTTAAGTATTTCATCAAAGTCTGGGTTGACGTTGGTCTTATCAGGAAGGCCAATATTTGTGCTTGGATTATCATCAGGAACCATTTTGGGATTCTCAGAAGATATGTTAACTGGATTTTGTCTAACAACAGGAATAACAGGCGGTCTTGGTGGCAACGGAGTGTGTACTCTTCCGCTTCGTGTCACTCGTCCTATTTCCGTTATGTTGACATTGGCTGAAAGCGTTGGCATGGGTTTCTCTTTCCCATCCTCTATCACAGTTGCATTGTATTGATAGGGAATTGCCTTGCTGGAACTGTATGAAACAAGACCGGGTAGACGAATCACCAAAGGAGATCTTGGGATATTTGAATCGTTGTACTCTATCTCCACATGCTTGGGTATATTGAAACAGGGGATGACAACGTTTACTTCAGGATTTTCTGAGTTGATATCTGAGACAAAAAGCTCATGCGGAAAATGCCCTACTGTATTTACGTCATGGTCATTTCTGTAGGTCACCAATGTCTAACAAATGCTAGATATCTGCTCTTATAGTGGAACATCCTTGAATATTCTTGGAGCAGATGTTGCAAGCTGAGTAATTGTGCTTAGCGAAGGCACTCATTGTACTGTATGCTTCATGGAGATGTACCAAGTTTCCTCTGATCAGATTCACATTGGTAACGAGATATCGATCCGTATTTTTCAATATCAGATTCACTGCATGTACATTGTGACTAGGGAGCGGATTGGCTTGCACGTTTGGATTCGTATTTCTAAAAGAAAGAAGATTAGATTTCACTAATGTTTGCACCTCTGCTTTTAACGCTATGCAATGCTCGAGATCATGGCCTGGTGCCCCTTGGTGAAAAGGGCAGGATACATCCGTTTTGTACCACCATGGCAATTTTTCTGGGACCGGAGGTGGTGATCTTGTCTCTGTACCAGATTCCTTTCTATCAAGGCAGGGTATAGTTCCGTATACGTCATCGGAATTGGGTCGAATTGCGAGACCCGTGGCACACGGTTTTGATTGTTAAACTGCTGAGCCTGTTGAGTTTGTTGAATTTGTTGGAACTGCGGAGCAATTCCTGTGTTCGGACTTGTGTTAACAGCGGGCGTTATGGCAGCTACCTGTCGCTGTTGACTGACATTTTTTTCGCGGTTTCCCTCGGGATACCATTCCTATGTCGTGCTCTTTTTTCTTTGGAAAGCTGGTCCCAACCTTTCTAGTTCCACTAGAAGATCCCGTCTCTTTGGTTAGGCGTCCGGTTCGAACTCCCTCTTCTAAACGCATTCCCATGCGTACCATTTCGGTGAAATCTCTGGGAGCGCTAGCAATCATTCGTTCGTAGTAGAACGACCCAGGAGTGTTTAAGAATACCTTAGTCATTTCTTTCTCTTCTACCGGTGGTTTGTTTGGTTTGAGAGAGAAAGAAATTTTGCTCGCCAAGGATGAGACCTTGTGCCTACGTATTCTCAAAAGGATGTTGAGAAAGTCAGAGCAATCGTAGTTCCCACTTATGCTAGTGGAAGCAACGGGATGTTAGTAAGAGATGCATAAATGTCATCTTAATGAAAACTGTATCTAATCTATTTCATCACATACATTTTTGAAAAGGGTTTGAAATTTTTCATCGTAAGTTATCGGTGTTTTGCTTGAGTGTACAAGCGTTACCACTTACATGTTTAAGAAAGATGTTTGAAAAATGATTGAAATCTTTTAATTGCAAGTACTAGGTGTTTTGCTTGAGTGCGCGTTACCACGATTAAAAAATGTTTTTGTTTGAAAAGTATTTGAAAAGTTTTTGACCTGTATGATGTGATAGATGAGATACTTCTTCCATAGAGATGATAGATGTCTAAATCTCTTAGGAGAAATTGATTGGATTTAAAGGGATGCTTTTAAGAAGCCCATGGGTCCTTGTATTTTTAGCCCAAGAGGAGGCATTCCGAGGGTCATCGAGGGTCCTTGTATGAAGCTCAAGAGGAAGCTATAGGGTATGGCTGGCTTTGTTTTAAAAGGGACTTCACCGGGAAATCATCCTTTTGGAATTAAGAGCAATTTCACCGAAAATTATACTGGGATTCTATCCTAGCGGGTGATTCTTTGTATTGGAAGCCCAATAGGAGGTCCAAGAGATTTTGGTCTCTTTCATTGTATGATGCCCAAGAAGGCTAAACTCAATGAGGAGTTCTTTGAACGAAGCCCAAGAGGAGGTGAGTGCCTTATAAGCGGAGGCTAAACTCAGATGAATGAGTTTTCTTATATGAAGCCTAAGAGGAGGCTAACTCATGTTGGGGATGAGTTATCTTGTATAAAGCCCAAGCGGAGGCTAACACTGTGGGGAGTCTACTGGTTAGACTAGTTGTTATGTTAATAACCGAACAATTGTATAAACAAGTGTGTGTGTTATATGTATTCACAGGAGTTTATGAAGGAAATATAAACAATGCATGATGTTTATTTTACAGGAGTTATAAACAAGTGTCTGTGAAACGAACGTTTAAAACGAGCGTAACTTGATTATTTACAAGTTTGAACTGTGTACAAGGAGGTGAATATGCACACGAACGAGTATTTTATGTACAGAGAATGTGGATGTACATAGGAAAGTTGGGACTTACACTGTAAGAGAGGCCCATTGGTTTGAAAGCAGTTTCACCGGGAATAATGCTCCTTTCAATACCAATGGTATTCGAATACAAGTGAAGTTAGAACAAACGATCAAGTTTGTGCAGATTGAGTATTTACAAAAAGTGTCTGTATTATATACAGGTAAAAATTTGTATGTATATGAATAGGATGTGTTATGTACAAGGAAAGTATGTATGTACATAAAGAATGTCTGTTTATGTACAGAGAAGTGTGAACAAACGAACAAAAGTTTGTCTGTACACAAATGTTTACAAAAAGACGTCTGTGTTATGTACAGATGAATATTTATGTAAGGAGAAGTTGATATGTACAAGAAAAAAGATATGTACATAAAAGAGTTGGTTTGTACAAAGAAATAAATATGTACAAAAAAGATTTTGGGACTTACACCGTGAGGGAGGCCCATTGGTTTAAGAGGAAATTCACCGGGAATGATTCTTCTCTTAATACCAATGGAATCGGTGTATAAACAAACGAATGAAAACAAACGAAAGAAGTTTGTTTATGTTTGAATATTTACAAAGATGATTGTATATGTACAAAGAAAGTTTTAATATGTACATAAAAAGGATTGTTATGGGACTTACACCGTGAGGGAGGCCCATGATCGATTAAGAAATCTGAGAGAAAACGAATTTGGTTTTATCGTTTTAATCGGATCGATCATGGTAAAAAAAGATGCAAGTTTGGTGAAAAGTTTTGAAAAATGATTTTGAAAATATTTTGAAAAGTGAGGTTCATTTATGATAAGTTTTGAAAAGAATCGGAAGTCGAAAACTTGAAAAAAATTCACCTTAAAAGGAGGTTTGAAAAGTGCTCGAGCGCTTCCGATTAAAATATAATCGATGAAAGTTTTTCGGAAATTTTTGCACTATCATAAAATAGATGTATTTATTGGAAAGTGTACAAAAAATCACCTCAAAATGAGGAGTTTTGATTGGTTAAAAAAAATGTTGAAGTTTTGTAAAAAAACATGAAAAATATGAAAGTTTTCAAAAGAATGGTCTTGTGGAGAGTCGAACCCATGACCATTGGGTGGCTACGTGGCAGAACCTTAAGGGCGAGCTAGCCACCACTGGATAAACGCCTTTGGTGTTTAGTGGATCAAAACACGTGTTAATAAAAGATTGGAAAGTTTGAATTAAAAATCTCAAGAACACGCTTGTTCTTCATGTTTGATCTTCGATTCAACAATTCAAGCTAAAATCTTCATTTCTCAATGAAATTGAATGAAGTAAAAATCAAAATTGCTCGGTTTTTCATCACGAACACGAAGGTGGATGTTAATTGTATTTATTTTTAGCCTAATACAACTAAATTTCCAGAAATCGTGATGAACCCTAAAACTGAATTTTTCAAATTAAATGATGTATGATTGATGATTCTTTGATTTTTTTTGAGGGTTTATGATCGTGATGAGTGCAGAAAAAGATTGGCCAAGAGTTTTTTCGTTTAAGTTCAGAGAATTATGATATCCAATTTCATGTTCATACCTGGCTTTAATGACAATTCATCTCCAGCATGAGTTAGCCTCCGCTTGGGCTTTATACAAGACAAGTCATCTCCAGCATGAGTTAGCCTCCGCTTGGGCTTTATACAAGACAATTCATCTCCAGCATGAGTTAGCCTCCGCTTGGGCTTTATACAAGACAATTCATCTCCAGCATGAGTTAGCCTCCGCTTGGGCTTTATACAAGATAACTCATCCCCAACATGAGTTAGCCTCCTCTTAGGCTTCATATAAGAAAACTCATTCATCTGAGTTTAGCCTCCGCTTAGGCTTCATATAAGGCAGCACTCCCCTATTGAGTCAGCCTCCTCTTGGGCTTCGTTCAAAAGAACTCCTCATTGAGTTTAGCCTTCTCTTGGGCATCATACAATGAAAGAGACAAGAAATCTCTTAACAGCCTCCTATTGGGCTTCCAATACAAAGAATCACCCGCGCTTGGATAGAATCCCCAGAGAGTATAATTTCTCGGTGAAATTGCTCTTAATTCCAAAAGGATGATTTCCCGGTGAAATCCCTTTTAAAACAAAGCCAGCCATACCCTATAGCTTCCTCTTGAGCTTCATACAAGGACCCTCGATGACCCTCGATGACCCTCGGAATGCCTCCTCTTGGGTTAACAATACAAGGACCCATGGGCTTCTTAAAAGCATCCCTTTAAATCCAATCAATTTCTCCTAAGAGATTTAGACATCTATCATCTCTATGGAAGAAGTATCTCATCTATCACATCACATACAGTCAAAAAACTTTTCAAACAAAAACATTTTTTTAATCTGTAAGTGGTAACGCTTGTACACTCAAGCAAAACACCTAATACTTGCAATTAAAAGATTTCAATCATTTTTCAAACACCAAAGCATTGCAAATCTATGCTTTCTCTCTACTTCCTTGAAATTCAAGCAACATAGTGCAAAAGTGAGAAACATTGCAATTTTAAAATTCAGTGAAAATCATGATGAAATTTGGTGTCTAACATAACATATAATCAATATGGAACATGTTTGAATCATAAAATCAACACAAGAACCACTGAAAACCAGAAATCACTTTCCATTTTTCAAACTTTCCAAAACTGCCATAACATTCGAGTTTGAAGTTTGGCTTGAACAAGTTGTGTTCTGATCACTCTAACACCTTCCATGTACCTCATATACATGATCCAAACCATTAGCAAGCAACTGTAACAGCTCTAACCAAGAAATCGAGCTTCCATTTTTGAACTGTGCAGGTGGACTTGGCTGGAATGATTCAAGGTGATTCAAGGAGTGCAGACCATCACTATAGCTTCCATATGGGCCGATGATGCTACACCAATCCTAAAACCAGCTTTGGAAACACTTAATCATCTTCTTCGATTTCAACTTGCACAGGTATGAACATGAACTTGGATATCATAATTCTTTGAACTTAAACGAAAAAACTCTTGGCCAATCTTTTTCTGCACTCATCACGATCATAAACCCTCAAAAAAATCAAAGAATCATCAATCATACATCATTTAATTTGAAAAATTCAGTTTTAGGGTTCATCACGATTTCTGGAAATTTAGTTGTATTAGGCTAAAAATAAATACAATTAACATCCACCTTCGTGTTCGTGATGAAAAACCGAGCAATTTTGATTTTTACTTCATTCAATTTCATTGAGAAATGAAGATTTTAGCTTGAATTGTTGAATCTGAAGATCAAACATGAAGAACAAGCTTGCGCGCGTGTTCTTGAGATTTTTTTTAATTCAAACTTTCCAATCTTTTATTAACACGTGTTTTGATCCACTAAACACCAAGGCGCGTTTGTCCCAGTGGTGGCTAGCTCGCCCTTAAGGTTCTTTGCCACGTAGCCACCCAATGGTCATGGGTTCAACTCTCCACAAGACCATTCTTTTTGAAAACTTTCATATTTTTCATGTTTTTTTACAAAACTTCAACATTTTTTTTAACCAATCAAAACTCCTCATTTTGAGGTGATTTTTTGTACACTTGTCAATAAATACATCTATTTTATGATAGTGCAAAAATTTTCCGAAAAAACTTTCATCTGATTATATTTTAATCGAGCCGAAAACGACGTTCTGAGCACTTTTCAAACCTCCTTTTAAGGTGAATTTTTTCAAGTTTTCGACTTCCGATTCTTTTCAAAACTTATCATAAATGAACCTCACATTTCAAAAGAAACTTCAAAATCATTTTTCAAAACTTTTCACCAAACTTGCATCTTTTTTTACCATGATCGATCCGATTAAAACGATAAAACCAAATTCGTTTTCTCTCAGATTTCTTAATCGATCATGGGCCTCCCTCACGGTGTAAGTCCCAATCCTTTTTATGTACATATTAAAACTTTCTTTGTACATATACAATCATCTTTGTAAATATTCAAACATAAACAAACTTCTTTCGTTTGTTTTCATTCGTTTGTTTATACACCGATTCCATTGGTATTAAGAGAAGAATCATTCCCGGTGAATTTCCTCTTAAACCAATGGGCCTCCCTCACGGTGTAAGTCCCAAAATCTTTTTTTGTACATATTTATTTCTTTGTACAAACCAACTCTTTTATGTACATATCTTTTTTCTTGTACATATCAACTTCTCCTTACATAAAAATTCATCTGTACATAACACATACGTCTTTTTGTAAATATTTGTGTACAGACAAACTTTTGTCCGTTTGTTCACACTTCTCTGTACATAAACAGACATTTTTTATGTACATACATACTTTCCTTGTACATAACACATCTTGTTCATATACATACAAATTTTTACCTGTATATAATACAAACACTTTTTGTAAATACTCAAGTACAGACAAACTTCGATCGTTTGTTCTAACTTCACTTGTGTATACACTGAATACCATTGGTATTGAAAGGAGCATTATTCCCGGTGAAACTGCTTTCAAACCAATGGGCCTCTCTTACAGTGTAAGTCCCAACTTTCCAATGTACATCCACATTCTCTGTACATAAAATACTCGTTCGTGTGCATATTCACTTCCTTGCACACAGTTCAAACTTGTAAATAATCAAGTTACGCTCGTTTTAAACGTTCGTTTCACAGACACTTGTTTATATCACAATTCAAACCTGTAAAATAAACATCATGCATTGTTTATATTTCCTTCATAAACTCCTATGAATGCATATCACACACACACACTTGTTTATACAATTGTTCGGTTATTAACATAACAACTAGTCTAACCAGTAGACTCCCCACAGTGTTAGCCTCCGCTTGGGCTTTATACAAGATAACTCATCCCCAACATGAGTTAGCCTCCTCTTAGGCTTCATATAAGAAAACTCATTCATCTGAGTTTAGCCTCCGCTTAGGCTTCATATAAGGCAAGACTCGCTGAGTCACCTCCTCTTGGGCTTCGTTCAAAAGAACTCCTCATTGAGTTTAGCCTTCTCTTGGGCATCATACAATGAAAGAGACAAGACATCTCTTAACAGCCTCCTATTGGGCTTCCAATACAAAGAATCACCCGCGCTAGGATAGAATCCCCAGAGAGTATAATTTCTCGGCGAAATTGCTCTTAATTCCAAAAGCATGATTTCCTGGTGAAATCCCTTTTAAAACAAAGCCAGCCATACCCTATAGCTTCCTCTTGAGCTTCATACAAGGACCCTCGATGACCCTCAGAATGCCTCCTCTTGGGCTAACAATACAAGGACCCATGGGCTTCTTAAAAGCATCCCTCTAAATCCAATCAATTTCTCCTAAGAGATTTAGATATCTATCATCTCTATGGAAGAAGTATCTCATCTATCACATCACATACAGTCAAAAAACTTTTCAAATACTTTTCAAACAAAAACATTTTTTTTAATCTGTAAGTGGTAACGCTTGTACACTCAAGTAAAACACCTAATACTTGCAATTAAAAGATTTCAATCATTTTTCAAACATCTTTCTTAAACATTTAAGTGGTAACGCTTGTACACTCAAGCAAAACACCGATAGCTTACGATGAAAGATTTCAAACCCTTTTCAAAAATGTATGTGATGAAATAGATTAGATACATTTTTCATTAAGATGACATTTGTCTGTCTCTTACTAACATCTCGTTGCTTCCACTAGCATAAGTGGGAACTACGATTGCTCTGACTTTCTCAACATCCTTTTGAGAATACGTAGGCACAAGGTCTCATCCTTGGCGAGCAAAATTTCTTTCTCTCTCAAACCAAACATACCTTAGATCCCTGTTGATCCGAGCTACAAATGCTCTGATTCCCACTAGGGGATATGTATGCAGAAGATCCCAATGATCTTTGCGAGCACAATAATAACAAACACTAGAATCCCACATAATCTACGTTTCTTAAAAATCCCAAAGAAGAAACTTTCCCAATCATAGAAATAGCAATTAAAAAACACACAAACATATCAAACATATTCATATATAAAGCTATGGATAACCATATATATTTAGGGTGCTCCATTTATTCCCTTTATATAACAAACCCCCTTACTCAGAATCTCCCCAATGCGTTGTGTCTAGTTTGCGCTAGTCGTTACGCATATCAAAACAATTAAGGGTATTACAACTTTCCCCTTTTTCATAATCATTAAATCATTTTCTTGTGTTGAAAATAATAAAGCTTGATGCTCGCGGCATCTTTATAAACAAATCAAAAGAGTAAATCGTTACGAGCCAGAGGATCCGAATTCAGTTTCGATTCCTCTAGCGCGTCACCTTTTAACGCGAATAGAAAGCGCCCGGAGTTCCAAGACTGAAGATCCCTCGACATCCCGTCGAGGAGGAGAGCGTAGGCGAGAAGACAAACCTCGTGACGCTAGAGACAGCAAGGGACCTGTTGGTCGTTCAGCGACTACACTCCCCTCACCACCTCAAAAGAGCGCATCCTCACGGATTGCGCAAACTCTGAATTCAAGCAGGGCGTGGTACGCTTTCCCCGACATATGCCGACGAAACCAAGCATGGACAAAAGAAAATATTGTCGATTCCACAGGAGTCACGGGCACATTACCGAAGACTACATCCATCTCAAGGACGCGATCGAGATCTTAATCCGAGACGGGCATCTTGTCGACCTAGAACTATCGGAGAAAATTAAATTCCGATAATTATATCGACACAAAAATGAAAATGAAATGAAGTCGCCACCGAGATTTATTTATTCCAAGAAGGAAAGGGGAAATATCGAATAAAACCCACGAGTAAAAGAATAGGATAAGACGTTCTACGAAATTAAGAGACATAGGTTCGGGAGTTGGTTATGCAAGGGGAAGCTATTAGCACCCCTTACATCCATCGTACTCGATGGTACCCATTTAGTTCAAAGTGTGTTCGTGTGTTAGTGTAAAAATTTTACGATCTTCTAAGTTTTGAAAAGAGAAAGAAAGGGAGAAGAAATGTTTTTATTATTTTTGCTCGCCTTTGGTCGTAAGACTTAGTGCCTACGTACTCCCTCGTGCAATGGGAAAGTCAGAGCACCGTAGTTCGGCTAGAAAATGATTGTTTGTTGATTGATTTTAAATGAAAAGACAAGTCGTCATTTTTAAAGGGAGAAGACTCATCTAACGTCCACAAGGTGTGATAAAGAATAAAGGATTACACACCGACATAAGGGAGGGTTTAAGAACACCTCTAGTACTCAAGTGGAGAAGTCAAAAACCTTGGGAATAGAGGAAGAAACATCTCGATTATGAATGAATCATGTCTAATCTTAAAAAGGGTTTAAAGATAAAAGGTGCTTGGAGCGCACAAAAGATATTGAATGAGTTGAAATTGATTTTAAGTTGTGGATGACAAGTATCAAAATATTAGGCTATCATCTAATGATTCAAATACTAGAAATTGGCGAGTGGACTCTACCAATCATCTCTCATTCCAAAAAGTTTATTATGAAATAAGTGTTTCGAGTGAAATAAAATATTTAAATTATTGGGATATCATCCAACAATCTAAAGACTTTAAATTCGATTAAATCGTCGGGCTATCATCCAACAATTTAAACGAATGTCACTATATTATTTTAATGCGGATAGAAGTATTTAGTTTATTGGGCTATCATCCAACAACCTAAAGACTTCCAATTCAATTAAATCGTCGGGCTATCATCCAACAATTTATTTGAACACCGCTCTAGCTTTTTTAACATGGATAGAAGTTTTATCTTATTGGGCTATCATCCAACAATCTAAAGACTTCAAATTTGTTTAAAACATTAGGCTATCATCTAACAATTTAAACAAATTTCATCCAAGTTTATTATGAAAAACATTTAAAAAAACATCTCGACGTTGGATCAAGGTTTGAGAAGAAGACTCGACGTTGGATCGAGTTTTATTGAAAGTGTTTTAAATGCTTGGTGAATGTAGAAAGAATTAGGTTATGATCAATCAAGCCAAAAGACTTGATCAATCTCGAGAGAATAGTCAAGCATATTCCCTACTATTGAACCTTTATGGAGATGAGAAGAGGATCGAAATAATTGTAAATAATAAATAAAATCGACAAAGCCCATACAAGGTGGCCAACCTAAGTATAAAACAATTAAATACATGTGTACTAGCAAAGTGGGCTAGTCTACTATAACGACTAATTGGAATAATTAATCGAAATAGGCTCACTGTAAGAAGGCGCAGGATCAAGCGTACATGTGTGCATGTGTGGTCATCGCGACGCTTCTAAGCTTTGTCGACTTACGGGTTTAAAATGTTTCACAATTATTAGTTTAAAAATGATTTTTTGGTTTTGTGTAAGTGACAGCAAGAATAAATAATAAAGTAAAGACAGTTAAATATTTATTACAAGTTTTTGAGGAGAGGGATACATCATTTATAAATGGGGATTAAACGGTAAAATAAAATAGAAAGCGGTAAATTAATTACAACGCAATAAGGGGATTGGGATACATTATTTCGAATGGAGATAAATTGAAATTAAAGAGAAAACAGTAAATTGGTTATGTTAAAAGCATACAAACGAAAACTAAATGCGGTGAAACTTAAATATTAATTATTGTACATTATTTTATTAATTAGAATAAACTATAGAAATTATTTCTAAGAAAAAAATGTAACTCGAACTTATTATGAATTAATATGATGAAGTATAATAATAAAATTAGTATGTATATAATATATTTACGATACCAAACATAAGAAATAAAATTACTCGAATTTGCTATCTTACTCGAATTTGCTCAAAAATAAATAATACATTGCCCTCAAAGCTCCTCGGTTAGATCCTCAAAGCTCCTCGATTAGATGTACACGCGAAATAACGTGGTATCATCATTAAACCTTCATCAGAACTAAATCCGAATATCCACCGATTTATACTTCAATTAAAATTAAAATGATAATAACACAACTTGCGGTATCCCAACATGTTTCTCGGTTAGATTTACACGCAAGTAACACGGTCAATCATAAAACCATCATTGAAACTAATCTTGAATATTATTCAAAGACAAAAACTACAAAAAATAAAAATGAAAAAAAATACGATATCTTAATGGTTTCTCGGTTAGTTTTTACGCGAATAAACGCGGAAACTAAATCACCTTCATCAAAACTAAACACATATATACAAAGTTGACACGGTTTGCATTTTAATTGAAAATAACGGTAAGAATGATGTTACGACAAAAATTCTCGTTCGAAATTGCCTCAAAGGACACAACAACAAAGCTGCCCCCGTAGTTTCTCGGCTAGGTTCCTCGCGAATAAACGCAATATTACCATTACCTTCATCAAAACTAAATCCAAATTCAATTAAAATTACAAAACACGATATTCCAACATGTTTCTCGGTTAGATTTACACGCGAGTAACGCGGTTAATCAATAAACCATCATCGAAACCATAAACATATCATTAAAAAATCGATACGATAACGTGGATACATTATAATGCATCAAATTAGATTTTCGGTATTTGCCACTATACTTTAACTCAATACTCGACGTAACACAATATCAAGCCATTAGAAAATAACACTAGCTATAACGTTAATTTGGTATTGTTAGGTGAACCCCAAAAAAAACAGCAACTCAAGGTTTAGATTCAACACCAAAATTATATCAAATCATTGCTCAACTTTTTTAACATAGGAAAAACGAAACGGACCTTAAAATATTATCGAAAATCAGTAAAAGTTCATAGCACTTTTTTCAGATCGAAATCAAACAGCATATCATTTCGGAAGAAAAATAACACACACACAGTCGGAAAAAACAATTTATATATTCAGATGCAGTTATACTAGCGCAAATCAAATTTGGAGCAATTATCCAAGGCAGAATCTTAAAAATAAGTTAGTTTAACATGTCAAAAGAAATATAAAATTACCAAATGAAGACTGGACCATCTGCGTGCAATTACAGTGTTAAACGTTGCTGAAGATGATGATGGTTGTGATGCTGAACCGGAACAGGTTGTGGCTGAAAGTGAGAGGAGATGGTTCGATGGTGAGCAGATGAAGGCTGTGAAGGGAAGGAACAGGGGGGCGAGTGTTGTATGAATGGTGAGGAAGCTGCGGGTGTGAGCGGCTGTGAGAGAGGTAGCAGTGAAAGTTTGAAAGTGTTCAGAAGTTGTAGCGATGAGAATGGATGAAGAGCGGTGTTGTGAGCGGTGGACAGAATCGGTAAAGGAGGTTCGGAACAGAGGAAGTAACAGATGAAGAGACAATGGAGGGAGAAGGTGAGTTTGAGAGGGTTACGGCGAGGGTGTGAGACACGGTGACAAAGGGAGTATTTATAGTGAGAGAGCGGGACGGCGGCTGTTACGGATGTTGTCGAAGATTAGGATGAAACGGACGGAGGAGTGGATGAGTTACGGTGAAAAGGGTGTGGAAGAAACAGAGGGACGAAATCTGGGCGTGAAGGTTCTGATGAGAGCGGATGTAGATTTGGCTCGGTGGATGTTCACGATGAAGAATGGAAGTTTTGATTTTTGTTTCTTTTTCTGAAGCCTCTCACTGTTCCGTTTTTAATTTTTGCTTTCTGGTTATTTTGTGGTTTATAATTTTGCCTCCGCGCCTCTGTTTCTATTTTGGCTTCCAAAGAATATAACGTAATATCTATATATATATATATATATATATATATATATATATATATATATATATATATATATATACTATAAAATTAGGTTTAACTTATTTTTTCAAAATTCCAAAAATGCCCTTCATCATAAAATGGGCTATATTAGTCCAATAGACAAAAAATTAATCCATCTGAAAATATTTCTATTTTGATTTTTTGGAGATAAAATTGGACATCTAAAATTGTCAAAAGTGGTAAAAATTCGGACAATAAGTTATTCGAAAAAAATAAAATAAGTACATTAAAATAAACTACGGGTCTCGTAGATTAAAGAAAAATTATTGAAAAGGTTAAAATCGAAATAAAATGATAATAAAGAATACCCGACTTTAAAAAAACTTACAGTTAAAAACGAGTCTTCAAACTTTATCGAAAAATTGCGGAGAGCACATTTTTATGATATACGCGACACGTAGATTCATAAAGCAGTGAGTAAAAGATAAAAATTTGAAATATTTTCCCCGCTAATTTTCACACAGTATCGAATCGCTTTTAACAGTCTGTTTGTAAAACCGAAATATCGATATCATCGACATATAAATAATTTAAAATGATACAAGAAACAGGTAAAGAGGTAAAAATAAATGAAGTGGAATAACGGGTATTGTATAACTAAAAATGATGCGAATATAATTTTATACTGACTTTTGATCAGTTTAAATACGACGAAATGATGCATATGCAATGAGTAAATGACTGTTTTTTTAAATATAAATACAATGCAAGTAGAAAAGTAGCAGGGTAAAATTTGGGGTGCAACAGTTGTCCCTATTTAAATATCTTCAACCAGATGATATGAAGATGATCAAGCTTCATATTATCGCAGTGGGAGATAGTTAAATATCAAAAACCCAAACTTTTGCCCTAAGATGAAATGGGCATGATGAAGGACATATGCGATGAATGCAATATTTTTTT
The DNA here is from genome assembly GCA_021764765.1 of Vicia sativa. Lineage (NCBI taxonomy): Eukaryota > Viridiplantae > Streptophyta > Magnoliopsida > Fabales > Fabaceae > Vicia > Vicia sativa. The sequence goes on from CM038795.1 coordinate 1,036,941, forward strand.
GACATATTTTTTTGAATGATGTATGATACGAGGCAGACTCTACGAAAATTGTTGGAAAGAACTTGAAATTAGAAATTTGTGGTAGATTGACTAATACAACATGGAGACAAAACACCCAATAATGGCTTTGGATGAAAAAAAAGGGTCGACATCTAATAATGGCTTTAGATGGAGGGATTCGACATCTAATAATGGCTTTAGATGAAAAAGGGGTCGACATCTAATAATGGCTTTAGATAAAAAGGGGGTCGACATCTAATAATGGCTTTAGATGGAGAAAGATCACAATATCCAATAATGGCTTTGAATAAAGTGAGAAAGACATAACACCCAATAATGGCTTTGGATGAAAAAGGTTCGACATCTAATAATGGCTTTAGATGGAGGGATTCGACATCTAGTAATGGCTTTAGATGGAGAAAGATCACAATATCCAATAATGGCTTTGAATAAAGTGAGAAACACATAACACCCAATAATGGCTTTGGATGGAAAAAAACTCGACATCTAATAATGGCTTTAGATGGGGAAAGATCACAATATCCAATAATGGATTTGAATAAAGTGAGAAAGGTATAACACCCAATAATGGCTTTGGATGAAAAAGGCTCGACATCTAATAATGGCATTAGATGGAGGGATTCGACATCTAATAATGGCTTTAGACGGAGAAAGATCACAATATCCAATAATGGCTTTGAATAAAGTGAGAAAGACATAACACCCAATAATGGCTTTGGATGAAAAAGGACTCGACATCTAATAATGGCATTAGATGGAGGGATTCGACATCTAATAATGGCTTTAGATGGAGAAAGATCACAATATCCAATAATGGCTTTGAATAAAGTGAGAAAGGCATAACATCCAATAATGGCTTTGGATGAAAAAGGACTCGACATCTAATAATGACATTAGATGGAGGGATTCGACATCTAATAATGGCTTTAGATGGAGAAAGATCACAATATCCAATGATGGCTTTGAATAAAGTGAGAAAGGCATAACACTCAATAATGGCTTTGGATGGAAAAAAAACTCGACATCTAATAATGGCTTTAGATGGAGGATGAAACAAGACATCCAGAAATGGCACTGGAGTGACAAAGAGGCAGACATCCAGGAATGGCACTGGAGTGAAAATAGACAAACATCCAGGAATGGCACTGGAGTGAAAATAGACACCATCCGTGAATGGCAATCGAGTAAAATAGATGACATCCGTGAATGGCAATCGGAGTGAAAAAATAGATGACATCCGTGAATGGCTCTGGAGTGGTGATAAATGATGCACTGGGGAATGTGACATCCAATGGTGTTGAATAAAATTGAGGTTTAAAATAACGAAGAAATAGTATTGATTTAAACGAGATACGATCGATGTACTGCTTTTGGTAGGTACCAAGTAAGTTGGAATTTGACTGCAAGGTAAGATATTGACTGCAACAAGACCTCGGGAAATGCAAATGAGGATAAAACACTCTTGCTATGAATGATTTTGTGATGCATGATATATGAATGAGCTATGCATGTAATATGTAATGGAGACGTTTATGACAACAGAGATCGACTCTTTTGTGGAGGTAAGATGGAAACTCTGATTCCTCAACACGGAGAACACTGTCAACTCTGCTTTGAGAGAAAATGTCTTGAGAAACACTTCTAACACACTTACGAATTGTATTGAAATGATGGTCCTTGGAGGAAAGACTGAAGCGCTGCTCGGGGATTGACCCAGATTAGCTGATTGTTGAAGATAAATTGATAATGGCTTCAATTCTTGAAATGACTGAGGGAAAGGAGTGCCCCGTAATAAGTCTTGAAAGTGATCTTCTGATTAAAATAATTCTGATAATGACTTGCACTGAGCAACAAATCTTGAATTGATTCACAACAGGATTTGAAAGATACTTGCCCCTTATTAGGATCACTGACCATGTTTTCTAACATTTTGGACTTCCTTGATGAGGAAAGCTTGTTTGCAAGCAAAAATTGTTTATTCAAACATGGTAAATTTAATGCAAAGTTCATGCAAAAGTTTTGAAATAAAAATTATTTTGAGGTGATGTAATTGGTGTATAGAAAATGGATCACTGGTAAAAACACAGCGGTTTAAAAGTGAAAGAGAAAACAACGGTGTGGATATACCAAGACAATTGATTTGCAAAAGATCTTAGGAGTCATATTACGCAACCTTGTTGTAGTATGCTTTCAAAAGAAACCTGACTTCAATTAGGTCTTTTGAGGGTTGTAGCGTGGTCTGGTTCACGGTTTAAGAAATAAAGGATAAAGGCTCGAAATTTATTTGTACCCAATCTAATCTTCGTGATGTTCTTCAGCCCTACGCTCAGTTATATTTGATTGTGCATTCAGGTTCCAATAGATTTTTGATTGTACACTGATAGTGATGATGATGGCTCAGAAGCTGATAAATTCTTGAGATAGCAGTCACTTCTTTTTTTGCAACATTTTGCTGTTTGAGGACTTTTATCAACTCTTGTTTTGAATTTTGTCATCCCTAACTATTGCCTGAACCGTTCCGTTTAAGATTACGGTCAGCGGGATGCCCCAATTGGCTGCCTAAGTTGCCTTTTAAGTTTAACTTAGCGGCTTTTCTTTTGATATATTTTTTGGAAAGACAGTGACTGCTTGAATTTCATGATTACGGGGAACCATCATCGTCACTTTTTGACCTGTATGACATCTTCGACACTTATTTGATGTGTGGGAAGGAAACCTGATTGAATACAACCTTTGTTGAAAGGCGTCTTGAATAAATACACAATCGAATTAAACTGAGAATTACCCTGCCCCAGGTTAAAAATGTGGGTTTTTTCGTATAGAAAGAAACTCCAACTTCTAGGCTCGATGAGGTTGACAAGGGATTAACTTCCTTATTTCTCCGGTGTTTGGGAATTGAAACAATGCATGTATATCATCAGCAAAGTTTTATTCGAAAGCATACCAACATCAATTATGGGTATCTCGTTTTTATCATCCTCCCTCAAATCTTTGCAAAAGCAATAACTCGGTAAAGAAATTAAACAGGGAAAATATATATTTGAAAGCGATAAATGTAGATGATTTGAATCAAAACAGTGCAATGCTCATTTCATTAAAATTAACATGAAATTACAAACAAAATTTGAAAGCAACAATTTAACATAAACAAAAGGAAAATGCAAATTGGAAAAGAAACATGGCCTAGTGACTAATCAGTTACAAGGATGAGCTGTCCTGTCTGAAACACTGGCTTTACGAGGTAACTTGAGATATTCTGACCCATCCGCTGGTTGATTTCACCTCTTAATAGCTCTTGGTCTTGTTGAAGTTCTTCCATAATTTTCTGAACCATGCTTCAAATCCAAAGTGCTGAGGAATCAGTTTGACAATAGACAACCAACTAAAGATGGAGACAAGTGAAATAAGTGCTTGACAACTTGAATGTATGCATGAAATATGCAGATGGATGCAATGAAATGTAATGTCTTTGATCGGTAAAATAGCAAGTGTATTATTTTATCGATGTAGTAATAATGGGAAAAACCCCAAAGTCGATCTCTTGAGGACTGCGCAGTGAATTAAGTTCTTTCGAATGAATATCAATTGAACAAAAGCAATGGTTAATTGTTTGTTTCGAGCTACAATAATACAGAAACTAAAATAGCGAGAAAAAGATATATGAAGATGAGAGTAATGCCCTGGCGGTGTATGAATTGCGATACAATGACCAAATCGTTTTGTTGTTTTAAAGAGATATGTTTCAACTTTTCTTTCCCTATGCCTAGAGTTATTTTTCCAAAATTCCTTTTAAGAAAAACCTTTGGTATTCTCTCTTTGCCCTAATTCCTCAGATGCCAAGAGAAAATATCAAGCAATAGTTTTGACATAAAAACAGGTATTCAGAGGGTATTCTAATTCCTTAGGAATATCTACTATGATAATAGTGATGCAATAGGATTAGGATTGCTAATCAGGCCAACCCTAATTACGATCAATAATCATTTCTTCCAAGCAGATTAAGCATTAAGAACGTTGCACACAATAAAGAATAAGGTTTAAACATAAAACTCATATTACGAAACTCAATCAGTCATTACAAAGCAAATCAGGGACACCCCCTGGCATTGGGGGGTTTAGCCACTCGTGTTCATAATACAAATGAAAACAGAATCAAGAAGAAGAGTCATTACAATAGGAATTGGATAGGTTGGATCGTCGATTGCCTCCGCTCTTAATCGATCCTTCTTCTCCTTCAATCACCACTCTAAGCTCTCTCCAATATGTTAATTCTCCAATTTCAAAAGTAAACATTCCTCTAACCCTTGCATCCAATATAACAGTCTTCCAAAATATTAAAAGAAATGTCCAGACTGCCCTTCAACTTGTCCAAGTCAGCATGTTAAAATATAAATTTTTTGCCTCCGGATGCCCTGACACGGGCCGTGTTGTGTGACACGGGTGACCGTGTCAGGTTGCTGGTTTGTTACAAATCTTCTTCACCTTCAGTGGGCACGACACGGTCCGTGTTGTGGTGGACGTACACTTCACGGACCGGGTTGTGTGTGCTGATATCTTTATTTTCATGCATTTCTCTGTACTTGAATCATCTTCACACTGGTGTCGGATAGCCAACTAGGCAAGAACCTGAAACACATTGAAACAACAACCAAATCACACGCACCAACGGTAAAAATGATAAAAACACGGACACATGACTTGCTTATCCTAATCAGAAAATACTGATGAAACGTAGTTAAAAGACTAAAAGAAAACACATGAAAACATAAGAAACGACACTAAAACCTGTTTGGAATGTACGACTAAAGAGCACTGATCAAACTCCCCCGAACTTGAACTTTTGCTTGACCTCAAGCAATAAGCTTGCATAGCACCTTAATAAACCAATCAATAGCTTAAAACTGCGGGATGAAACAATGATACTCGTACGTGAGTTTTCGTTTTAAGTCACCGGATGGGTACTTTCTGGTACTTCTCTCTCAAACAAGGTATCACACGAACACTAAACCGCGGTACACCATGGACCTCAATCTCCTTTTTGGCAACCCCTCTAACTATGCTTTGGGCTTAGGTCTTATTTTTCGATTTTCTACCCTTTTCATTCGGACAATCACTTTTAAGGCTTTTTATGATTTTTCGTTGTATGCACAAGATTGATCAAATTTATTTTTCTTTACACCCCTTTTTTTTCTTGTCCCTTTAGGGACGACCTTTAGGTTTAACCGCCGTTAGGCTGAATAACCGGGTGAGGGTTACCCAACTTAGAAGGATCAATTGTCTAATTGTCTTATTCACTTTTTTTCGGTGTTTTTTTTTTCATTCATCAATTTTTCTCGATCAACCTTGCACACACAATTAGTATAGATTAAGCCTGACTATCAGTAGAGACTACTCGGTGTAACACCCCATCTAAATACCCCGAATATATTAATTAAATTAACATTTAAATCATCTTTAATCAGAGTTTAACACGGTAATCACGGGATGTCACAATTAATAAATAGAATAAACCTTCATTCAAACAAGAGCTATGCTACATCGAGGATCATCATTCAACAATTCAATCATTATAAGACCATGTCTTACACAGCGGAAATACCAAAACCAAAATTTAATAAAACATCATAGTTCTCAAGGAATTCAAATCCAAAACTATTAAACAATAATGATTCTCTTAACTAAGCGTTCCCCAGTGTTACAACCTAATCAGAGCATGACACTGACACACGGACTAAAAAGATAAGCTCTAGAGCCATCCTCACCGACTCCTCAGCTGCTAATTTAATCTGAAATGGTAAAGTAAGGGTGAGACTTCTCATAATTAAAGCATATTATAAGTCTTTCAATCAATAATATATCACAAGCATATTATTTCACCCACTTAACATAAATTCAGATTCACACACACAACCATATTCATCATGCTTAATCATAACAATCAACGAAGAGTAACACCGAAGACATCCTAACATGTTACCACTTCATACAAATACAATGCGACTCAATGCATGCGGTACCGACACGTGACCAAGTCACCCAACACCGATCCATCATCAACCGGATACGCCCATCGATTCGTCCATAACCACTGGACACAAATCCAGCCTAACCACCCATCCTCACTGTATCGGTTATCGGAATCCAAGTCAAATTCCGCACAATGGGAATTAACTTCACCAAACAATGCATATGCACGCACATCACTAGCATGCAACATCAATCACCTATGTATACATTCATTGAACATAATCAATCTCAACAATCAACATGATATATCAACTAATCATGCATACATCTAACATCAGCATAAACATGCAAACCAATCAACATGATATATCAACCAATCATGCATACATCACAAAGTTATGACCACCTCAGACATCATAAACCCTCATCACCCACAACATGATATAATCACCTATCATGAAACAATTCATCACAAAGCATAAATATACCAGACACTTACCCTTCAATTGGTAAGACTATCACCAGTATATATCACAACAACGACAACTAGGATCAACAGCCATCAGGCATATACAACACCAACAAACACATGATATCAATACAATCATGACTACACCAATTATCATAAACCGAATCAAAACCCAAAAACATGATATTCCAACCATCATGCATACAAATAACAACAGCATAACACGCTTTACATTCACTCATGAAGCAACTCGATTTTTAAAAATCTTTTAATTCTCGAAAACGGTGAAATCGCCACCTAATTTTATTCGTTCTGAAAAGAACGGGAAAATATAGATAAAACCCCAAAGAAGCGGATAAGGCGGTCTACGCGACCAAAAAGTGGAATCGGGAGTCGGTTATGTAAGGGGAAGGTATTAGCACCCCTTACATCCATCGTACTCGACGGGACCCATTTAATTCTACGCTTTTGTGTGTGTGTTTACTAAGTCATGGATGCTAAAAAGAACAGAATTTGTTTCTTATTATTTTGAGTTTGGCACGGTTTCAGAATCGTGTGCCTACATATTTCCTCGTGCAATGGGAAAGTCAAAACTCTGTAGTTCCTCTTAAAAAGCTTTAATTGGTTGCATTGATTTTATCTGAAAAATCGTGCGTTTAGACGTTTCAAATGTTTTGAACTAGGACTTGTTTTGTTTGTTTGAAAAGCTTAAGTCCTCGCTCGCATTTGAAACGACTAATGCACACTCTTTATCCGAAAAGAGTTTGATGATCGCGTATGAGCGATAAAAGAATTTGAGTTGGTTGAATCGTTTTTAGGTGGATGAAAAAGTACTGAACAACGAGGCTAGCGTCTCATGATTCAAATACTAGAAACCCAAGGAACGAATGTTCGCCCGAGTCGTCTATCACCCAAAAAATATTTTCTTATGAAAGAGTGAGGTGAAACGGATTTCACGTTGTTTAGAGGTCTTTAAGCCACTGGTCTAGCGTCCGATGACTTAAAGACTGATAGTTTATTTGGTTACAATTTTTTTAGCAACTAGGCTATCGTCTAACGACTAAAAAACTTGTATTTATTATGAAAAATGTTTCGAAAATGCGCTCGACATTGGATCGAGGTTTGAAACTTTAATTGCAAAAGTATTCTGATACGCGTGCTGAGATGAAATGGAAGCGGGTTATGGTTAATCAAGTATATGGACTCAATTAACCTCGTGAGGATAGGTGCTCCTATCCCCAACCATGAGACCCTTGTGCATGGTGATTGGTATATAGACCAATATTATTTTCGGGTTATGATCGATTAAAGCAACAAGGGCTTTAACCAATCTCGTAAGGATGGCCATGCCCATCCCTAACCATGAGACCCTTTAAGAAATCGGCGTATGAGCCAATCAAGATGAAATCGAATTGATTTTAATTTCCGTTGGGTGCACCGTGTACATTGGTTAATAAATGCTGAATGAATAAGTAAACAGACAAAATACCAAACAATACAATCGGAAGCTTAAATAATTATTAGAGATGATTTTTTCTGTTTGATGAAAAATCGGCTAATAGTTTAATCGATAAATCATCAAATAAAAGCTATCAGATCCAATAACTATTTAGTACATCGCAACAAAATATTATTGACGAAATAAATTAATTGAAATAGAATAAGTTCAGAAATAGCCTGATTGTCGAGGTTCTGGACGGTGTGCAAAGAAATCCATCTGAACTTTTGACCGGTCCGAAATACTTCCATATGTGCTAGTAAACTGGGTGCGACAGATCTTGTCCCAAAATGCTCCATTACACCACATATACATTTTTCTTTAACATTAACATTTTTTCTTTAAAATAAACTAATTAAAAACAATAAAATAAAGAAAAAGATTTTTTTTATTACAAAACTAGGTGGTGACACTTGTCACCACCAGATTTAAAGTAAAAGAAAAATTAATTGGTTTATATATTTTTATTTAAGAAAGAAAAAAGAAATTAAACAAAAATATTTTTCATATGGGACAGAACACAGAAGAAACAAATCCTCACTCCCATCTCTCTCTCGTGCCCATTCTCACCGCTTCTCATCGCCTCTCAAACCCTCGTCACTCGCCTCCGAACTCCTGCTCTCTCTCTCCACCACGGTTGCTCTCTTCTCTCACTGTTGCGATCGGCCTCACTCTCTCACCGGCGCGTTCTCACCAGAATCTCCGATCTGTTTCTCTTCTTCTCTCATTCGCGATTTGTCTCTCTCATCTCAAACCGGATTGCATGTTTCGATTTTTGGTTTCTGATTAATGTTGTGTTGATTTTCGATTTCAGTCCGCTTTGGCTTACCGATATGGAGTTTTTGGAGGTTTGGAACCCTAAATGGCTGGCTTCAACCACCTCTTGCTCCGGGTGAGATTGCTCCGATCTTTGTTCTCTTCTTATTTCCCTCTTCTTCTTTCACTACTTGTCAGAATGTAATTTCTGAAAGATATATGTCTGAAGGTGGTTAGATTGGAAAATGATGATTTATGTTATGCTTTCTATTGGGTTTTCTGTATGCTTGCATTTTCGAATTCTGAATGATAAGAACAGGGCTGTACTTTTGATTTTCTGGATTTTGTTTCGGTGTTTTTCTTTTCTGGGTTTTTGTAAAAGTAAGAACAGATTGCTCTCTTGGTTTTGGGGTTTTTGTTAAGAACAGATATTACAACTTCTGTTTTCTTTGGTCTGATGTTGGTTATCTATATTTTCGACTTCTATTCTCTCCTGTCCCTTCAGTTCTGAACAGATATTATCACCTGATTTTTTGCTTGTCCATCTTGCTTGTGTTTGGGATATGATACCATGCCCTGCTCTGAACTCTCATTAGGCCATACTGTTTTCTGAGTTTGAACTGACTTGCCATACCTTCTGTTCTGAAATTGGTCTGCTCTGATTTTGACTCATCTTCTCTCTCAAATTGCCCCTGCTGCTACCTGCTATGCTATGATGTAGGCTTGTCAAGTTGTTGATTTTGGGACTCATTTTCTTTCTCAACTTCTATGTTTAATGCTTGCTGGCTTTTCTGTTGTTATATTGTGGGAATTATTATGAACTGATATGTACACTTGTTCGTTGCCTTAAACCGTGAAACAACGTTGCCTCTCGTATGCTTTCGGAATCGAATCTGTTGCCTTATAATGTTGCTATGTCTGCTGCCCTGAATCAAATCTGTCCGTTTCGTATGCTTGCAGCCCGAAAATGTCGCTTTATTCTCTTGCTGTCCAGAATTATATTTGTCGCTTTATTCTCCTTTTCTTGCAGCCCGTTGTATGCTTGTCGCCTCGATTGCTTGTTCGTGAACCGGGCTAGCCCGTGATTTGCGAGCAAGCGCTTTCGCCGATGATTAATCTTCGATTATGAGGCTTATCGTTTGAATACCTGATTCCCGCCTAACCGCCTAATGATGATGTTGTGACAAAAGAAACAATCTTCTGATATTTTCTTGCGTTTTCGTTTATGTTTCAATCATGTTTTGTTACTTCTAACCCGATTTCTTTTCTTGTTTCATGTGGTGAGATGATGAGGATGGCATGGCGATGAAGAACATGGGTGAAGAAGAATGAGCAAAAGAGGAAGAATTGACAATTGCCAAGAACATCATAGAAACTTTAGGATTTAGGAACTTGTAGAATTTTGAATTGTAGCATTTCAGATTACTTCTTTTTGTAACAAATTGTAATTCGAAAGTAAACTCGTAGCCAACTTGTAACATCCATGACATACATGAAAACTTGAATTTATATCCAATATTGAGCTTTCTTTCTTTTCCCTCTTTGTGAAAACAAAAGTTGAAATTAGAATAGAGAGATAAAGCTTGGTTCTGAACATTTTCCAATCTTCGAATCATATAACATAATGTTCCATATTTGTAATCCTTGTCCTCGTATCAATCTTTGAATAAACAAGTCTTGGCAAAATTTTCCAAAACTCGTAATAAACTTGAGTGGACTCGTAACGCGTTTTAGAATACTTGAACAAGATCCGCATTTGAAAAGTGTTTGGAAACGAAATCCGATTCCAACTTTTCCTCACATTTCCAAACTTGCCAAGATGGAAAGTCTCTTAATTAATTATAAAAAGAAATAAAATCCTCTTTAACTGCATTCTTTAAACTGACTTCTAACAAACTCAAGAAATGCACTCTAAAAGTCCAACAATACACACTTTTCACCTGATAAACTTCAGTATTCATCTTTAAACTCTATGGCCCAATCAGTAGCCCCAAATTTATTTAATTATGGAAAACCTTGATGATGCCTCAAGGAATACATCAATAAAGACGTCAGGCATCTCAATGATCCAAAATCCGTGTACAAGAGCTATTGGATAAGAAAATGAAAGTTATTTTGAAACACTTGCAATTGTAGCTCGCCAGACGAAACAAAGAATCAATTAATGTCTTGAATTAGAATAAGCCTTGGTGACTGAATAAATAGAAGAGTCGGAAAACAAGAGAGCCATCTTGGACTGATTGACAACATAACTCAAATTCTGCAGCTTAGAGGAAATACGAAAGTTGGGAAAACCTCGGTTCAACCACAAAGACACTAATATTCGATTTAAACGTAGGTTTAATTAAGCGGTAAATTTTGGGTGCGACATTGCCCTATTCAATCATCTTAGACCTGGTAAGTGAGAAAGATTGACAACTTTCGAACGTTCAAGGTGGAAGAGGATTGAATACTAGAGAACCCCGAAAATTTGCCCGACGCGGGAAACCAAAGCCACGAAAGAAAATAGATAACATATCTTGGTTACGGAGCCAAGAAAAACACTTGAAGAGAGAACTTACTAAGCATTAACGGAATGCTTTAACACAAAAGTACACGGTGAGAAATAACTAGGAGATTTCGACAACACTGGGGATAACCGTGTAACCGAAATGAGTTTTACAACAATTTTAATGAAAATGCTATGAGAAAAGAAACAAACTTCTCAAGCGAACAGAAAAGCAATATACTGAAAAATTTGACATGACTGAGAACTTAACAAAGAGTTCTCTGAACCAAGGACTACCTGGAGACCTTAAACAAAATTGAAATGACATGGTTGAGAACTTAACAAAGAGTCCTCTGATAACATGATTGAGAACTTAACAAAGAGTCCTCTGATAACATGATTGAGAACTTAACAAAGAGTCCTCTGATAGATGGCTTAGAATAATATCGGAATTGTTGGTGCACGAAAGTGCGAGGAGCCATGGCATGCTGAATGTCTTTGACCGTGTAACTTCCGAGTTACCCGCAGAACAAAATCAGTAGCGCACCCAAGAATACAATTCTATGGGGATAAACATAATAATATCCAGCACACCGGCGTGATATAGATGTTTATGAAGTCGGTACATCTTGTTTCCGACGTTTCTGCTGATGAGAGATCTTACTGAACATGTACGGACATGTTGAACAACTTCTGAGTTGACAAGATCTTCAATTTGTAGGAAGATAGCTTTACCATTGATAAGAATCGATTACTACCGTGACTGAAAAACTTCTAGGGTAATGAGCTTCAATTTGCTGACATTGTATGGACAATGTGTTGTAACAAGTGGATATGTGGATCAACTTCTGAGTTGGAGAAATATCATGCGATTGAATAAACATCCTACCCGGTGGATATTTATTTGTTGAGTATTTGAAAACTTACTAGGGAAATAAACACACCAGCAGTTCAACGTAGTTTTCTGAGAACAGCTCATAGAACAAAATTGCAGAAGTCATTGCGAGTAAATTAAGTCACGAGGAAACTTCGTAAGAAAACCGTGGAAAATTCGCTTGATTCCTATTGATAATTTTGTCGACGTGAGAGTCCATCCGAAAGAGACAATCTGCTACTGGGAAGAAATCTCGAGAAACCATCAGTTGTGAAGATCCATACAAGTATATAACTTGTGTTTGTAGCAAGAAAAGGATAATTTTGTCGTCTGAGAACTAATCCTTCAATTTGATCCTTACGAGGATATTTACAGTTTCCATTGAAAAACCTGCAAAACAAATAGCCGAAGCTAATGCATGAGTATGATATGCATGATATGATTTTTCTAATGCAAATGATGCATGATTTCCTGACTGTTGGGAGAAGAAAATATCACTGAGGAATCCAATTGAACGATCTTGTTGTCATAAGAGTTCACTGGGGAATGATCAATCGATTCTCTGGGGAGAGAAACTTCACTGGGGAGATGACAATACTGCCGATTGTCCTTCACCCAAATATTCTCCTGTCACTGGGGAATAAAGTTGGATTGTCCTGAAACTTCTGGCTTCCACATCCAATATATACTTTTTGAACAGATGAATATGTCGTGATATGACGTGAATGGATGAATGAATGAATGAATTATGCATGAATATGCTAGTTGATGTATTGGTTATCAAACTGAAAGCCTGACGCCACTGGGGATCAACGGAGAGCAATGGTCAATAATTCAAGTCACCAATGTCTTTGCAATGAGCTTCTCACAGGGGAGACACCGTCTGGATACAAGGATACTTCCAAATCAGAGGAAAGGCGTAATGCTTAGAAAATCAGTCACCCCTGACATTCCGTGAATCAAAATAATTTTAAGTTTCAAAACTTCATGATTCTATCATATGAATGATTTTTAACTTTATCTAGAACAGCAGCGACATTAAGTTAATCACGCAGAAAAGATAAAAAGTAGGACAAAAATGAAGTTCAACTGAACGATTTTTTTTTAATTATTAAAATATGAGAAAAATAACTCATACTCAGGGATAATGTACATAAAGATGCACATTCCTTTATGAGGAACACACGGGACAAGTGAATCTATACACGTTTCGTAAAACAACAACAAAATTGAAATTGAACGCTACTGAACCCAAACATGCTATCCCTCTTCCTGACTGCTATTCTTCATCACTTCGCCTCTGAAGATAGTGATTGAACTAATCCTTTCCATCTGAGCCTTTGTAGTGGTCCGGAGGCATCCGTCGGAGCATTATGTCTTTACATTCCCTAATTTTTGCGTGAACCATCCTTTTGAGGACCTTGGTTCACCGGGGATTTTACCCTTTTTTGCTTAAGCCGCCCTTTCGGGTTTTCAGCTTACCGGGCTTAATTTTTTTTCTCTTTCTTTTTTTTTTAGACATAATACTTCGACCGCCCTCGAGTTGATAGCGCCAAAATCTTCTCCATCCATATTGGTGAGAACAAGAGCTCCTCCCGAGAAAACTTTCTTCACCACGTATGGTCCTTCATAATTTGGTGCCCATTTCCCACGAGGATCTCTATGCTGATGTCGCACCCCAAAATTTACCCTCCTTTCCATAACCTTTCTTGGAACATTCGTTCGTGCTTTTTCTTGTATCCACCAAAATTATTTAAAACGAATTTGTCAAGATTCGTGGTTCTGAATTTCTGGAAGTTTATGATTTATTGGTTAATTATTCCATTTTTTGGGGTTTCTTTTAAGTTTGTTTGAAGGTCTATGGTCTATAAAAGTATTTGAGTTTCTTAGACCATTTTTGTACATCCAAGTTTATATTAATTACAAGGTACGATGATTGTGGTTGATGCCAATCCATCTGGATTCCGATTCACAAAATTGTAAATTTCTCAAGCCCGAAAGGGAGTTCAAAGTTTTCGAGCCAATTGGGATGTTGGTTTATGATTTAACAAGTTGGTCGTAAGTGGGAGTTCAAAGGAAATTTTGAATTCTACTTAAAGAGCAATGCAAAATAGAATTATCGGATTTTCACAACAAATCGAATGTTCAAGGTTATAGGTTCGAATTCTAAGTCTTCAATTTACACCAACATTGGCAGATTGAAATTTCGAACACCGTTCAAATGCGGATCTCATTCAAATGTTCGAAAGAGCGTTACGAGTCCATTCAAGGTTTATTACGAGTTTTTGGAAATTTTGCCAAGACTTGTTTCATTCAAAGGTCACTATGGGACAATTTAATCAACATTTCAAAGGATCGTCGAATATGGAACGATTATGCTATACGATTCAAAGATCGGAAAATATTCAGAACAAGTTTGCTTCTTTCTATTTCCAGTTTCAATTTCTTCACAAAAAGAAAAAAGAAGGAAAAGTTCAACTTTGGAAATTTGAATTCAAGTTTTCATTTATGTCAGGAACATTACAAATTGCTACGAGTTTGATTTCAAATTACAATTTTGTTACAAAAAGCAATCCTAGATATTACAATTCTAAAATCTACAAAATTGCTAAAGTTCCCTAAACTGATGCCACGATCTCCGTTGTTTCAACACGTTGTCGCCCCAAGCGCTTTTCTTCATGAGTAGTTATTCCTCTTCATCTCCGTGCCGTGTCGTCCACCATTCCTTGCCACATGAAAAAGAAAAGGAAAATCAATTAGTAAGCATAATTGAAACATAACATAAAACAGTGCAAGAGATTAAAAGGATTATGTTTTGTCGAAGGTCATCATTAGGCGTTGGCGGGAATCAGGTTTTGGAACGATAAGCCTCATAATCAAAGATTAATCATCGGCGAACGCTTGCTCGCAAATCACGGGCTAGCCCGGTTCACGAACAAGTAATCGATAGCGACATTTTTCGGGCTGCAAGCATATAAAATGACATTTTCCGATAGCATACTAAGCGACAATGATTCTACAGGCAGCAATAAAAGTCGAAGCGGCAGGGACAATTGAGAAGAAATCAGAGAAAAAGAACGAAGCGACAGTTTAAAATCCTGGACAGCAAGCATATCGGTTCACAAAATTGATATTCCAGACAGCGAGCAAGTGTTATATCAGTTCACAGTCTAATATCTAAAGCACAGGGCAGTTGAGAAGAAAGAAAAGTCGGCACAGCATATCAAGCAACATAGCAGCCAGAATTATAAGCCTCAAAAGTCAGCCCAAAAGTACAAGAAATCATCACCAAAAGCAAGGCTGTCAGCAAATACACAACAAATCCAACAGTTCAAATCCGACAGGGACAATTGATAAGATCAGAGGAAAAGAAGACAACATGGCCTAATAGAAATTCAGAGCAAAAGCATGGTAAAGCTCAGAATTCAGAGCAGTAGAGTACAAACAGCATGGCCAAACAGAGTCAGAGCAGGAAAAGCATGGTGTTAAGATACTGACACAAGCAAAAAGTGACAGGAACAAGCTAAGATCAGAGTGCATATCTGTTCAGAACTGAAGGGACAGGGGAGGATAGAAGTCGAAGATATAACCAAGAGGAGACAAAAGAAAAGAGGAATAATATCGGTTCTTAGAAAAACCCACAGCCAGAAAAGTGAAGCATCTGTTCTTAATACCTAACCAAATATCAAAGAGAGTTTTTCTTTGTTCTTATCAAAACACCGACCTAGCTAACAGAAAAGAGAGGTTCAGTTCACAAGTTGAGACAGTTTGCATTCATAACCAAAACAACCAGAAAAATCAAGAAGAACAGTTCATTGTTTCCAGAAAAAGTGTAGTATCAAATTCATCATTCCTAACCTAAACCGAAATACAGGACACGGTGGAGAGTTCAACAAAAACAGAAAATCCCAGAACCACAAAACCGAAAACTCTACAAACCAGCCCAGAAAACAAACCAACGCAAGACAATTAAAACGCAAGCATACAGAGCAACAGAGCATCATCATTTTCGCCGCCTAAGCCTTCAGGATCGAAAAAGAAGAGAGGAAGAGAAGTTCGGAAAGGTAATACCCGATTTGTCTGACGGAGGGGTTGCGAATCTCGTCGCCGTCCTCCTCCTTCTCCAGTTTTGAACCTGCAAACCAAATACCAGGAAATATCAAAACGAAATCGAAACCCATATGAACATGCAAACAGAATCGCGATCGCGATGAGAAGATAGAAGAGAGAGGTCGATCGTGATCGATGAGAAGAGAGACGGAAGCATCGCGCCGTGAGAGAGAGAGAACGAACAATCGCGGCCGGTGAGGGGTCGAGAGTGAGAGATGAGGGTTTGAGGGTTCCGGCGAGGTAGAGAGGGAAGAAACCCAAAGAAAGAAACACGATTGAGAGAGAGTACGGATTGTGTTGTTTCTTTCCCTTTCCATTTTTTTATTATAACTTATTATTATTATTATTATTATTATTATTATTATTATTATTATTATTATTATTATTATTTACTATTAGTAATTAGTATTATTATTACTAAACATTGTTATTATTGATAAACTATCAGTATTTTTCTCAATTAATAATCTATTATTATTACTATTATTCTTATTACATTATTACTATCGTATTATCATAATTCCTATTATATCATTACTATTATTATTAATATTATTTTTATTACTAATATTTATTAATTTTTATCTACTAAACAACTATTATTATTATTCTTTTATTACTATTATTATCATAACTATTATTATTATTATTACCATTATTTTCCTTTGATTAGTAACTATTATTATTATATTTTCTTTTTAGTATATGTCCCAAAAATACAAAAAAAAATGATGATAATAGTAGTTTTAGTTAGATATTTTTTTTATTATTTATTTATTAGGAAACTTCTAGTATTTTATTTCTTTTTCTTGCAATATCCCCATTTGTAAATTTGTACCCCCTTTCCCCACGTGATGTAATAATTAGTAAATATTGTTATTGCTTTGTCGTTTAATTATTTATCCACAAAGCACAAACCCAAAACATTTTCAAACTAATACTCGTGCGAGCCATTTTTTTAACCCTGAGTTGACAAAGCTTTGAAGCGTCACAACGGCCACACATTTGCGCACCCACCACGCTTGCTCTTGGGCTTACAATGAAACCTTGATTGAATGGTTAAACATTATTTAATTATCTAATTAGGTTATTTAAAATTAATTAGTTTACCTAATTAATTTTATTAAACTAATTACTTGATTAAGTTTTGTTTAATTAATCGATTAAATTTATTTCGCGCATGCACCTACACAATGTAACTCATTTATTTGCGCAAGCCACCTTGTATGGGCTTTTAATTCATTTACCTGTTTTATCTAATGCTTGTATACAATTGTTTGTTCTTTTTCGTTATCACACCTTAGGACCATTATTCAATGAACCATAACTCGCATTGCAAAAACACTTTCATAATAAGTTTCAAACCTCGATCCAACGTCAGTGCATTTTCAAATCTTTTCATAATAAAGTACAAGTTTTTAGTCGTTAAACGCTAGACTAATTGCTAAAAAACTTGTCCTCAAACAAACTTTAGTCTTTAAGTCGCTGTAGACCGTGGCTTAAAGGTCTAAATAACGTGAACTCGCTTCACTTCACTTTTCTCAAGAAAACTTTTGGGTGATAGACGACTGGCGAACTTTCGCTCCTGTTTCTAGTATTTGAATCGTGAGACGCTAGCCTCGTTGTTCTAAGACTTTTCATCCACCTAAAAACAATTCAACTCACTCATTTCTTTTATCGCTCAGACGCGATCATTAAACTCTTTTCGATAAAGAGTGCAATAGTCGATTCAAATGCGAGCGAGGACTTAAGCTTTTCAAACAAACAAAACAAGTCTTAGCTCAAAGCATTTGAAGCGTCTAAACGCACGATTTTTCAGATAAAATCAATGCAACCAATTAAAGCCTTTTTAAGAGGAACTACATAGTTTTGACTTTCCCATTGCACGAGGGATATGTAGGCACACGGTTCAAACCGTGCCAAACTCAAAATAATAAGAAACAAATTCTGCTTTCTTTTAGCATCCATAACTTAGTAAACACACACACAAATGCGTAGAATTAAATGGGTCCCATCGAGTACGATGGATGTAAGGGGTGCTAATACCTTCCCCTTACATAACCGACTCCCGATCCCAATTTTTGGTCGCAGACCGCCTTTATCCGCATCTTGGGGTTTTATCTATATTTCCGCTCTTTTCGTAATCTAATAAAATTAGGTGGCGATTTCACCGAGAATTGAAAAGATCTTTGAAAATCGAGTTCAAATGAGATATTATTCTTTTAATACCAACTCGCCCACTCAACACGCTGGGTCGAATTTTCTTGTCGAAAGCCCTTTTGATTCTCTTCTGGTATAGTTGACCATGACAGATGGCCGTCAGCCTCTTTTCTTCAATCAGATTGAGCTGGTCATACCTATTTTGAACCCATTCCGCTTCTTCCAACTCGCTCCATCGAACTCCGAGGAAGGAATCTCCACCTCTATAGGAAGTATTGCTTCCATGCCATAAACAAGAGAATAAGGTGTTGCTCTTGTCGAAGTGCGAATAGACGTTCTGTACCCGTGTAAAGCGAAAGGCAACATCTCGTGCCAATCCTTATATCGCCTTCACCATTTTCTCGTAAGATTTTCTTGATATTTTTGTTAGCCGCTCAACAAAGACCATTCATCTTTGGTCCAGAGGGAGATGAGTCAGGATGATCAATCTTGAACGTGTCGCAGAGCTCCTTCATCATTTTGTTATTCAAATTTGTCCCATTATCGGTGATAATCTTGCTTGGAGTGCCGTAGCGACAAATTATATTATTCTTGATGAACCGTAACCACCGTTGGTCACCTTTGCATTTGAGGCGCCTCAACCCACTTAGTGAAGTAGTCTATGGCGACTAGTATGAATCGATGTCCGTTAGAAGCTTTCGGTTCAATCATACCGATCATATCAATTCCCCACATAGAGAAAGGCCATGGAGAAGTCAAAACATTCAGAGGTAGGGTGACACATGCATCTTATCATGAATCGACACTGTGGGCATCTCATTGCATAGACAACACAACTGCTTCCATGGTCATCCAAGAATAACCACCGAGGATCTTTTTCGCCATTGATGCCCATTCATGTGGAACACCAAAAGAACCTTCATGAATTTCAATAATAAGTTGATCCGCTTCGGTCTATCCACGATCCGAAAGCAAGACCAAATCAAAATTTCGCTTGTACAAGACCCCACTACTCAAGAAAAAGTTATGACAACTTCCTCAAAGTCTTCTTTATCGAATAGATGCCCTTCGGGTACTCGCCTCTTTCCATGTAATCGCTTGATGTCATAAAACCACGGCTTGCCGCCGCTTCCTCAATCAACATACAAGAGCTGTGTTCGCTCAGACGCTAATAATGATGGAAGGTGCTTCATTAGCCCACTTGACCTTGAACATTGATGATAAAGTGGCTAAAGCGTCAGCTAACTGATTTTCCTCTCTAGGAATGTGATGGAAAGTAATCTCATCGAAGTACGGTATCAGCTTCAAAACATGATCTCTGTATGGAATCAACTTTTCATTACGAGTCTCCCATTCTCCCTTGACTTGACAAACGACGAGTGCCGAATCTCCATAAACTTCAAGGATTTTGATCCTTAGATCAATGGCTGCTTCAATCCCGAAGATACAAGCTTCATACTCTGCCATATTGTTGGTACAATCGAAGCAGATTCTGGCAGTGAATGGAATATGAAAACTTGTTGGAGAGGTTATAATCGCCCCTATTCCGTGCCCCACTGCATTGGATGCTCCATCAAACACGAGTGTCCACCGATCCCGGCTCGGGTCCTTCTTCCTCGTCCGTGAATATTGCATTCTAATGAACATAACATCTTCGTCTCGGAAGTCAACCATCGGTTGATAGTCCTCCATAGGTGGTGGCTAGATATTCGATACCACACTTCCTTGATTGCCTTCTCGAGTTACATATTGAATGTCATATTCGATAGTAACATCGCCCAACGCAATCCTTCCAATCAAAGCGGGCTTTTCAAGATGTATTTGATAGATCCATTTTGGATATTAGCATCGTAGCGCGACACACCATGTATTGTCTCGCACGACGAGCGCCCACGCTAAAGCGCAACAAGTTTTTCTAGTATAGAGTACCGACTTTCACATTCGTAAACTTCTTACCGATAATAGATTGCGGCTCTTCCTTCCCGTGTCATCGTGTCGCAACACATCCCATCGATCCTTCGAGTACAAAGGAGGTACATTATAAGAGCCTCCCGCATGTGGTATCAAGATAGTGGCTCTTGTAAGTATTCCTTGATTTTATCAAATGCCTACCGACAATTATCATTCCATATGATGGCTTGATCTTTTTCAATAGCTTGAACAAAGGTTCGTGTAGTCACAAATGCGATATAAACCTGGAAATGTAATTTATGCGTCCCAAGAAACCACGAATTTCTTTCTCCGTTCTTGGTGCTGGCATCTCTTGAATAGCTTTTACTTTGTCGGGGTCCACCTCGATACCTCGTTGACTTACTATGAATCCAAGTAACTTTCCGGACCGGACTCCGAAAGTACACTTGTTAGGATTTAGTCGAGCAGATTTCTCAACCTTTCGAACAGTTTCCTGAGATGGACAACGTGCTCTTCTTCAGTCTGAGATTTGGCGATCATATCATCCACATATACTTCGATTTCCTTATGCATCATGTCATGGAACAGAGCTACCATAGCTCTCTGATAAGTTGCCCCCGCATTCTTCAGTCCAAAAGGCATGACCTTGTAACAAAAGGTGCCCCATGGGATGGTGAACGTTGTTTTCATCATATCTGCCGGGTCTATTTTAACTTGATTGTATCCAGAAAAACCGTCGATAAAAGAGAAAACTGAAGACTGTGCTGTATTGTCTACTAAAACATCAATGTGGGGCAACGGGAAATCGTCCTTAGGGCTGGCCCGATTTAAGTCTCGGTAGTCTACACACATTCGAACTTTTCCATCCTTCTTGGGGACAGGTACGATGTTAGCAATCCAATCTGGATATACCGACACGGCGAGGAAACCAGCATCAATTTGCTTCTTAACTTCATCTCTGATCTTCTTTGCCATCTCGTGACGCTGCCCTCCTTGGTCTCGCTTCACAGTGAGCATTCGCTTTAATGGCAACTTGTGCACTACGATATCCGTATCAAGTCCAGGCATATCTTGATATGACCAAGCAAACACATCCGCAAATTCTCGCAATAAGTTGACCAACTCATCTTTTACTTCTTGCCCCAAGGCGGTTCCAATCTTGACTTCTTTCGATCCTCCTCGCACCCGCATCGATCACATCCATCGGTTCCCATGAGGTTGAATCATCTTGTCCTCGTGTTCAACCGACGCGCCAACTCTTCGTGGAGTTCATAGTCTTCACCATCCTCTTCGCTGGTTGATCGGGAAATCGAAGTCAGAGAGAGTTATAGCATGGCTACGTTCAATAGGCTCAATTTCAGGTAATCTGCGTAAACGATTGATTTTATCTTTTAGATATGCATTTGTTTAGCAAGAAAAACAATGAAAGTGTTGTTGCTTTTATTTATATGCATTGGAAAGATAAAGTAAAGACAATAAAAGGGATCTCAAAGTGAATAACAAAATGAGCTTTTCATTGCAGACAAAAAATCATTCATATACAGAGCCCTACAAAACAATCCTTTGTGCTTTAGGCAGAGCACATGATTTTCAGTTTTAAAACAAGAAATTACTTTGAAAATGAAATGACAGGGGTAACATCCTTGACAACCCAGTTCTTGAGGACTGCACCAGGAGGGGTACGAAACACCATCTGAGCAATCTCCACTGTGCGTTCATCATCTTCAAGGGCATTGATAGCCTTCTCAACCAAGCCCTTGCCACAAAAGTATCCCTAGATGAGGTATCTTCCTTTTCCCATTTCGAACTTCCACCGTCCTCGAGGATAGTTGATAACCAAGCCCGCATTTGTCCTTCTTTTCTTCTACATCTATCACGCTTCCCCAACCTTCGTGGTTTCCGCCTCAATGAGAACCTTAACATCTCGCCAACGGTTATATTACCTCCGGCCTTCAAAGCCTTCATTCTCCGCATGATCCGACAATTTCTAGAGCTTGAAAGAGGGTTTCGTGCACTTCATCTCCCACGTCCACATATTTGAATTCGCATACGATCGATTAGATAGTCCTCTCACCATTAACTTCCACAACTGATTGTTTAGCAAGAACTTCAGCCTGGTGTAAAGTCGAGGTGACCGCCAGCACTATGGATCCAGTCGTTCCCAACAAATACCGTAAGTCGAAGATGTCCATTACTTGAAAGGTGATATTGAAGAGTCGGGGTCCAATCAAGATCGGAAGATCGATCTCTCCCATCGCCATCCCACGCGATCCATCGAACGCCTTCACAATTAGTGAGTCTGGTTTACAATTGCCCCATCTACCAGAAATGAGCCAATGTTATCTTTGAATTACGCTGTGTCGAGCCCAGATCCACTAGAACTCGCGAGAGTTGTCCCACCACATGTGATGTAAATATGGAGAGCTGTTGGACCGCCACTTTGAGGGAGACGCGCCATGAATGACAAGCAACTACCATCGCTTGTTGGAAACCGCAGCATCTAACCGATTGATGGTGATATCTTCACCACGCACGAGCTATCAAGAAATTTCAACAGGCCACCTGTGGGCTCGTAACTTTAATAGAGATAGATTGAGATTTTCACCGAGTCCACTAAGTTGATCCACCACCTTGTAGTCACCCTTTGATTATTTTAAAGTCTCATCATTCGACTTAAAGATATCCTTCACTCTTCTCGCACCCAAATCAGAGTTCACCTTCTTTGGAGGAATATCCACACTTTTTCTCGCACCTCTATTCTTTATTAGATCTTGATGATAAACTCGACCGCTACGGGTCATACCACTAGGACCAGTGATGTTTTCAATAGTAGTTTCTTCCAACATCATTGGCTTGCCACCTACGACCACTTCATGCTCATAACTCCAAGGCATGTCTTGTATTTTCATAGGGATCTGACAGAGGATAAACCGTCATGGGTTCCATCGTCAGAACAGACTTCTCCTCGGGTAGAGATATATGAAGCCTCCTATTATCATGAGCTGAACCACCACATCTACTTCCATTTCTGGAGCTCGCCAAACCGACCAAATGTCGATACATCAATCTTGCAAGTAATCTTTGAACTTTACACAATGTCCGGATCATCCTCGCAAATCAAACAAATATCATGACTTTCTTCCAATAGACGCTCTTCAATTCTTCAAACACCTTCTTTAAGGATATTTTCAATGCCTACTTCCACAACAAGACCTCCTTCTTCAATTAAAGCATTCATCGATGATGTTCCATGCCCTGCAACGGATTGTTAGCTATGTTAGGAACATCACAAAGTCAACAACTTCCCCAATTAATTCTGGACTTTGTATTTGAACGCTAAGCAATCTGAGTGTGCCCCGGAGAGTTGGCATGGAAAGCACATTTAGCATTCTCGTTAAACCAAGGCTTAGGAGGCCCTGAACCGCTTCAATTTCTTGGTATCACCCTTCCATCTTGACTAAATACGCGTAAGACCCGAGTATGTCATAGGAATAATGGATTTTCTTTGGTATATTTGTAAGCGGACCCTTTGTTGACTAAACCCTTGTTCGACTTCCGATTGGTGGTTGTTGTTGTTGTTGAACCGATTCATGAACCCGAAATGAGTAATCGATGGCACTTGCATTGTCGACACGAGATACCTGATATTGCATGGCGCCACGTAGGATATGGTATATGTGGATCCGGACATGAGTGCATCTAGTCATGATCTACCCTTCCTCTTCCTCCGGCTCCATATACAAGATTGGTTTCACCTCTTTCCTCTTGAAACCATTGAATACCTTTTATCGTGGACTGACTCCACGCTTCCTCCGAAATTTTTCCGGTCTTCAATCCTTCTTCAATTCTTTCACCCACCATTACCAGGTTAGAGAAGTCCGAGAAAGTGCTTCCGATCAATCTTTCGTAATATTGTATGGGCAATGTTCCCATAAACAAATCATTCATCTCTCTTTCGGCCAACGCCGGTTGCACCCTTGAAGCCACCTCTCTCCATCTCTGAGCGTATTCCTTAAACGATTCCCTTTCTTTCTGTGACATGTTCTGAAGTTGTACTCGGTTGGGAGCCAAAGTAGTATTGAAATGGTATTGCTTGAAGAAAGCACTGGATAAATCATCCCAAGAGCGAATGTTTGTCTTTTCGAGTTGCATGTACCAGTCTAAAGAAGCCCCACTGAGACTGTCCTGAAAGCAGTGGATCATCAGTTTGCTATTCTTGACATGTGCTGCCATTTTACGACAATACATTCTTAGATGAGTATCCGACACCACCCCTATACTTCTCGAATCGGCACCTTAAACTTTATGGAATGACAACATCGGGCACAAGGCACATGTCTGCAGCCACCCAACAACGTTTCCTCTTAGCTCCTTCATTTGTTCGCCAATTTTTACACATTTTCTCGAGCGTCACATCCCGGAAAGGATCTTGATCGGAGTCTCCACGCTCGTAAACCGCTCATATAGTCATCTTGTTGCTCTTCCTCACCGTGAGGAGTCAGAGACCAAAGATGCTCTTGTTCATCCTCTTCTTTTTGCTCGTCATTTCCCATGGCTCGTTAGCCATGAGAGGCAAGAAGCTTCCTAGATTCTCTCGCCCTGAAGGAATCAAATGGCATTCCATAGAATGGAATATTGATGCATGCACTTTGGGAACCAGTATCGCCTCGTAGAGTTCTCACGTTGTCGTGATGACGGAGGAATGACTAGATGCCGTTAGATGCATTGTTAGTCAATGTTGTTAGTCAGAGCTATAGCGCAAGAACGGCGGCAGCGGCGCGGCGGCAAGGGTAGCCCTTTCCTCTTCTCTTACATGTCGAAATGCAAGCATTTCCACCAACCGATCCATCTTTGCTTTCAGTATCAATATCATCTTGCATAGCCATTGCTTTCCGCATATTGATCCATTGCTTTTCTTACGCTGACTCGGTTTCGATTTGACTTCTAGTAGTCACTTGAATCAAGGGAGAAAAGTGCAATGAGCTTACGCTTGCTTTTAACAATATGCATGATTATGTACGATTTGATGCAATGATTTATGATTGGTTCCCATTCTTAAGAATCTTTATCGACCCAATCACTTTGTAAACAATCATCACACACAAAATAGATAATCAACTTCTTCATTCAAACATAGTCAAAGTACAAACATTAGTTCTTGAAGGCAAAATAAAGAGCAGGACTCAGAGGTCCGCTTTTAATTCAACAGTACACTGAGTTGAAGAAAACATAAAATCAAAGAAGATCGGCTGTTCTCGCGGGCCTCAAGTTTCTTATCTCATATTGGAACCGCCCACCATACCGCATGTATCGATGAAGTATTCCATCACCGAGGCACTCGACTTTCTTCTAGGTCTTCCATACCGATCAAGCCGCCAAGGACTTCCACCATTAATCGCCGCAAAACCCACCAAACCGAATAATTGTCGACAAATTCGCGCTCTTCTAAGATGAAAATAGTTTCCCCTCGGTCCACCCAAAGTTCATTTTGATGACCGGCTTCTTCTTTCCAACCCTCACACTGGGCCTCTAACTCTCCATACGATGCCTCCCATCGGGCAAACTGTATCCTCATGTGTCCAATTTGAATCTTTCGGATAACTCGCTGGAGTCTAAGTCACGTGCTAGACGAGCCTTTTCCTTGAGGCGAGTTTCATGTGCTAAGCTAGATTCAACATCTCTTAGCGCAGCCTTCAACTCTTGAATTTGAGTGTTGAGGGTTGTCTTTAGATCTAGCTTCGACTGGATGGCCTTTTCCTCATCCGCGTAGGCTTTTCCCTCTCGCTCACCGCTAACTTTCGATTAAACTCCTTAGTTCAAAATTTGCCGCATTCAAATTGTCTTTACCCTAACTTTGCCTTCTCTCTGCTTCTACTTGCTCTGACTTCTTAGCAACTCATCATCCTTTCTCTCGAGGCTCGAACCGCCTCATCTCTTTCCCGAGTAATACGAGTGGCGCCTGTAGACCTTCCTCCACTTGCATTTCGTGATGGTAAGTTTAAGTTTATTGAACTCATCAATTGGGATGTGAGTGATCTCGTGTTCCAGACATCAAACGGAACCTCCCAAAGAAACTGCAATTTCACTTCCATAACCCTCCTAAGCATCCGTGATTCATATGGTTCTCCATCTTCATTCTCTTTCCCGAGCTCGCCCCTTCGTGAACTTTAGTCCATGCCTTTGTATCTGCTTTCGTAAAACCCGATCGTCCTTCCGAAATCTAATAAGATAAACTCCCTCAGAAACTCCTCCCTTGGTGCGGTTTCCATATAACAACCAAGTTGCTTGAGAACTAACCTCAGATTGTAGTTGATGCAACCTTGGGATCCGATTAGTGGAACATTAGGAAATGCCCCACAATGTGTGATGACTTCCCACGTATACCAATCCGGAGAGTACCAAAACACACCATTAGCAGTGAGGGAGGCCAATTTTTGAGACCAACTCAAATTTTCCAAGATCCTGACCCACGGTCCTCTCTGAGGGATATGGGATTTTAACCATAAACAGAGCAAAGCGGAGCAACATATCACAACCCCTTTCTTCTTCTCGTATCGGATATGGATATTGAGGAGCATGTCTGCAAGTAATGCAGGCACCGGGTTATCTGAAAGGAAAACACCAATGGCGGGTTGACTTATGTAATCATCTTCGTTGCTAGGAAACAAAACCACTCCATAAATTAGCAAGGCTAGCACAGCGCTGAACGACATCCAATTTTCTTCTGACACTGCCAATTCTTCAGCTTTTTGTTCCAAGAATCTCCTTGAGATACCTTTTTCTAACAATTTCGGCCCTATTTCTCTGATAGGGAGGTACAGAGCAGCTGCTATATCCTTTGCATCCAAACGTTCTCCCAACTTGGTAAAAGGAACATCATCTTTCAAAGGCCAATTCAACAACCTTTCCAATTCTTCAATCGTCGGGACTAACTGAAAGTCCTGGAATGTGAAACACCGTAGAGGAGCATCATAAAACTTCACTAAGGCTTTCAGAGCATCATGATCAACCGTAGTATCTAACAGTTCCAAGATCCACCCATATCTGGCATGAAAGTTATTCAACTGAACTGATTTCACCTTCCTCCTGAGCTTCAACAGAGTTTGAGTATCTGGGATCTTGAATTTGAGATGAGGGTTATGCCTTTTGATTAAATCCATGTGTGATCCAATTGTTTCCAAGATTGAGTCCTTTCAAGATACCTGAAAATGGCAACACGTATGATGAAAATGAATGATTAATGCAAATGCAATGTAAATGAGTTAAGATGATATTCAATGACAAAGTCAGAGATCTCATAAAGGTCACTGGTTGGCTCTGACATGGTTTCGATGCCCACTCAACAATTCCCCAAAACAAGGTCGGTTCTAGTGTTTTTGCTAAATGTTTCTGAGACTCAGATCCCTTTTAAAAATAATACCGCCATGACGATAATATTTTCAAAAGTATACCCAAGAAACGGTTTTAACGGATACTCAAAATCCTTTGAGTGGTCAACTTGTTTTGACATCCTAAAACTTAGAGTTATAGGCCTTTATCCAAGAATTATCATACCGCACTATCGCACGATGCAATAATTCCTTAAAAAGACCAACTCTAAGTCGTGGTCTTCACGTCGATCCAAGGAACACGGATGTCCAATGGACCTAAGCTACTCAACCACTCTAAACTTATGTTTCCTAGAAGCCTGGGTATTGGGCTTTTCTACGAATCATAACCAAAACGCCCAAATATCAAAAAACATCAACAGGATATAAAATAACAGGCAATGAATGGTAAATACATGTTTAAGAATTAAATTAGGTTGACTCTTAGTCAAAAATAATTTTAAAAATCTCCCCTGAAGTCGCCAACCGAAGCAACTCGATTTTCAAAAATCTTTAATTTCTAAAACTGAAATCGCCACCTAATTTTATTCGCTCAAAAGAACGGGAAAATATAGATAAAACCCCAAAGAAGCGGATAAGGCGGTCTACGCGACCAAAAAGTGGAATCGAGTCTATGTAAGGGAAGGTATTAGCACTTTACATCCATCGCACTCGACGGACCCATTTAATTCTACGCTTGTGTGTGTTTACTAAGTCATGGATGCTAAAAAGAATGTAATTTGTTTCTTATTATTTTGAGTTTGGCACTTTTCGTAACCGTAGCCTACATATTCCTCGCAAATGGGAAAGTCAAAACTTTGTAGTTCCTCTTAAAAGCTTTAATTGGTTGTATTGATTTTATCTCGAAAAATCGCAGTGCTTAGACGCTTCAAATGTTTTGAACTAGGACTTGTTTTGTTTGTTTGAAAAGCTTAAGTCCTCGCTCGCATTTGAAACGACTAATGCACACTCTTTATTCGAAAAGAGTTTGATGATCGCGTATGAGCGATAAAAGAATTTGAGTTGGTTGAATCGTTTTTAGGTGGATGAAAAAGTACTGAACAACGAGGCTAGCGTCTCATGATTCAAATACTAGAAACCCAAGGAACGAATGTTCGCCCGAGTCGTCTATCACCCAAAAAATATTTTCTTATGAAAGAGTGAGGTGAAACGGATTTCACGTTGTTTAGAGGTCTTTAAGCCACTGGTCTAGCGTCCGATGACTTAAAGACTGATAGTTTATTTGGTTACAATTTTTTTAGCAACTAGGCTATCGTCTAACGACTAAAAAACTTGTATTTATTATGAAAAATGTTTCAAAATGCTTCGACATTGATCGAGGTTTGAAACTTTAATTGCAAAAGTATTCGACACGCCGAGATGAATGGAAGGTTATGGTTAATCAAGTATATGGACTCAATTAACCTCGTGAGGATAGTGCCCTATCCCCAACCATGAGACCTTTGTATGGTGATTGTATATGACCAATATTATTTTCGGTTATGATCGATTAAAGCAACAAGGGCTTTAACTAATCTCGTAAGGATAGCCATGCCCATCCCTAACCATGAGACCCTTTAAGAAATCCGCGATGAGCCAATCAAGATGAAATCGAATTGATTTTAATTTCCGCTGGGTGCACCGTACATTGGTTAATAAATGTCAATGAATAAGTAAATGACAAAATACCAAACAATACAATCGAAGCTTAAATAATTATTAGAGATGATTTTTTCTGCTTGATGAAAATCGCTAATAGTTTAATCGATAAATCATCAAATAAAAGCTATCAGATCCAATAACTATTTAGTACATCGCAACAAAATATTATTGACGAAATAAATTAATTGAAATAGAATAAGTTCAGAAATAGCCTGATTGTCGAGGTTCTGGACGGTGTGCAAAGAAATCCATCCAACTTTTGACCGTCCGAATACTTCCATATGTGCTAGTAAACTGGTGCATGTATCTTGTCCCAAAATGCTCCATTACACCACATATACATTTTTCTTTAACATTAACATTTTTTCTTTAAAATAAACTAATTAAAAACAATAAAATAAAGAAAAAGATTTTTTTTTATTACAAAACTAGGTGGTGACACTTGTCACCACCAGATTTAAAGTAAAAGAAAAATTAATTGGTTTATATATTTTATTTAAGAAAAAAAGAAATTAAACAAAATATTTTTCATATGGGATGTACGTAAGAAACAACCTCACTCCCATCTCTCTCGCCCCATTCTCACCGCTTCTCATCGCCTCTCAAACCTCGTCACCTCGCCTCCGAACTCCCTGCTCTCTCTCCACCACGGTCTCTTCTCTCACTGCGATCGGCCTCACTCTCTCACCTGCTCTCACCGTAATCTCCGACTGCTTTCTTCTTCTCTCATTCGCGATTTGTCTCTCTCATCTCAAACCGATCGCATGTTTCGATTTTTGGTCATTAATGTTGTGTTGATTTTCGATTTCACCGCTTTGGCTTACATGGAGTTTTGGAGGTTTGGAACCCTAAATGGCTGGCTTCAACCACCTCTTGCTCCGGGTGAGATTGCTCCGATCTTTGTTCTCTTCTTCTTTCCCTCTTCTTCTTTCACTACTTGTCAGAATGTAATTTCTGAAAGATATATGTCTCAAGGTGGTTAGATTGGAAAATGATGATTTATGTTATGCTTTCTATTGGGTTTTCTGTATGCTTGCATTTTTGAATTCTGAATGATAAGAACAGGGTTGTACTTTTGATTTTCTGGATTTTGTTTCGGTGTTTTTCTTTTCTGGGTTTTTGTAAAAGTAAGAACAGATTGCTCTCTTGGTTTTGGGGTTTTTGTTAAGAACAGATATTACAACTTCTGTTTTCTTTGGTCTGATGTTGGTTATCTATATTTTCGACTTCTATTCTCTCCTGTCCCTTCGCCTCGAATGTATATTATCACCGATTTTTGCTTGTCCATCTTGCTTGTGTTTGGGATATGATACCATGCCCTGCTCTGAACTCTCATTAGGCCATACTGTTTTCTGAGTTTGAACTGACTTGCCATACCTTCTGTTCTGAAATTGGTCTGCTCTGATTTTGACTCATCTTCTCTCTCAAATTGCCCCTGCTGCTACCTGCTATGCTATGATGTAGGCTTGTCAAGTTGTTGATTTTGGGACTCATTTTCTTTCTCAACTTCTATGTTTAATGCTCACCGGCTTTTCTCGTTGTTATATTGTGGGAATTATTATGAACTCGATATGTACACTTGTTCGCTGCCTTAAACCGTGAAACAACGCTGCCTCTCGATGCTTTAATCGAATCTGCCTTATAATGTTGCTATGTCTCACGCCCGAATCAAATGTCTGCTTGTATGCTTGTACCAAAATGTCGCTTTATTCTCTTGCCGTCCGTAATTATATTTGTCGCTTTATTCTCCTTTTCTTGCAGCCCGGTATGCTTGTCGCCTCGATTGCTTGTTCGTGAACCGGCTAGCCCGTGATTTGCGAGCGCGCCCGATGATTAATCTTCGATTATGAGGCTTATCGCTTGAATACCGATTCCCGCCAACCGCCTAATGATGATGTTATGACAAAAGAAACAATCTTCCGATATTTTCTTGCTGCTTTATGTTTCAATCATGTTTTGTTACTTCTAACCCGATTTCTTTTCTTGTTTCATGGTGAGATGATGAGGATGGCATGGGATGAAGAACACGGGTGAAGAAGAATGAGCAAAAGAGGAAGAATTGACAATTGCCAAGAACATCATAGAAACTTTAGGATTTAGGAACTTGTAGAATTTTGAATTGTAGCATTTCAGATTACTTCTTTTTGTAACAAATTGTAATTCGAAAGTAAACTCGTAGCCAACTTGTAACATCCATGACATACATGAAAACTCGAATTTATATCCAATATTGAGCTTTCTTTCTTTTCCCTCTTTGTGAAAACAAAAGTTGAAATTAGAATAGAGAGATAAAGCTTGGTTCTGAACATTTTCCAATCTTCGAATCATATAACATAATGTTCCATATTTGTAATCCTTGTCCTCGTATCAATCTTTGAATAAACAAGTCTTGGCAAAATTTTCCAAAACTCGTAATAAACTTGAGTGGACTCGTAACGCGTTTTAGAATACTTGAACAAGATCCGCATTTGAAAAGTGTTTGGAAACGAAATCCGATTCCAACTTTTCCTCACATTTCCAAACTTGCCAAGATGGAAAGTCTCTTAATTAATTATAAAAAGAAATAAAATCCTCTTTAACTGCATTCTTTAAACTGACTTCTAACAAACTCAAGAAATGCACTCTAAAAGTCCAACAATACACACTTTTCACCTGATAAACTTCAGTATTCATCTTTAAACTCTATGGCCCAATCAGTAGCCCCAAATTTATTTAATTATGGAAAACCTTGATGATGCCTCAAGGAATACATCAATAAAGACGTCAGGCATCTCAATGATCCAAAATCCGTGTACAAGAGCTATTGGATAAGAAAATGAAAGTTATTTTGAAACACTTGCAATTGTAGCTCGCCAGACGAAACAAAGAATCAATTAATGTCTTGAATTAGAATAAGCCTTGGTGACTGAATAAATAGAAGAGTCGGAAAACAAGAGAGCCATCTTGGACTGATTGACAACATAACTCAAATTCTGCAGCTTAGAGGAAATACGAAAGTTGGGAAAACCTCGGTTCAACCACAGTACACGAATATTCGACAAAACGTAGGCTTAAATTAAGCGGGTAAATTTTGGGGTGCGACAACTCAGTATCAATATATCCATCACCACAGGATCTCTACTGCATACACATCAATATGCGTTAGTCAAGAGTCACCTATTTCGAAATTTGGCCCATTTTCAAAATAATTTCAAGTTTTGGAAAATATTTTCATTTCATAAAATAGAGCATTAAATTTAGAAAATAACGTCCAAAACGGCGCTCAAAACGGACTTACGGTTTGAAAGTTATGAATTTTCAAAGTTTGACATTTTTCAAAAATTAAAGGTGGAACCCGGTTCCTATACATACAGAACCTTCCCGAAAGTTCCAAAATCGCTTCGAAAATGTATGGAAACCCTTCCTACCCATACAGAACCGGTTCCTACGTATTTTTCCGCTTTTAATTTTCAAAGGGAACCCGGTTCCTACATATACAAGAACCGGTTCCCACGTGTTAAAATGTCATTTTCTGCACTTTTGACAACACTCTTTCATTTTCAATCAAACCCATTCTTACCCATACGAACTTCAACATGGGAAACACTAAAACACATCATTTTGCATCATCTATCACATCAAACAACATATTTTCATCATCTATTTTCATCTACTGACACTCTAATCATATTCCATACACATTCTGACTCAATCAGACTCAATCTGACACCATCTGACACTATTAGGTACACATCCATGGGAACCTAAAAATTCCTAAACATAGATTTCCTAACATGCTATGGTCTATAATATTAACATCAAAACCTATAATAAGCAATAACCAATCGAAATCACCCCTTACCTTGTGGGTTCTTCGAATTCCGACACCTTAGGTCTTCTTCCTCCTTTTCTCCTCTTCTCAATTCCACGTACAATGAGTTTTCCCCAAAAAGATCCTTTTTTCCTCTTTTCCTTCTTTTATTTCTTTTATTATTCTATCATAATAAAATAATATAATTAATGTGAGTAGAGTCTTTACCCTCACACCCTCACTTTATTCATCACACCACCAATAACCCACTTCCATCTAATTTAATTGACTTCAATAATTCAAAATATTAAATATTTCATCTCTAATTAAATTAATAATTAAAAATCGTAATTATTTAATAGTCGATTTATTTGGGGTGTCACAACTCTCCCCACTAAAAGAGTTTTCGCCTCGAAAACATAACCTAGACGAATGCTGAATATGAGTCCTTCATCCGACTCTCCAGCTCCCATGTAACATTCCATCCGCTGGTCCCCAAGCTACTCTTATCAATGCGATCTCTTTGCCTCGCAACTGCTTCAACTCTTTCCGATCAAAGAGATATTTCGTGCTCTTATGATCACTAATACCTCAAATCGAGAACCATATAAATAATGCCTCCCAACCTCAAAACAAATACAATCACGCTAACTCTAAATCATGAGTCGATAACCTTTCATGCACTTCAACTGTCGTGAAGCATAAGCCACAACCTCGCTTATCCGCATCGACACACCACTTAAACCCGCTAATGATGCCACAAGACACAACAAAAGACTTAGTCGGATTCGGCAAATGAAGATCGAATCACCAACCTCCTCTTCACTCTTGAAATTCTTCCTTCCAACTATCACGCCATGTTTGACACCATTTCCAATATCACTAACAAATATCCTTCTTATTCAACCACTAGAATCCCACACGATCCATTGCTATCGGCTTAAGAATACATCACTCACCACCCCTTACCCCTTCACTCTAGGGTACATGATTTATCACTTTACACCGCAACACATTTATAAGAACCTCCACATAACCAAGCAATGTCCACAACATTTATACACAATGCTAGTACTACAAGGCTACGCTCCAACGACAGAGCTTGCAAATTAATACATCTATTATAATGGATGTAACATCAATAAGACATAGAACCCTTCACCTAACAATTTATTCGAAATTTCTAATAGTTTCATAAACCCACACCTTCTAACGCTTAATTTGTGACTTCCCAAAAAAAAAATCATACTCGATAACAAAGTGCATCACGTTACGCCACGCGACTGATTAATTACCTTAAGTCATTATCTTCATTTGATTTTCATCAACTACTAGCTCTACAAGTTTCATATTTTATCTTTAGACTTTCTCCTTAATATCTATCAAAAATCACTGTTCAACTTCTTACATTCTAACCTTCCACCCGCTGCTTCAACTTGCATACACACTCAAGTCTTCGACCTGCTAGATAATTTCCAAGTCTACTATCCCCTCAATAGAACGTCAACCACTTCACACACTATCAAGCTTGCAAGATGAGTCTATTAAATCCAACACGATCCCGTCTATTATCAACAAGAGATTAAGGGTGATGGCCTCAATTTGTCGATAGATACCAAGAATCACAATGGAGTATAAACCACCGTACACACTATAATAGTGTTCCTTTAGAACTTGTGCTCAAGTCACCCAAGCCCTATGGTCCAATAATCTTCCTTTAAGGTTTACAACTTATTCCACACTTATTTCTCATTTGATATCGACGATGAGATACCATCGATCAAACAATTTTACATACTCTTCTTCACACTCACTTAGCATCACACGATTGTTAAGTATTTTCCCCCTTATGAGATGCTAACATACCAAATACACCATAACTCATTTTGTTTCCATTTGAAGTCCTTATCCATGCGGAGAACTTTAACGACATTCACAACTCTTAGTCTCCCTTTAAATCTCATAACATCTAGGGTCCATATATGCTCAATCAATCTTATTTCAAATACAATCTCTTAATACACCTCATCATATGATCAAGAAAGAAACTTTCAACATTTTCCTAACACACGCCAATATGATTGCATTTCATCAAATTTATTTTTCTTCTAGCATCACCTATCTTTTCCTCAAAAGCTAACGCCACTTATCCATCCTTATTCGACATAAGTCGCATCTCTAATACTTTCGATTCTTACTAATACCAACATCTCATTCATTAAGAATATCTCATTCTTGATCTCGCCTCAAATAATCATGATCACATGGTTATGTCCATAAAATCTTCCAATACCCGCAACAAATTTTGGACTTTCCCACTACAACACTACATCGCCTCGATGGTCTCACGACACACACTTGAGATAACATGATAAAGAAAACTCACATCCTTATACCGTAATCTACACCATGAAAACTTACCAAAATTCTACTCCTTTCAAGTTGGAATTCACCTCACAACATTCAACATACCTATACCGAGTTTTAGAAGCTTCTTTCTAACTATCTTCATCCTTAACCCCGACCAAAGGTAAGTTAATCTAAACTCAACTTTATCAAGGCATACTTTCCAACCAATTGATCCATCAAATCACCAACAATTTGAAATAGATATTTAGTCTTAATCACCACTTAAATCGCTTATCAAAATCCACACGCACTCGGCTACTTTCTTCCTCCTTGACTAAGGAAATTAGAGCTCCCAAACAATACACTTGGTTTCACAACCATTTCATCGCGATCTTCCAATAGCTTCTTCAATTCCTTAACTCAAAAGTCGACATCTTGCACGTGTCATAGAAATAAGTTTTGTACCAAGAACGACATCAACAACGACTCGATTCTCCTCAAACATCATTACATGATAAATAAATTACTTTCGTGCGGGACCATTTTTAAAACAAGGTTCATCACATTATCTTTCCAATGCTTCAAACGGAACTCAAATCGACATCCAAAACTCAAGCTATGAATCTTACAAGTTTCCTAAGGAATGCCAGAAACCAATTCCCGAATAGGTAGTCGATTTCCACCTGTGGGAGTGAGAAATCCCAAAACATCCTAGAATACAAAATTTGAGATCCTAACTTCAACATACCGCAACACACATTATTCTCCATGATCACTTGCGCCAAGTTACAATTCCAATAACCAATTCACACAATCAGATACTTTTTATCAACCATTGACATACCAATCTTTTCAAGAACACAAAGGAGTAACTCACACGTACAGCCCACAATCAATTGAAGGGTCACAACATTCCCACCACACCACCTTCATCTTTTCAAAGTCATCCTTCTTAATTACCAAATATCTTCTAGGCCAAGAATATGCATCGACCTCATAACGATTCATAATCACTTGGTTTAACTTCAAACATTCAACCCAAGGATGACCTCAAGCTAACCCAACATCTTGCTCAGATGATGAGTCGCTATTATTCCCAGGGAAACGTCAGAACTCACACCCCAAATGGAACATCATTATCCATAACATTGTCCTCCACTCCCCGTGATGCGAACAACACAAGTACTTAAGTGTTACCACTTAAGAGAACCTTATCTCGACCATCATATCAATTCTCGACCAGAATCCCTCCGAGTTCGGAAACTACAGTCTAACCAACATCTGCACTCATGTAACCAATAGCACATCGATCCAACTCTTCACACCAGAACATCTCAGAGAAGCAAAGTTTCTCCCCCACTTGCTTCTAAACCACTCCTGCATCTAGGTAACCAGAAAAACAAGATCGACAAGGTTTCACACACACATGTCGAGCATGTATGAGTAATGACATTAAGACACCGGTCACAACGACCGACTATGCTCGATACCACTATTGTAACACCCCATCTAAATACGAATATATTAATTAAATTAACATTTAAATCATCTTTAATCGTAGTTTAACACTGTAATCACTTGGATGTCACAATTAATAAATAGAATAAACCTTCATTCAAACAAGAGCCATGCTACATCGAGGATCATCATTCAACAATTCAATCATTATAAGACCATGTCTTACATAAATGAAATACCAAAACCAAAATTTAATAAACATCATAGTTCTCAAGGAATTCAAATCCAAAACTATTAAACAATAATGATTCTCTTAACTAAGCTGCCCTCAAAGGTTACAACCTAATCGAGCATGACACCGACACACGGACTAAAAAGATAAGCTCTAGAGCCATCCTCACCGACTCTCACCGCTAATTTAATCTGAAATGGTAAAGTAAGGGTGAGACTTCATAATTAAAGCATATTATAAGTCTTTCAATCAATAATATATCACAAGCATATTATTTCACCCACTTAACATAAATTCAGATTCACACACACAACCATATTCATCATGCTTAATCATAACAATCAACGAAGAGTAACACCGAAGACATCCTAACATGTTACCACTTCATACAAATACAATGCACTCAATGCACGCGGTAATCACACGTGACCAAGTCACCCAACACCGATCCATCATCAACCGGATACGCTCCATCGATTCGTCCATAACCACTTGGACACTAATCCACCTAACCACCCATCCTCACTGCATCGTTATCAAGAATCCAAGTCAAATTCGCACAATGGGAATTAACTTCACCAAACAATGCATATGCACGCACATCACTAGCATGCAACATCAATCGCCTATGTATACATTCATTGAACATAATCAATCTCAACAATCAACATGATATATCAACTAATCATGAATACATCTAACATCGATAAACATGCAAACCAATCAACATGATATATCAACCAATCATGCATACATCAACACAGGTTATGACCACCTCAGACATCATAAACCCTCATCACCCACAACATGATATAATCACCTATCATGAAACAATTCATCACAAAGCATAAATATACCAGACACTTACCCTTCAATTGGTAAGACTATCACCAGTATATATCACAACAACGACAACTAGGATCAACAGCCATCAGGCATATACAACACCAACAAACACATGATATCAATACAATCATGACTACACCAATTATCATAAACCGAATCAAAACCCAAAACATGATATTCCAACCATCATGCATACAAATAACAAAGATAACACGCTTTACATTCACTCAAGATCAATATATCCATCACCACAGATCTCATCGATACACATCAATATGTACCAAGAGTCACCTATTTCGAAATTTGGCCCATTTTCAAAATAATTTCAAGTTTTGGAAAATATTTTCATTTCATAAAATAGAGCATTAAATTTAGAAAATAACGTCCAAAACGGCGCAAAACGGACTTACGGTTTGAAAGTTATGAATTTTCAAAGTTTGACATTTTCAAAATTAAAGGTGGAACCGGTTCCTACATACAGGAACCGGTTCTAAAAGTTCCAAACCTCGCTTCGAAAATGATGGGAACCCGGTTCCTACCCATACAGAACCGGTTCCTACGTATTTTTCCTTTTGCCATTTTAAAGGAACCCGGTTCCTACATATACAGAACCGTTCCCACGTGTTAAAATGTCATTTTCGCACTTTTGACAAAGATTCTTTCATTTTCAATCAAACTCATTCTTACCCATACGAACTTCAACATGGGAAACACTAAAACACATCATTTTGCATCATCTATCACATCAAACAACATATTTTCATCATCTATTTTCATCTACTGACACTCTAATCATATTCCATACACATTCTGACTCAATCAGACTCAATCTGACACCATCTGACACTATTAGGTACACATCCATGGGAACCTAAAAATTCCTAAACATAGATTTCCTAACATGCTATGGTCTATAATATTAACATCAAAACCTATAATAAGCAATAACCAATCGAAATCACCCCTTACCTTGTGGGTTCTTCGAATTCCGACACCTTAGGTCTTCTTCCTCCTTTTCTCCTCTTCTCAATTCCACGTACAATGAGTTTTCCCCAAAAAGATCCTTTTTTTCCTCTTTTCCTTCTTTTATTTCTTTTATTATTCTATCATAATAAAAATAACATAATTAATGTGAGTAAAGTCTTTTACTCCTCACACCCTCACTTTATTCATCACACCACCAATAACCCACTTCCATCTAATTTAATTGACTTCCAATAATCCAAAATATTAAATATTTCATCTCTAATTAAATTAATAATTAAAAATCGTAATTATTTAATAGTCGATTTATTTGGGGTGTCACACTCGGGGCATACTTCTCAGATCAAAGTACCATGGCACAAATCTACACGTTAGACTCATTCCTTAGTCAGAAGACTCAGTGTGTTTGTGTTATACCTCAACGTCAAGATTTTTCTAATTTCCCCAAACGGTCTCTTTTCACTCAACTCTATATACTTTCACCTCACTTCACTCGCAGAAACCAAACATACTCAGCACTAATTAATTTTCTCCGTTCAACTCGGGGGTGTTTTCACAACGGACTTCCAACATACTTCCAAACAAGCAACTTAAAACAACTACTGACTCAAAAGAAAACTGACACAGATGAAAGAAAACAAGAATAACAAAGCAAAACACATATAAATAAACAAATAAATACCCCCCCCCCCCCCCCACACCTGAACTCAACAGTGTCCTCACTGTTGAAGAACTAGTGCAGGAGGGGACTCACTGAGATCACTGAGGTGGCTGTTGGCCATGCAGCCTCATCTGCTGCATCTACTCATGCATTTCCCCAATGAGCTTCCCTTGGCGGAGCTGCTCCTCTCTCTTTTTTTCCCGCTCCTCTCTGTCTCTTTTCTGCTCGTTCCCTTGCCTTTTCTGCTCACTACGGAGATAGCATATTTGATCGTGCATCCAGTCCCATTCGTTTTTGGTCATGCTCTAAGAACCGGTCGACGAGTCACCAGGATTCGGCATAGGAGTCTCTTCAGGGATAGGGACCTCACCAGGTTGATTATCCGCTTCACCTTCCGAACCTGCACAAGCATCAAAATTTTCTTCGTCGTCTTGCATATGACTTGCATACAACCAGTTAGCTTGTTTGTCAATAGAAATAAAATCAGGAGCAAGTAAAGCTAACAAATAGTGATTACGGGTAACCAGAGAGTAATAGTCATTGAAGACTTTGATCATACCTTGAGTGGTAAGTGTAGCTAAGTCAATCTTAGTCTTACCTCCCACTGTGGGTTCCTCCATCAATTGTGGACCGTAGCCGAGGTGGTCAGCTATTTGAGTGATCATTTCTCCAACAGAAATGTCACCGGAGGAGGCGTTGGCTACCCACTTCAGGTGATCGGCTGCAAAGGCGGCTATATTGATGAGTTCTTTGTTAGCCATGCCATAGAGTAAGTATAACTCTCTTTGTGTGGCCACCCCGGTACTATCCCCTCTGCAGAAAAGGGTGTATGCCAATCCCTTTTGGGCATATCTGAAACAAGGGTTATGAATGCAGGAAGCCTTGGCCGCCTTAGCGACATAATCAGAGTTCCCTGTAATCACCTTCCAAAACTCACTCACAACAAAAGTGGTTGGAGGTGCCCCAGGTCCAAAGCTCGGGAGCTTCAGAACTCGCCCCAATTCCGCAACAGATAAAGAATGGTCATTGTCAAACAAACGAAACTTCATAGTGCCAAAATACTCTTCATCAGAGCCTGTCCACCTATGGCGAAGCTGAAAATCCAAAGAACTCAAAAATTCGAAAGTTATGCGCTCAAATGTCGGCGCTTCAAATTGCATAAATTCAAGCATGCCAAGAGTATGAAACATCCTATGTACCTCCATTCACAGCCCTAAGTTATCTAAAGTTTCATTACAAATGTACCTGGCCAGAATCAACTTACACTTCACCAATCGTGCATACTTGCTTTGATGGTCAGGATCCTCAAATAAAATACCATGAGCATTCGCCATGCGGTGAGCTCGTTTCTTTGGGTGGGAGGATTCAGCGACAGCCTTTCCGGCATCTCTTCGTGGAGGCATGGTGATACCCTGCAATACACACAACAACAAAATTCGACAGAGAGATTAGAAAAAACGGTTACCGTAGGAGAGACAATGGAGATGAAGTGATCAACTTTCTCAACAGGGGTAAGGTGTTTTAGGGAGTGGGTAAATCAAAAAGTGAAGCTTTAGTGGAGAGTAACAATGGAGGCTAGGGCTTGGAGAGTGAGAGAGTGGAAGGAGAAGAAGGGTTTATGAGAAAAATAGAATGATATGTGGTAAATGGGAGTGTTAAGAGTGGTTAATGAGATAAAAATCGTGGGCCCCATGTCATAAAAGTGGATGGGTTTTGGGAAATAAAATTGCAACATGGAAAATAATATACTGCGCCTTCTGACACGGGCCGTGTTGCGCGACACGGGCACCCATGTCAGACCCCTGGTATCACTTTGAAACGTGTTTAAATGCAGTTGCTGTTCAGTAGCCACAACACGGGTCGTGTCACAGGACACGGGCACCCGTGTTGAACCTTTGTTTTTGCCACGAAGCAATCTTCCAAAACCATTCCCTGACACGGGCCGTGTCAGGCTACACGGGTAGCCGTGTCAAGGCTCTGAAATCACTCCAATTCATGATTTTTGCAGCTTTTTCTAAACCGTTTGTTCGACACCTCCTTTTCCCAGCTTGA
Organism: Vicia sativa; assembly: GCA_021764765.1. Taxonomy (NCBI): domain Eukaryota; kingdom Viridiplantae; phylum Streptophyta; class Magnoliopsida; order Fabales; family Fabaceae; genus Vicia; species Vicia sativa. Next base: position 1,078,596 of record CM038795.1, read on the forward strand.
TCTGTGAGACACGTCAACTACATACCTACAAAATGAACAAACAAAAATTAGGTAACATCGTGGGTTGCCTCCCACGTAGCGCTGCGTTTATCGTCGCATGGCTCGACGGTCCGTCGGCCTACTGAGTGAGACGTGACCTCAACCTGTCCAACTGGTTGACCTTGGAAATAAGGCTTAAGTCTCTGCCCATTAACCTTGAAGATGTCTCCATTGGCTTGATTCTTAATTTCAACCGCTCCGTACGGAAACACCTTATGAACCACAAAGGGTTCCGGACCATTTGGACCACAATTTTCCCGGGAATAGCTTCAAGCAGGAATTGTACAGAAGGACCAGCTGTCCTTCCCAAAACTCTTTTTCTGGATCCTCCTATCGTGCCACTTCTTGGTCTGTTCCTTGTAAACTTTGGCATTCTCATACGCATAATTCCAAAACTCTTCTAATTCATGTAGTTGCAGAATTCTAGAATTTCCTGCTAGGGATACGTCCATATTCAAGAATTTAGTTGCCCAAAAGGCCTTGTGTTCAAGCTCTAGAGGCAGATGACAGGCTTTGCCATAGACGAGTTGGTACGGTGACATCCCGATGGGTGTTTTGAAAGCAGTTCGGTAAGCCCGTAATGCATCATCTAACTTCGTCGCCCAATCTTTTCGCGACGAACTCACTGTCTTCTCCAGAATCTGCTTGAGCTGTCTATTAGACACTTCTACCTGACCACTAGTTTGAGGGGTGGTAAGGAGTGGCTATTCGGTGCTTCACATTGTACTTCTGAAGGAGCTTCTCCATGAGGTGACACGGGTGACCGTGTCAGGTTGCTGGTTTGTTACAAATCTTCTTCACCTTCAGTGGGCACGACACGGTCCGTGTTGTACAACACGGGTGGCCGTGTTGTGTTGCTGGTTTGGCACGTAGCTTCTTCTCCTCAGTGGACACGACACGGTCCGTGTTGTGTGACACGGGTGGCCGTGTTGTGTTGCTGATATCTTCATTTTCATGCATTTCTCTATACTTGAATCATCTTCACACTGGTGTCGGATAGCCAACTAGGCAGGAACCTAAAACACATTGAAACAACAACCAAATCACACGCACCAATGGTAAAAATGATAAAAACACGGACACGTGACTTGCTTATCCTAATCATAAAATACTGATGAAACATAGTTAAAAGACTAAAAGAAAACACATGAAAACATAAGAAACGACACTAAAACCTGTTTGGAATGTACGACTAAAGATCACTGATTAGTCTTCAATGTGAAAGATGTGATGAAATGTAATGTCTTCAATGCAAATGGAATGCAACATAGTAACAGTAATAGGTTCATAAAGATGTAAAACAGGAATGATACAGGTAATCAAAACAACTTATTTAGGTGGGCTCCTATGATAGGACGACTCTAAGTTTTCTACCCAATAATGCCCCATAGGACGGTTTTAAGGTTTTCTGCTAAGTGTTCCTCAGAGTCTCAGATCCCCTTTTAACAAACATTATCATCACGCGAGAGGCCTACATGGCGATAGTATTTGTAAAAGTATACCCCAAGAAACGGCTCTTAACGGGATACTCAAAAACTTTTGAGCGGGCGGTCCAGGTTTGGATATCATAAACAAACTTAGAGTTATAGGTCATTTGTCTCGAAATTGATGTCTTTCACTATCAAGCGGGTCAACAACCTCCTTAAAACAACCAACTCTAAGCCGGAGTCTTTGCTTCGGTCCACAAGACATTGGAGTCAGGGGAACTTAGGCTACACAATGTAACACCCCGTTCTATTTACCCGCGTTTTATAAATAATAATCAGAGTATTTAACCATAATCCAAGAGGCGTCACAACTTTAATAATTTAAATCAATCAATACAGTTGTCATGCTTTCACTGAAGAAGATTTATTAAGTAAATAATGCAAAAGTTATGTTTAACAGCGGAAATGAAACATAACCAAAATTTCGAATACATCATTCATAGTATTCCAGGATATTAACCAAAACATGATTCAAAACATTAAGGAATTCCATTAAAGGATTTCAAAACAAACGATTCCCCAGTGTTACATCTACGAGCACGACATCGACACGCCGGATTAACTAACGACTCAATGCTAGAGCTATCCTCACCACTCAAGCACTAATCACTGGATAAAATCACAAAGTAAGGGTGAGATTTCAATTCAATATAACATGCATTATCGTTTTAAATACAGCGAATAATCGGATATATTAGTCCATTATCCAAACACATAACCGAAACAATTCACAACACATCTCACACAACGGCATGTAATATAACAAACAATGGAAATTGCAACACGGAAACCATCCTAGCATGTTACAATTCCATATGCAATGCGAACTCTATGCATGTGGTACCAAAACGTGAACCGAGTTCACCTTGCTCCGTTTACATGTGGAAAGGCGATGTAAATCCACGATTCGCCCATAGCCATGGGTCAAGAATCCAGCCTCACTACCTCAATCTCGGGTAAGTCTATTGGCTCACCCATTCACTTCCGCACATGGAATGAACCAAATCAACAAATGCTTATGCATGCATCATAAAAGCATGCAACATTAATTCTCGTATCATGATATCAATATAAATCACATAATACCAATTCACCAATGTATCACATTCAATCGTAATGAATATCAAGATACAACATTGTAAGCATTAATATCTCATTCGGTAACTCGGACCATTGGCAATAGTTCCATTATCCTTAACTAATCACTCTTTTCAACAATCGGAGCTCGACTCTTTTAAAATAATTTTAGCAAAATAATATTTTCTCTTTTTAAAAGGTAGTATTTTAAATTTAAGAAATAACATGACAGCACTTCGAATCGGAGTTCGGTTTAGAAAATATGAATTTTGAAGTTTAAGTATTTTTGAAAATTACACATGGAACCGGTTCCTACATATCGAGGAACGGTTTACGTGAAGTTTAAAAATCTCGCTCCCTGGTTTTTGTATGGGAACCCGGTTCCGACATAGACAGGAACCGGTTCCTGAGTCCAATTTTTCCCAGTTTTGAAAATTAACACTGGGAACTCGGTTCCTCCCAGGGAACCGGTTCCCACGACCTATAACAGTATTTTCTGCTACTTTTGACAACATTATGCATCCTTTATCATTTCCAAACTTTCTAATACGATTTGTGACATTAGGAACACCAATTTATAATCATTTCACACCATTATAACATCAAACAACATAATTTACTCATCCATATTAGTGATTTGACACACTAATGATGCTAATTCCATACACCGACACAAAATAGGGTTTCATTCTATAAACCTATAATCAATTTCCTAACATACCCAATTACCCGGTCGATTCCCAAAACCCATAAGGCATATTAACTGAAAGAAATCACCCCTTACCTCGCGATGATCTTCGATTTCTCTCGGCGTCGGCTTTTCCTCTCTTCTCTTCTCTTCTCCAATTCTACGTATAATGACTTTTCTCCAAAAAGACCTATTTTTCTTTCTTCTCCTTTTTATATTCCTTTTATTATTCCTTTATTTATTCCAATAAAATAAAACAAGTGGTAATTAGTAAGAGTAGAGTAATTTACTCCTCACACCCCTAATTACACCTCACACCTCCATCTCTTCTTTTCTTTAATTAATCCCATTAAATCCGAAAATATAAATAATCAAGCATTTAATTAATTAAATAATTAAATTCCTATTTATTTAATATTTGAATTAAATCGGGGTGTCACAACTCTCCCCCACTAAAAGAGTTTTCGTCCTCGAAAACATACCTTAGACGAAAAGTTCGGGATACGAGTCATTCATCTGACTCTTCAGCTCCCAAGTTACATTTCCTTCAGCTGGTCCTCCCCAAGCTACTCTCACCACCAGTGCTATCTCTTTACCACGCAGTTGCTTCACTTTCTGATCCTCAATTCTCACAGGCACTGCTTCAACAGTCAAATTATCTCGTACCTGTACATCATCTACTTGAATCTCATGAGACGGATCCGCAATATACCTCCTCAACTGAGATACATGGAAAACATCATGCAAATTCGCAAGTGACGGCGGTAAAGCAATCTGATAAGCAACCTTCCCAACTCTTTTGGTAATCTGAAACGGACCAATAAAGCGCGGAGTCAACTTCTTTGACTTCAAAGCTCGACCAATACCAGTCATTGGGGTAACTCTCATGAACACATGATATCCCTCACTAAACTCAAGATCTTTCCTTCTCTTATCATGATAACTCTTCTGACGACTCTGAGAAGCCTTCATCTTCTCCTGAATTATCTTGATCTTTTCGGAATTTTGTTGAACAATCTCTGGCCCAATCACAGCACTTTCTTCAGATTCGTACCAACACAACGGTGTCCGACATCTCCTACCATACAATGCCTCAAACGGAGCCATACCAATGCTCAAATGAAAACTATTATTGTAGGTAAACTGTATCAATGGCAAATAGCTATCCCAAGCTCCACCTTTTTCTAACACACAAGCTCTCAACAAATCCTCTAACGACTGAATCGTCCTCTCCGTCTGACCATCTGTCTGCGGATGATATGTGGAACTCAATCGTAACTTAGTACCCAGAGCTTCTTGCAATCCTGTCCAAAACTTAGAAGTAAACCTCAGATCTCTATCCGACACAATTCTAGACGGAATACCATGCCAACTTACAATCCTCTCAACATACAATTCTGCCAACCTCTCCATCGGATAATCCATTCTTATCGGAATAAAGTGAGCAGACTTTGTCAATCGGTCGACTATAACCCAAATAGAATCACAGTTCTTCGATGTCTGCGGCAAACCAGACACAAAATCCATAGAAATGCCATCCCACATCCACTCTGGGACAAACAACGGTTCCATCAATCCCGACGACTTCTGATGTTCAATCTTTGATTTCTGACAAACCAAACACGCGTACACAAACTCGGCAATTTCCTTTTTCATTCCAGGCCACCAAAATAATTTCTTCAAATCATGGTACATCTTAGTAGCACCAGGATGAATACTCAACCCACTTCGATGTCCTTCTTCCAAGATACTTTTTCTAATCTCAGCAACATCCAGAACACACACTCTATCACCAAGTCTCATAACGCCATTCTCATTAATTCGGAACTCACCTCCTTGACCTTGGTTAATCAATGTCAGCTTATCCACCAAACCAACATCAGATTTCTGTCCATTTCGAATCTCTTCCAAAATACCACTAGTCAGCTTCAACATGCCCAATTTCACACTATCCGGAGTAGTTTCACATACTAAACTTAAATCTCTGAATTGTTCCACTAAATCCAATTCATGAACCATCAACATCGACATATGCAAGGATTTTCGTCTCAACGCATCTGCCACGACGTTTGCCTTACCAGGATGGTAATTCAAACCAAAATCATAATCCTTGAGAAACTCTAACCATCTCCTTTGCCTCATATTCAACTCTTTCTGATCAAAGAGATACTTCAGGCTCTTGTGATCACTGAACACTTCAAACCGTGAACCATACAGATAATGCCTCCATAATTTCAACATAAACACAACAGCCGCCAACTCTAAATCATGAGTCGGGTAATTCCTTTCATGAGTCTTCAACTGTCTTGAAGCATAAGCCATAACCTGCTTATCCTGCATCAAAACACCTCCTAAACCCATCAAAGACGCATCACAATACACCACGAAAGATTCTTCCGGATTCGGCAAAATCAGAATCGGAGCACTAGTCAACCTCCTCTTCAATTCTTGGAATCCTTTCTCACAATCTGCATCCCAAACAAACGCTTGACCCTTTCTCGTCAACTTAGTAAACGGTAAAGCTAACTTCGAAAACCCCTCAATGAATTTCCTGTAGTAACCTGCAAGACCAAGAAAACTACGAATCTCTGAAGCATTCTTCGGCGCTTCCCACTGAGATACCGCTTCTACTTTTGTAGGATCAACAACAATACCATTCTTGGAAATCACGTGACCAAGGAAACTTACTTCGCTTAACCAAAACTCACATTTTGACAACTTCGCATACAGCTTCTTCTCCTTCAACAATTCCAATACAATCCTAAGATGCTTTGCATGCTCCTCATCATTCTTTGAATAGATTAAAATGTCGTCAATAAATACCACCGCAAACTTGTCAAGATATGGATGAAATATCCTGTTCATATACTCCATAAACACGCCAGGTGCATTAGTAACTCCAAATGGCATAACAGAATATTCATAATGCCCATACCTCGTTCTAAATGCAGTCTTCTGAATATCTCCCGCCTTAACACGAATTTGATGATATCCAGACCTCATATCAATTTTACTAAATACACAAGCTCCAACTAACTGATCCATCAAATCATCAATCCTCGGCAACGGATACCGATTCTTGATTGTCACTTTATTCAATTGCCTGTAGTCTACACACAGTCTCATTGTACCTTCCTTCTTTTTAACCAACAATACCGGCGCACCCCACGGTGAAACACTAGGCCGAATAAACTTCTTCTCAAGCAGTTCTTCCAACTGTTTCTTCAACTCTGATAACTCAGATGCCGACATGCGATAAGGAGCCATCGACACCGGGCTAGTTCCAGGAATTAAATCTATAGCAAATTCCACTTCCCTCTCAGGTGGTAACTCATTAACATCTTCCGGAAACACCTCTAGAAATTCATTCACCACAGGTAATTCTCCACTCTTAGCCTTTCCTTTCACTTCCGTCGAAGAATATAACATAAACACCACAACACCATCTCTAACAGCTGAATTCATCTACTTAACGGACATAGTCCCATCTTCCACTTTAACTTCTTCAGGAAATATGATCGTCTTCTCAAAACAATTGATATGAACCTGGTTGAAGACCAACCAGTTCATTCCAAGGATAATATCAAGTTGTTCTAAAGGTAGGCACACTAAATCCATACCGAAACCTCTATCAAAAATAACAATAGGACAATTCCTACAAACATACGAAGTAGTCACTGAACCCGACGTAGGAGTGTCAATAACCATACTTCCATCCAAATTAGAAATTTCCAAATTCAATCTCTTAGCACAATCCAAAGAAATAAAAGAATGCATCGCTCCAGTATCAATAATTGCTATTAAAGGTATGCCATTAATAACACATGTACCTTTAATCAACCGATCATCTAGCTTAACATCTGATCCTGACAAAGCGAACACCTTCCCACCAGCTTGCTCTTTCTTTGGTTTAGTACACTACGGACGAGTGTGTCCTTCTTCGCCATAGTTGTAACAATTTATCCTTCGGGATCTGCACTTAGCAGCTAAATGACCAAACCTCCCACAATTGTTGCACTTCCTCGCATCATTCTTGCATTCAGGAGCTCGGTGACCCAATTCACCACATCTGTAACACTTTACGGAAGAACCAGAGTCTCCCCCACTAGGCTTCTTCCAACTTCCAGATTTCTGATTATTTCTATCATATAGCTTACCATGATCCATATGTCTCTTTCCCTTACGATCAACATAACTCTGAGCATTCGACTTAGTACTAGCAAGATCTTCTTCCAGAATCCTACTACAGTCAACCAAATCAGGAAACCTTCTAATACGCTGATACCTGATACCCTGCTTGATCTCATCACGCAAACCATTCTCAAACTTGATACATTTGGAAAATTCTCCATCTGCACCGTTAGGTTAATTAGCATAATACTTTGCTAATTTAGTAAACTTGGTTGCATACTCACTCACAGACTTGTCGCCCTGCTTGAGCTCCAGAAACTCAATCTCTTTCTTACCCCGAATGCCTTCGGGAAAGTACCTTCTCAGAAAAGCTCTCCTGAACACAACCCAAGTCAATGCAATGCCATCTTCTTCCATTTCAGTCCTGGTAGCAATCCACGGTCATCGACTACGATGTGAGTACCATACCTCACCTTCAGCCCCTCAGCACAATCAATCACTCTGAAGATCCTCTCGATCTCCTTCAACCACTTTTGAGCACCCTCGGGATCATGCGTGCCCTTGAACAATGGAGGATTATTCCTCTGAAAATTCCCCAATTGTCCACCACACCAATCCACTCCTTTGGTTCCCTCCGAGCACTTCAGCTAACATTCCCAAAGCCTCAGCAATAGCATCGTCGTTCCTTCCTTTACCTCTTCCAGCCATTGTTCTGTAACATTACAAAACAATCCACATCAGCACACAAGTATCGACAGTGTTACGTACACTAGTCGCATACTAAAAAGGATAACGACACTAAGACAAGACCGACTATGCTCTGATACCACTATTGTAACACCCTCTTCTATTTACCCGCGTTTTATAAATAATAATCAGAGTATTTAACCATAATCCAAGAGGCTTCACAACTTTAATAATTTAAATCAATCAATACAGTTGTCATGCTTTCACTGAAGAAGATTTATTAAGTAAATAATGCAAAATTTATGTTTAACAGCGGAAATGAAACATAACCAAAATTTCGAATACATCATTCATAGTATTCCAGGATATTAACCAAAACATGATTCAAAACATTAAGGAATTCCATTAAAGGATTTCAAAACAAACGATTCCCCAGTGTTACATCTACCAGAGCACGACACTGACACGCGGATTAACTAACTGACTCAATGCTAGAGCTATCCTCACCAACTCCAAGCAGCTAATCACTTCGGATCTGAAATCGTCAAAGTAAGGGTGAGATTTCAATTCAATATAACATGCATTATCGTTTTAAATACAATGAATAATCGGATATATTAGTCCATTATCCAAACACATAACCGAAACAATTCACAACACATCTCACACAATGACATGTAATATAACAAACAATGAAAATTGCAACAGAAACCATCCTAGCATGTTACAATTCCATATGCAATGCGGACTCTATGCATGTGGTACCAAAGCGTGAACCGAGTTCACCCACTCCGTTTACATGTGGAAGGCGATGTAAATCCACGATTCGCCCATAGCCACTGGGTCAAGAATCCAGCCTCACTACCTCAATCTCGGGTAAGTCTATTGGCTCGGCGGTTCATACGCACAATGGGAATGAACCAAATCAACAAATGCTTATGCATGCATCATAAAAGCATGCAACATTAATTCTCGGATCATGATATCAATATAAATCACATAATACCAATTCACCAATGTATCACATTCAATCGTAATGAATATCAAGATACAACATTGTAAGCATTAATATCTCATCCGGTAACTCAGACCATTGGTAATAGCTCCCATTATCCTTAACTAATCACTCTTTTCAACAATCGGAAGCTCGATTCTTTTTAAAATAATTTTAGCAAAATAATATTTTTCTTTTTTAAAGGTAGTATTTTAAATTTAAGAAATAACCCCAAAACGGCTTTTCGAATCGGATTCTGGTTTAGAAAATATGAATTTTGAAGTTTAAGTATTTTGAAAAATTGCACATGGAACCGGTTCCTACATATCTGAGGAACCGGTTCCCGTGAAGTTTAAAAATCTCGCTCCCTGGTTTTTGTATGGGAACCCGGTTCCGACATAGACAGAACGGTTCACGAGTCAATTTTTCCGGTTTGAAAATTAACAGGAACTCGGTTCCTCCCCAGGAACCGGTTCCCACAACCTATACGATTTTGCTACTTTTGACAACATTATGCATCCTTTATCATTTCCAAACTTTCTAATACGATTTGTGACATTAGGAACACCAATTTATAATCATTTCACACCATTATAACATCAAACAACATAATTTACTCATCCATATTAGTGATTTGACACACTAATGATGCTAATTCCATACAGAGCACAAAATAGGGTTTCATTCTATAAACCTATAATCAATTTCCTAACATACCCAATTACCCGTCGATTCCCAAAACCCATAAGGCATATTAATCGAAGAAATCACCCTTACCTCGCGATGATCTTGATTTCTCTCGGCGGCTTTTCCTCTCTTCTTCTCTTCTCGATTCTACATATAATGATTTTTCTCCAAAAAGACATATTTTTCTTTCTTCTCCTTTTTATATTCCTTTTATTATTCCTTTATTTATTCCAATAAAATAAAACAAGTGGTAATTAGTAAGAGTAGAGTAATTTACTCCTCACACCCCTAATTACACCTCACACCTCCATCTCTTCTTTTCTTTAATTAATCCCATTAAATCCGAAAATATAAATAATCAAGCATTTAATTAATTAAATAATTAAATTCCTATTTATTTAATATTTGAATTAAATCGGGGTGTCACACACAACCCCTCTATTCCTAAAATGTTACCTAGAAGCCTGGGTAGTGGGCTTATCTATGAATCAATAATCCCGTCAAGAATTCCCACACAATGGATATATAGATATGATAATAAATAAAGCATAGGAAATAAATGACTGAAACATAAATAAGAGATAAAATACAAAGAAGAAAGTTAAATACAATAATAAACACACATTACTCAATGAACTAAACTAGGGTTAACTCGCTTGAGAAAACATCCCCAGTGAAGTCGCCAAACTGTCGACCTAGAACTATCGGAAAAAATTAAATTCCGATAATTATATCGACACAAAAATGAAAATGAAATGAAGTCGCCACCGAGATTTATTTATTCCAAGAAGGAAAGGGGAAATATCGAATAAAACCCACGAGTAAAGAATAGGATAAGACGGTCTACGAAATTAAGAGACATAGGTTCGGGAGTTGGTTATGCAAGGGGAAGGTATTAGCACCCCTTACATCCATCGTACTCGATGGTACCCATTTAGTTCAAAGTGTGTTCGTGTGTTAGTGTAAAAATTTTACGATCTTCTAAGTTTTGAAAAGAGAAAGAAAGGGAGAAGAAATGTTTTTATTATTTTTGCTCGCCTTTGGTCGTAAGACTTAGTGCCTACGTACTCCCTCGTGCAATGGGAAAGTCAGAGCGTCGTAGTTCCGCTAGAAAATGATTGTTTGTTGATTGATTTTAAATGAAAAGACAAGTCGTCATTTTTAAAGGGAGAAGACTCGTCTAACGTCCACAAGGTGTGATAAAGAATAAAGGACTACGCACCGACATGAGGGAGGGTTTGAGAACACCTCTAGTACTCAAGTGGAGAAGTCAAAAACCTTGGGAATAGAGGAAGAAACATCTCGATTATGAATGAATCATGTCTAATCTTAAAAAGGGTTTAAAGATAAAAGGTGCTTGGAGCGCACAAAGGATATTGAATGAGTTGAAATTGATTTTAAGTTGTGGATGAAAAGTATCAAAACATTAGGCTATCATCTAATATTTTTTTTCTTATTCAAAAAAAAATTCCAATTCTTTTTTGGAAAAATATTTTATTCAAAAAAACATTTTTTGTAAAAGAAATTTTAAACGTTTTTTTTAAAAAAAAATCCAGTTTTTTTTTAATTTTTTATTCTTCAGTTTTTAAAAAAAAAACATTTTTTTTTCTGTTTTTGAAAAATATAATTTTTAAATTTTCAGTTCTTTTTGAAATTTTTTTTTCAGTTTTTAAAAAATTTCATTCTTTTCGGAAAAACTTTTTTTCAGTTTTTAAAAAAAAAAAAACTTTTTTTATAAAAAAAATGTCCAGTTTTTTTTAAAATATCTTTTCAGTTTTCAATTTTTTTTATTTTAAATTCCTGTTTTATCGGAAATAAATTTTAGTTTTAGTTTTTATAAAAATTTCCAGTTTTTTTTAAAAACATTTTTTCAGTTTTCTAAAAAAATATTATTTTCTTTCAGTTTTGAAAAAAATTCTTTTGGATTTTCAAAAAAATCCAAATTTATTTCGTAAATTTTTTTTTAAAAAAATTTCCAGTTTTCAGTTTTGAAAAGAAAATCCAATTTTTTTTTTCAGTTTTCTAAAGAAAAGTTTCATTTTTTTAAAATAAATCTGTTTTTTTTTCAAAAAAATAATATTTAAGTTTTTTAAAAAAATTATTTCAGTTTGTTTTTTTTTAAAAAATATTCAATTATATTATTACAGAAAAACATTTTTGTTTTTTGATTTTTCCTTTTTAAAATTTTTGTTTTTAATTTAAAAAAACATAGATTTATTTGATCTAAAGAATAATCCATTGGATCATAGGATTGGATCAATCCATATATATAAATGGATGGATTGAATCAATTAATTAACTTATTTTTTATTTGATAGATGAATTGGATGAATTGGATGAATTTTTTAGTGGATGGATTGAATGAATTTTGTTTTAGTAAATTTAATTGTCACCCCTAATTAAAACATGTGGCCAACACGGTTGGACCGTGTCAACTAACACGGCCGTGCTTTCATCAACACCCCCTCCCTCCGTATGAAGAAGCTGAGGACAACACATACTTATTGGGTTGCCCGTTTTGAATTTTTAACGTTTTGAAATGTTTTCTGATTTTGAAAACTCCAAACTGTTCTGACTCATTTAACAAAGGCATTTAATTGTATTTACACGAATTTAGAGTGATTTATGGTGAATTATTTATATAAATAGGCTCATCATTGGCTTGAGAATTCAACTCGCTACATTTCTCTTATTTCTAAGTTTTAGTTCTTTTGTTCTAAATCTTGTTGTATTTTCGGAGCACTTTCTTCATCGTTATTCAAATAATCTTGTCTTCATTCAGGTTTATTTAAATTGTTATTGCTTTTATTTTGTTTGTTAAATTATGCATGATATCTTTTTTATTGTTTATTTTTTTAATGTGTCTAATTATGTTAGAGTAGTTCATTAGAGACAAGGGGTCATCAGATATATCCCATGACAAATTATGACTGAGTCTGGACATTTAATATATTTGTGTCGTTTGTGAATGTCAAGATAGCTCAAATACATATCGTATACTGAAAGGATATGAATTAGTATCTGAAAGTGGAAGTTTATTTGCGGTTTCTAGTTGAACTAAATCGAAAGTTTATTTTCGGTTTTGTCTCTGTTTTGTAAATATGCAGTTGTTTTCACTGTGAAATGTGTGTTTATAATTTTTATTATATTACATAGCTATGGTACACCCCGATAACATTCCTAAGCCCGATGTGATCGAAGTTGTATCGTCGGCCGTAGTTCCGTCCCGCGTAATTAAGGCGGTCGATGTTCGTCAACATTTTGAAAATGTTCAAGAATTTGAATTACGGGACGATATGTTGCAGTGGATTCGTTTAGAGGCAACAAGGTTAGGATTTGCTACTGTGATAGCAAGGTCCGATAACGACACTGATAGAAGAAATGTCTTTGTTATTGTGACTTGCGAAAGGAGCGGAAGATATGTGGCTCGCATTCAAAATTTGAAACGCGAGGAAACCGACACAAGAAAATGTGAGTGTCCGCTTCGATTGCGTGGTTATCTCATGGTCAACAATAAGTGGAAGTTTAATGTGATTAGCAGATAACACAATCATGATTTAACTCTAAAGTTGGTCGGTCATCCAATAGCATGTCGGCTACTTTCAGATCAGAAAATTTGTGTTTCTAACATGACTTTGAATTTGGTACCTCCCAAAAACATTCTTGCAACTTTAAAGCGCAAAAGATCGGAGAGCACCTTGTTGGCTGAAGATTTTGATATATATGATTCGAAATGGAATCATTGAGCTCGAAATGAAATGATGTTAGTGTTCGTTGGAACAAAGTGAATGTCACAGTTCGGAATGGGAGAAATGGCTCTTCGAATGGACATACTAAAGCTCGGAGCTTCGAATGGCAGTTATGATGATATATGTAAAAGAAGCTTCGAAGTGGTAATAAGGTTGTGTCTGTGAAGTGAGTTCGAAGTGAAGATAGCCAAAGCATTTGAAATTCAAACGCGAGCGGGATAATTGGAAGTTAAAATATATGCGTTGGAAACGGTTCGAAGACGCGTGGAAGCTAGAGAAGCGCAGTGTTCTGCATGTTCTGAACGTGGCAAGATCTCATAAGTCAGACCGTTATGGTCGAAGTAGTATAAATAGAAGTCTTAGTGTTAGGATTTCGTGTGTCATATCTATTGTACAAAAATTCAGTAAACATTCAAAATACCACATGGCTAGGGAAACGAATGCTCGAACAATGTACGTATGATTGCACCAAACCTTTATAATTCAGTAAAACATCTTTATCTTTCAAGTTTATCCTTTATCTTCGCATCAATGTCTTTTAAATACCTTTACATTCAAAGCCATTTAACTATTTTCTGCATTTAAACACGTTTTCTTCTATTTCGAAATCCTTTACATTTCAGAAACCTTTTACATTCATGTCTTTTACATTTCATGCTTTTATATTCATGCTTTTATATTAAAAGTCTTTTACATTTAAAGTCATTTACGTATTTCTGTATTTACGCATTTCTTTGCAAATCGAACCTTTACTCATTCAAGTCAGTTTTATATTTCTTTACTTGATCATGTCATTAAGTTCTTTAACATTGTAATCGGAATACAATGGACATATATAAAACACTCTAAATACAAGTCTTAACCATGAATACTAATTTTGTTATTAAATTTATCCAAACGACCAATACCCCATAGGATCAATCTAGTCGATCCTGCAAGTTACCAGAGAAATTGAATAACAGTCATAAAGATTATTCGATAGTTTGGAGGACTAGCGGTTGTTTTACCAGAAATCACTGTAAACAAATTGGCACGCCCAGTGGGACAGTCATTGGTTGTTACAAATTTAAAATAAATAAAGATTGTTAAGACATAATCATTATAAAGTTCTTTCTGAGTGTTAAGTTCGTTGTTATATGAACCTTAGAAGTGGTAGAATAACTAATAGCAACCAACCCTTACCCAGAAGAAAACGTAATAATAGGATGTCTAATCCAGACAATCAACAAGGGGAACAAAACGCCCCACATGGAACATGCACTAATGCATCTGCTTCGACGGAAACGTCAAGCGCAATCCCTTCAAACACACAGTCTGTTGCATCTTCTACTAGTAATGTGGCCACGAACGGAACAAGTGGCATGTCAACTAACAACTCGATCCTAGGCAATACAGGAACCACTGGGTATCCTGGGGGATTTATCCCACCATCAGGGGCACAAACCCATTTCGCTACCCCACCACCAACTAGACCACCCAGTTTCGATAGTAATAGACCCAGAAATCCCCCTTATGGGATGCCAACATCTTTTATGGCAGGTTTGCAAACTTCGACGTCAAACGCGTCACCACAATTAGGGTCAAGATCTGGGGCTAATCAATTTATGACAAATAACCAAGGGTCAGTAGGTTATAGTACACTGCCTATCCTAACCACAGAAAATCAATTGGATTTTAGGCAGTTAATGGATGATAGTAAACATAATATGATAGGAGTGTTGGCGCAAACTATGCAAGAAATCTTTGCCCCAATAGTACAAAATGTAACTGTGACAAACAGAGAAAACGCAGATAACATGAGTCGAATAGCAGATTTCTTCGCTCCGCCAGAAAGGCGTAGGCAGAACCAGGAATTGGTTCGAGCGAACATACCTATCATAGAACAAGTTGTTGATGACCCACCCTATAGGCCAGTCAGAGAGGAAATTAATTTGGGGGCAAGGGCACAAAGGTTAGATGTACCAGTGATTCGAGAGGAACCACAAAGGGGATTTATAGAACCAATAGCGAGGGTCGAAAGATTAGATGCCCCATCGATTCGAGAAGAACCACAAAGGGGAGTTATGGAACCAGGGGCAAGGGTCGAAAGGCTAGAAGTCCCAGCGTTTCGAGAAGAACAACCTAGAGGAGTTGTCATGGTGGGTCGAAACCAAGATGCTGATGCAGTTGTCCATAGAATTCTAAACGACAATATTTTGGCAGAAAATAATTTAACCACCATGATAGAGAGGATTATGGCCCAAAACGGTCTTAATACAGAGATCAGAAGGCCAAATTATGCCTCTCCCATAGCAGATTATGTAATGCATACTGATTTACCAAGGGGATATAAGATCCCTAAGTTTACAAAGTTTGATGGAGATACCAATGAATCAACAGTCGAACATATAGTCAGGTATCTGACCGAAGCAGGAGACATAGCAAATAATGAGAACCTGAGGATCAAATATTTCCCAAGTTCCCTCACTAAAAACGCTTTCACATGGTTCACCACATTGCCTCCTGGATCTATAGATACTTGGACCCTCTTAGAGAGATTATTCCATGAACAATTCTATATGGAACAATCTAAAATAAGTCTAAAGGAGCTAGCCAGTGTTAAGAGGAAGTTTACTGAACCCATAGATGATTACCTGAATAGGTTCAGACTCTTGAAATCGAGATGATTTACAGTAGTTCCTGAACATGAGTTAGTCGAAATAGCCGCTGGTGGCCTGGACTATTCTATTCGAAAGAGACTAGACACACAATACTTGAGGGACATGGCTCAGTTAGCAGATAGGGTTCGACAAGTCGAAAGACTAAAGGCCGAAAAGGCCAGGGCTTTCAAAAGTAATAAGAAAGAAAGAATTTTCTATGTCGAAACAGAGGAAGTCGAAGACTATCCTGAATTCGAAGAGGTCGAAATTGATCTCGCTGAATTAAAACAGGTCCCACCTTACTCTTGTAAACTATTAGTTCCCACAAAAGGGAAAGAAATTGTTGAAAATGAGAAAAGTGATAAATTCCCGAAGAAGGTGTATACTTTTGATGTAACAAAGTGGGACAAGATTTTCGATTTGCTTGTAAAAGATGGCCAACTAATTGTGCCATCAAATGTCAAAATACCTCCTTTAGATCAAAGAAAGAAAAGAGGATTTTGTAAATATCATAGTTTCCTAGGCCACAAAACCTCACAGTGTTTTCTTTTCAGGGATTTGATTCAAAATGCAATTAAAGATGGAAGATTGAAATTTGCTGACAAACCAAAAATGAAAGTAGATGAAGACCCTCTAGATGTTGCAGACACCAACTACTCCGAGCCTTCGTGCATTGGGGAAATCAATATGGTGGAAGTAGATCAAGAGGTCACTCCATTAGAAGAGAAAGGCACCGAGAACAAAAACTGTGTGGGAATCGAAGTCAACAAGGGGGTCACTGAGGACGTTCATAAGCAACTAGAGGCTTCGATCGAAGCAGCACCTTTTTGGCTATTTCGAAGGAGATCCAGGCTACTGAAGGCCAGGAGAAGCAAAAGCAAGAATTGACACAGGCTACTGAAGGCCTGAGGCTGACATTGGAGAAAGTCTGAATCACAACATCAGTTCTCCCTCAAAAAGAAATATGGGATACCTTAGGGGAACCCAGTGGCAAGTTCGATTACCTGGTGAAATACTCTGCTCCAGAGAGTTCGAAAATCCCAATCGAAGAGATCAAAGCTACATGGTGGGAAGATGATGACAAAAAGAGGGAAGATGGAGATGTTAACATTCCTCAAAAAGAAGTCTGGGATACTTTAGGGGAACCTAGTGGAAAATTCGACTACCTGGTGAAATACTCTGCCCCAGAGAGTTCAAAGATCCGAATCGAAGATGTCAAACCATCAGGATGGGGAGATGATGACGAAAAAGGGGAAGATGTAGATGTCAACATGGTGGATATGGAGAGACCTCGTTCTGAGATGGAGGAGATGGAAAGATACCTAGAAAAGGAAAAATATAAAATGGAGGATGGCTATGCTGCAGATACCAGCCTCAAAGATTATCTCATGCTGTGCCACAAGGGAAATGCTAAAATGATGCTATGTCCCAGATGCAGCATTATCTGCAACCATAGAATTGCTGCAGACTTCGAGAGGAAACAAAGGGCTCGAACTGGCATCAACTGGCGTCAAGATAACCAGTTATTCAGATGCTACCCTAGGGCTGGGGAGAGTTTATTGGAGTTTTTAGTTCGCTACCACAAAGGGGCAACTAAGTGCCTAATATGGCCAAGGTGCTCTGCAGCATATGACCAGAACATGGCTGGAGCGTTCGAAACTATTCCCTTCGCCCCATGCTGGAATCACAAGGAAGTTGGTCAGATGAGTCAACACTTCGAGGGTAATCATACTCAACGAAAGCCTGATAGCCCCTATCCTAAAGGTGCTTGAAGGGTGACGTTCAAAATCCCTGCTGAAGTACCAACAGACAAATGGCTGCAAGTCAGAGCTAATAAGGGGAAAGATAAATGGAGAGGCAATGAACGAAATGCACGTCACGCTATGATATATAGGAGGCAATTCAACACTGCGAAGAGGGAAGAATTGAGACTGGAAAATTACAAAGGGAAAAACCCCATGTCCAGATCACAATGGCGAAGACAATAGAGAATTCGAAAGGCTGAAAGGGAAGTTGTGGCAGACAAAGGAGCAACTTCGATCAGCAACAAAGAAGTGTCAAGTACCAACAAACCAACAACAAACAATCAACCTGAAGACAAACCTCCAGTTAGTAGGAGACTCTTCTCTGAAACACAACAAGATGAATCGAAGGAGTACACTCCAAGTCCAGAAGAAGACGAGGATATGCTGACATACAACTTCGAATCAGAGGGGGAGTCTTCACTCAACTTAAATTGCAACGTGGTATCTATACTACCTTCTGAGTTTGGACAGGAAACCGAAATCGAAGAGCATGAGGAGGATGATACCATAGATTTGATGAAGCACAGACCAGTTTGCTACTACGTAATGGATAACGGCGCGGTCGAAGAGCAGAACGCGTTCTTCGAACACCCAGAGCCAGCCATGAAGAATCACCTGAAGCCATTGTTCATTCGAGCAAAGGCTGGAGCCCATGGCGTGAACAAGGTCTTAGTGGATGGGGGCGCTGCAGTCAATTTAATGCCCCACTTCATGCTGAAGAAATTAGGAATACAAGATGGTGATGTCAAACCACACAACATGGTCCTATCCAATTATGAAGGGAAAGTAGGTCAGACGTTGGGGGTAGTTCAAGTGGATTTAACCGTAGGATCGAGCTGCAGGCCCACCATGTTCATGGTGATCGAAACCAAGGCCAACTATAACTTGCTGCTGGGAAGAGAGTGGATCCATGGTGTAGGAGCAGTTCCTTCGTCAATGCATCAGAGGTTGGTTCTATGGAGAGAAGATGGTATAGTGGAGAATATCGAAGCGGACCAGAGTTACTTTATGACAACAGTCAACTTAGTCAATAAAAGGAATTATGACAAGTATCTAGCCAGAATAGCCCCTTGTACCCCAAGTGATGAGATAAACGAAACCAGGAATGCACACTACTATATGACCCTTCGAAATGATGGCATATATTGGGATAGGAAGATAATTAAAGGAGACGAAGGAGTCGAAGGCACTTCGCAAAGACGGCCAGTAGGCTGGGAGTTCGACAATCTTGCTCATGACTGAGTCCTCTTTCTTCGAAAGGATTTCAGCCTATATGGTTGAGAATGAATGGAAAGCGGCCTCAGAGGCTGAAATAGATAATATGGTTGAAGTGAACGAAATAGAAGGGAATGGCTCGAAAGACTCACCCTATGAAGAACACGAAATAGATCAAAGGCTCGATGCCATCTATGACAAGGAACCCTTGGGCTTCGAGAAGGATCCTACAAACTCAGGTGCCAAAATGTTAGCACAGGATCCGCTCGAAGAGGTGAATTTGGGGGATGACAATACAAAAAGAATAACCTACATAAGCGCAAAACTCAACCCAAGTTTCAAGCAGGAGGTGATCGAAGTTCTCAAAAGAAACAAAGATTGCTTTGCATGGGACTATGACGAAATGCCTGTTTTGAAAGAGAGTTAGTGGAGCACAGACTTCTAATTAAGAATGGCAAGAATCCCATCAAACAAACTCCTAGAAGATTCGCGCCAACAGTTCTTACAAAGATTAAAGCCGAGGTCGAAAGGTTGTTGCGCTGCAAATTCATCAGAACCACAAGGTATGTCGAATGGTTAGCAAATATAGTACCTGTTATTAAGAAAAATGGTTCTCTGAGAATATGCATAGACTTTAGGGATTTAAATACTGCAACCCCCAAAGATGAATATTCTATGCCTGTGGCAGAAATGTTAATAGACTCTGCTGCAGGATTCGAATACCTAAGTATGCTAGATGGATATTCTGGTTATAATCAGATTTTTATTGCTAAAGAAGATGTTGCTAAGATAGCATTTCGTTGCCCAGGAGCCTTAGGCACCTACGAATGGGTAGTGATGCCTTTTGGTTTAAAAAATGCTGGGGCAACTTACGAAAGAGCAATGAATTCAATCTTCCATGATTTTATTGAGACATTTATGCAGGTGTATATTGATGATATAGTCATCAAATTTATATCTGCAGAAACCCATTTGCATCATTTGAGCCAAGCATTCGAAAGAATTAGGAAACATGGCTTAAAAATGAACCCCCTTAAATGTGCATTTTTTGTGCAGGCTGGAGATTTCCTTGGTTTTGTGGTACATAAAAATGGAATCAAAATCAACCAGAATAAGACCAAAGCCATCATGGAGACAAAAGCACCCACATCAAAAAGGGAGCTGCAATCTTTGCTGGGGAAGATTAACTTTCTCAGAAGGTTCATTTCGAATCTAAGTGGAAGAACTCAAGCTTTCTCTCCACTACTTCGTTTAAAGCAAGGCCAAGCCTTCGAGTGGAACGAAGCACATCAGGAGGCCTTTGACAAGATCAAAAGATATCTCTCTCAGCCTCCTATCTTGTCTCCACCTTCATGGGGAAAGCCCATGAGACTGTACATATCTGCTTCTGAATTTACTATAGGTAGTATGCTAGCACAAGAAGATAGTAATCGCATCGAAAGAGCCATATATTATTTAAGCAGGGTGTTGAATGATGCAAAAACTAGATATAGCAATATAGAAAAGTTATGTCTTTGTTTATACTTTTCTTGTATGAAACTTAAGTATTATATAAAGTCGTTGATGTTTATGTTTCATCTCACTTCGATGTTATCAAACACATGCTTTCAAAACCAATAATGCATAGCAGAGTTGGTAAATGGGCTCTAGCCTTGACAGAATATTCTTTGACTTTCATGCCTTTAAGAGCTGTGAAAGGCCAAGTGATTTCTGATTTCATCGTGGACCATTCACTGGTCGAAAAGCCTGTCATAGGTTACGGTGAAACGCAACCTTGGAAATTATACTTTGATGGTTCGACCCACAAGGAGGGTAGTGGTGTTGGAGTCCTCATAATTTCTCCTGAAGGAATTCCAACAAAATTCAAGTATAAGTTAGATGGTCCTCGTTGCTCAAACAACGAAGCTGAATACGAAGCGCTCATTGTTGGACTTGAAGCTTTGTTGGAATTGGGGGCAACTAGAGTCGAAATTAGAGGTGACTCAGAGTTAGTGGTCAAGCAAATAACAAAGGAATACAAATGCATAAAGGAAAATCTGATGACATACTTTGTCATAGTTAACAGGCTACTCAAAAAATTCGAATACATGCATATTCAACACATACCAAGAATAGAAAATCAAGAAGCAAATGACCTAGCACAGTTGGCTTCAGGGTATAAAGTTTCTACCAAAAACTTTGAGGATTTGGTCGAAATAAGAGGTAGGGTCATGGCTACTAGACTCACACCTTCAGATTTAGAAAATATCAAATTAGGTTGTGGTGATAAAGATAGATTCGAAGTATTAGCCATAGACACCTTATCAGATACAGATTGGCGAAGTCCACTAGTGAGTTATTTAAAAAACCCAACATTTAATGTTGATAGGAAAATAAAATATAGAGCATTATCATATGTCCTTATGGGAAATGAATTGTTCAAGAAGACCCAAGAAGGCGTATTACTCAAATGTCTTGGAGAAAGTGAGGCATACTTAGCATTGTCAGAAGTCCACAATGGGGCATGTGGGGCACATCAAGCAGGCCATAAAATGAAATGGTTGTTATTTCGATATGGTATGTATTGGCCTAGCATGCTCAAAGATTGTATAGATTTTGCTAAAGGGTGTGAAGAATGCCAGAAACATGCAGGGATTCAACATGCTCCTGCAAGTGAGTTGCATTTGATCATTAAACCATGGCCCTTTAGAGGATGGGCATTAGATTTAATAGGAGAAATCAATCCTGCTTCGTCTAAAGGTCAGAAATATATCTTGGTAGGAATAGATTATTTTACCAAGTGGATCGAAGCAATACCATTAATAGTTGTAGATCAAGAGGCTATTATTGAGTTCATACAGAAATAGATTATCTATAGGTTCGGATTGCCGGAGAGCATAACCACAGACCAAGGTTCTGTGTTTACTGGTAGGAAGATGCAAGAATTTGCTCAAGAAATGGGGTTTAGATTACTAACATCAACACCATATTATGCTCAAGCAAATGGTCAGGTCGAAGCAGCCAATAAAGTAATAATAGGTTTGATTAAGAAACATGTTGGTAAAAAGCCAAGGAATTGGCATAAGACTTTAGACCAAATACTATGGGCATGTAGAACATCTCCTAAAGAAGCTACTAACACCACGCCTTTTCAACTAACATTTGGTCATGATGCAGTTCTACCAGTAGAAATTCATCTACAATCAGTTCGAATTCAAAGACAAAACGAAATCCCATCTGCATTGTATTGGGAGATGATGATGAACGAGTTAGTTGAGTTAGACGAAGTTAGATTGCATGCATTGGAAATCCTAATGAGGCAAAAGGAAAGAGTAGCCAGGGCATATAACAAAAGGGTGAAAGGTAAAACATTTAATATAATGACTTAGTTTGGAAAGTTATATTGCCCATGGACAAGAAAAATAAAGCATTAGGTAAATGGTCACCTCATTGGGAAGGACCTTTTCGAATAGTAAAAACATTTTCAAACAATGCATATGAAATCGAAGAGTTGGCAGATGATAAGCGAATCCTAAAGGTTAATGGGAAATATTTAAAGAAATATAAGCCACGCCTGCAGGAGATTCGAATAATAACAACGTAGATCGAAACAATATAAAGAAATGCCAAAATGGTAATATAAAATTGCCAAAATGGAGTTGTTTAGGTATTACAGACAAACATTTAAACGATATGCAAGATTCATTAAACAAACAGAGATTTAAAAATAGGCATTGTTTCTTAATCTGTCAAAGGTACTTCGAAATGATTCAAGCCTTTGCTGAGTGAAGCGCCTTGCTCCTTCCAGAGTAGCAACTTCACCCTTAAGTTGCTCAGCCGCTTCCATTTCTGCAAGTCCTTTATTGAGGAGTTCTTCGAATTGTGTGCCAGCAGTGTTGGTGTCATATGCCAATTGTTGTTTTTGGGCCTCTTTAACTTTTTGTTGAAGCTCTTGAATCTGTTTTTCCCAGAGAAGAATTGACTGAGCTCGCATCTCATAATCAGTCTTAGCTTGCTTTATGTGCATGGCTTGATCTTCAGCTTCTTTAGATAGCTTCGAAGCATGCTCATAAGCAGCATCCATAGCAGCTCGCTTCTCTTGGACTTTATTAGTAGCAGATTCGTTCTGGAGAAGACACCCAGTCACGTTGTCCAGCAAGGCTTGAAGGTCGAATAGGATGGTGCTAACTGGTAAATAGCAGGTGGCAAGGTTTACTTGAGTAAGAAGTTCTTTCATAGTATAGCAAGTTGTACTGTCTTTCTTAAGCACTTCGAACAAATCCACATCAAGGATTGTTTTCCTAATTTTGTTGAGAAGTACAGCTCTATCATCTGAAGGTAATGGAGCATTGGCCGAACTTGTGCCAGCCCTAGAAATAGGAGTGTCCCTCTGAGCTAACTTAGCCTTCATATACCCGATTGGGTCATTTCGTTTTAAGAGGGCTAACTCTTCTTCAGCTGTTTGAGGTTGAGAGGACTCAGGAAGTTCCATACGCAATGGAGTAACATCCATCTCAACTTCCATTGGCTCATTGGTAGGGGCACCATCACCTTCGTTATTTTCTTGCTCATCATCTTCTTCATCACCAACCAGGTCCACCACTTCGATGTCATTGTCTTCACCACTATGAGCATCAGACTCTATTTCTTCGCTCGAACCACCTGGAGCTTCTTCTTCTCCTGCTTCCTCAGATCCTTCCTCACTAGATTCTTCACTCTCCTGAGAAGGGTCAGCCCTTTCCTCTTCAGCTTGGGTGACCTTTTCACTCTCTTGAGGGATTTCGAGAGGGGATTTTGGATGAGAAGCTTCTGGAGGAACTTTTGCAGCATCTTCAGGCGTTGTTTCGTTTGTTTCCTTGAGAGGGGGAGAAGTGCCTTGGTCATCTGGTTGCTTTGAAGCCCCAATTAGAACCGCCATGTTGGAGGATCCCTTGCTCTGCACCAGATTACTCGAATCCCTATGAGGAGAATAATGGATTGGAGCAGCAGTTTTTGATGGAGGAGTCGAAGTGGTAGGGATTGGATTCGAAGTGTCCTACACAAACAAAGAAAGATTAAAGACATGTACTAAGGTACGACTAACTAGTTTGTTAAAAAAATTTGAATTCAATTTACCTGTAGATTATCTGAAGAGAGATTGCTACCTATATGTTCCAACATTACGTTGGAGGTCGAAGGTGGATTTTTGGATTTTTGTAAGGGAGCAACATCCCTGGAATCGAGTCCAGAAACGTTAGTTGTTTCAGTGTCCTTGGAAACATTTTTCTTCAGCTTTTTCTTCGAAGCTGTTGGTGAATCCCCTCCAGCCTTGGGATTCTTCCCAGTGGTACTAGGTTTTCGTTTCTTTGGAGTGATTGGCGGGAGTTTACTAGTCTGAAATGGTTTATGTGACACCCCAAAATAATTCGGTAATTAAATAATTATGATTTTTAATTATTAAATTAATTGAGAACATAAGTTATTTAATATATTGAATTATTAAGATTAAATGATGGAATAAATTGGAGAATGAGAAATAAGCATTTATTTTATTTATGATTAAAGGGAATAAAATAACAAAAGAAGGAAAAATAGAATCATTTTGGAGAAAATAAGATACGTAAAGTGAGAAGAGGAGAAAAGAAGGAAGAAAACCTAGGAGCGTCAGAATTCGAAGAACCCACAAGGTAAGGGGTGATTTCGATTGGTTATCGCTTATTATAGGTTTTGATTTCGATATTATAGATCGTGGCATGTTAGGAAATCTTAGGTTGTAATTTCTAGGTTTCCATGGAAGTATCCCTATGGGTGTCAGATTGTGTCAGAGGGTAGGTTTGAATTGGTTAGGGTGTCAGATACCAATTATGACTGATAGGAAGATGATAATTGATGTGATAAATGATGCAAATTGATGTATTATGGTGTTTCCAATGATGGAATTCGTATGGGTATGTGTGGATTGAGTTAAAATGGAAGAATGCTGTCAAAAATGCAGAAAATGACTTTTTGGTACGTGGGAACCGGTTCCCAGTGGGGAGGAACCGGGTTCCCCTTTGAAAACTTTTGAAAAATTGAAAATTTGTACACAGGAACCGGTTCCTGCATGGGAGGAACCGGGTTCCACGTGAATTTTTCCAGAAAATGGGATTTTTATTTCTGGGAACCGGTTCCCTACCTGGAGGAACCGGGTTCCCCATACATTTTTCCAGGGGCGCATATTTTTGGAATTGTGGGAACCGGTTACTCCCAGGGAGGAACCGGGTTCCCCTGAATTATTTTTAAAATTTTTAAAACTTCAAAAATTCATAACTTTCAAACCGTAAGTCCGTTTTGAGCGCCGTTTTGGACGTCATTCTCTAAATTTAATGCTCCACCTTATGAAATGAAAATATTTTAGAAAACTTGAAATTATTTTGGAAAGGGGTCGAATTTCGAAATAAATGATTATTAACTGACACATAATGAGGTATGTGTAGTAGAGGAACTTTGGTGATGAGGATACTGATAATGTGTAGATGTAATAGCATGTTTATGCTGATGATTGATGTATGCATGATTGGTTGGTATATCATGTTGATTTGGTTTGCATGTTTATGCTGACATTAGAGGTATGCATGATTTGTTGATATATCATGTTGATTGTTGTGATTTAGTTATGTTAAATGAATGTATACATAGACTGATTGATGTTGCATGCTAGTGATGTGCGTGCATTTGCATTGTTTGGTGAAGTTAATTCCCATTGTGCGGAATTTGACTTGGATTGCCGATAACCGATACCCGAGTGAGGATGGGTGGTTAGGCTGGATTCGTGTTCGGGTGGTTATGGACGAATCGATGGTACTGCATCCGGTTGATGATGGATCAGTGTTGGGTGACTTAGTCACGTGTCGGTACCGCATGCATTGAGTCTGCATTGTATTTGTATGAAGTGGTAACATGTTAGGATGTCTTCCAGTGTTACTCTTCTTGAATTGTTATGATTATACATGATGAATGTGGTTGTGTGTGTGAATCTGGATTTATGATAAGTGAGTGGAATAATATGCTTGTGATATATTATTGATTGAAAGACTTATAATATGCTTTAATTATGAGAAGTCTCACCCTTACTTTATCATTTCAGATTAAATTAGCAGCTGAGGAGTCGGTGAGGATGGCTCTAGAGCTTATCTTTTTAGTCCGTGTGTCAGTGTCATGCTCTGATTAGATTGTAACACTGGGGAACGCTTAGTTAAGAGAATCATTATTGTTTAATGGTTTTGGATTTGAATTCCTTGAGAACTATGATGATTTATTAAATTTTGATTTTGGTATTTCCGCTGTGTAAGACATGGTCTTATAATGATTGAATTGTTGGATGATGATCCTCAGTGTAGCATGGCTACTGTTTGAATGAAGTTTTGCTTTAATTATTAATTGTGACATCCCTTATTATACCGTGTTAACTCTGATTAAAGATGATTTAGATATTAATTTAATTAATATATTCGGGGTATTTAGATGGGGTGTTACAGTTTAAACATGAGTTGGACTTCAATCATAAATTTAAGTCCATTCGAAATATCAGAATAAACTGATTACCTTTGGAGTTGGAGCAATTGTGGTTATTGTTGTTGTTGCAGGAGTAATTGTTGGAATTGCTTGGGGCACATCATCATTGGTTTCGATGGTTTGTTGAGAACTACTTCCTTCCTTAGTCTTGAGCAACGACCTTGATCGATGGTGAAAATCGAAACAATTAAGACGAAATGTTAAAATAAAGAAAGTAAGAAATATTTGGGGATTTCCCAGCATTCGCACTGCTTGATTAGATATAATCGACATGGCGGAAAGGTCATAGCGAAGATGCCACAGGAAATTATGGAGCCAATGTCGAGCCCATGTCACAGCCTCGGATGGCTTTAGTTTCCTTTGAGATTTGTATTTGAACATCTCTTTGCAAGTCAACCACCAAGGGTATGGGGAAACCAAGCGAGCCGGTTCGAGGTAGGTAATCTAGGAAATTTAGGTGGATGCATTTGAGTGCCAACCTATACCTATCCTCGGTGACAACCACGAAAGTCCGAACTTAGAAACTTTTTCTTTAAATTTTTCCTTCAAGGTTTGGACGCTCGATACATGTGGTTTGCAAGCGTGGGATCATAGGTAGTCTCGAAATAATTCGAAAAGCCTTAATCTCTTGAGCGTGAGTGAACATACCTTTCTTTGTGTGTACCTGCACATCGAACGCAGCAGTTAGTTTCTTTTGAATGGTGAGAGTATCGAACATATAAGACTGGTAGAACTTAGTCCCCCATTCCAGAAAACCCTTTGCAGTAAAATGTGTTGGCTCGAAAGGAATTAGCTCGGCGAGCGGAAGGGTATTGTTCTTGTTGCAGCTTGGCTTCTCTCGCTTTGAAGGTTCGACCAGAAGTGATGGCACTCTGGGTTTGAAAAAGGGGTTCAGGAATTAACTAACATAAACCAAATTGTCTGGAGACAAAATTAGGTTGATAGGCGAAAAGGAAAATTTGGTTCTCGGACGGAGTGATTCTTGAGGAGATTAATCTTGGGAGTAAGAAGGCTTTCCAAATGTCTTGGATCTCTTTACTTTTAGCAGCCTCTGAAAGGGACATGGTGAACCATGATGGTCCATGCGTCCTCGAAGCGAAAGGTGCCATAGTTTCTTCAAATTTATGCCTTTTAGAGAAAATCATAATGTACTGTGAGAAGAGAACTTGGAAGTCAGCTTTATCATCATTTGGAGTAAGTCTTCTCAGCCTTGTACCTTCAACAATTCGATCCGCTATCTCTGGATCTTGCTCAACAATGGTGTCAACAATGGATAATGAAGATTCAAACATGGCATTAAGCCATAATTGGAGTAACCAGAAGGGGCCAGCTAGCAAGATGTTCTTAGGAGTGTGAGATTTCATACTCGAAACAGCTGATCTCAAGCTTTCATAGAGATCAACCAGTAACAGCTCACTCAAACATATCCTCCTATTTTCATGTAAGTCCCTAGCTAGAGGAATAAACCTACTGGCTACCTGTAAAGACCTGCTGCAAAACACATATCTTGATAACCACAGGGTAAGAAAGGCAATATGCTCCACATCTGACACATTTTCTCCTTCAGTGTGATAATGGCTAATAAATTTAGAGAAACTGGCCAATTTGACATCGAAGTCAATGATACTTGAGTGTTCTTCAGAGTCAGGAATGTAAGTCTCTCCTACTGGTGACAAACCAGTAATAGCTGTTATGTCGAAGAATGTAGGTGTTATCATTCCTCCAGGAAGGTGAAAGGTGTTGTAAGTACTCTCCCAGAAGTATAGGGATGCAAATAGTAATGAATGGCTATAGGTGAAGTCTGGTTTCGATAACTTGATCAAATTATAGATTCCTATCTCCCCCATTGGTGTGATTTCTTAGCTTCTACCTTAGTAAGCCAGTTCTGGTAAGCTACGTCAGGGGTAGGGCAAGATCGAAACGGCTTAAAGTTGCTTTTAACATAATCCAAAACAAAAGGATCTTTTGGGGGAACGTTTGGGGTTTCTATGGTTTTCGAAGCAGGAGGTTCACTCATATTCTCAGTTCCTAACCTAGGGATTTCCATCTTATTAAACAAAGGTTTAAAGTCATAACAAACAGGGAAGATGGTTCTGGTATCTTTCAGGATTTCAAAAACTGTAAGAGGGCCCATTAGAGCAAACCTCTTTCCAGCAGCATTAGTTGGAATCAGTACCTGAGAGGAGTATAGAAGTTCTTGTTCCTTGGAGATTGCTTGGGGGATAAATACAGATTGACCTTGATGAGTACCGACCTTGATTTCCAGAATCATTCCTGCGTTCTTGCTTTTCTTCTTGGAAATCTTCTTCATTTGGGATGTTGTTGAAGACATTGTTGAGAGCTTTAGGGTTTTTTCAGCGAGAAGAGAAGAAGAAAAGAGTTCAGAGTGTGGAAAAAGAGTAAAAGACTACGTTAATTAGTTTTTATAGTGAGGAAGTTGAAACACTCATCAACTAAGGCTAAGATACGTGGGGATCATGGGTTGGATATGGAATAAGGTGACGTAAAGTTAGCATTGGTAATAAGCGTGATTAATGATAATCATTGTTTTAGTAACTGCACCATGCTGTGATGACTGCTTTGAGACGGTTAAGGGAACCAAGAGGCGTCTTGATTGACATAAGTGGAAGTCATACACAGTATCATGATTACTCAAAGTCACATCAAAATCTTACAAATATATTTAAAATAAGTATTTCTCAAAAGAGGATCGAAATAAATATTTTAAAGGGGCATTTTGTTGGCTGAAGATTTTGATATATATGATTCGAAATGGAATCATTGAGCTCGAAATGAAATGATGTTAGTGTTCGTTGGAACAAAGTGAATGTCACAGTTCGGAATGGGAGAAATGGCTCTTCGAATGGACATACTAAAGCTCGGAGCTTCGAATGGCAATTATGATGATATATGTAAAAGAAGCTTCGAAGTGGTAATAAGGTTGTGTCTGTGAAGTGAGTTCGAAGTGAAGATAGCCAAAGCATTTGAAATTCAAACGCGAGCGGGATAATTGGAAGTTAAAATATATGCGCTGGAAACGGTTCGAAGACGCGTGGAAGCTAGAGAAGCGGAGTGTTCTGCATGTTCTGAACGTGGCAAGATCTCATAAGTCAGACTGTTATGGTTGAAGTAGTATAAATAGAAGTCTTAGTGTTAGGATTTCGTGTGTCATATCTATTGTACAAAAATTCAGTAAACATTCAAAATACCACATGGCTAGGGAAACGAATGCTCGAACAATGTACGTATGATTGCACCAAACCTTTATAATTCAGTAAAACATCTTTATCTTTCCAGTTTATCCTTTATCTTCGCATCAATGTCTTTTAAATACCTTTACATTCAAAGCCATTTAACTATTTTCTGCATTTAAACACGTTTTCTTCTATTTCAAAATCCTTTACATTTCAGAAACCTTTTACATTCATGTCTTTTACATTTCATGCTTTTATATTCATGCTTTTATATTAAAAGTCTTTTACATTTAAAGTCATTTACGTATTTCTGTATTTACGCATTTCTTTGCAAATCGAACCTTTACTCATTCAAGTCAGTTTTATATTTCTTTACTTGATCATGTCATTAAGTTCTTTAACATTGTAATCGGAATACACTGGACATATATAAAACACTCTAAATACAAGTCT
This sequence comes from Vicia sativa, assembly GCA_021764765.1. NCBI lineage: Eukaryota > Viridiplantae > Streptophyta > Magnoliopsida > Fabales > Fabaceae > Vicia > Vicia sativa. The sequence goes on from CM038795.1 coordinate 1,108,953, forward strand.
TAACCATGAATACTAATTTTGTTATTAAATTTATCCAAACGACCAATACCCCATAGGATCAATCTAGTCGATCCTGCAAGTTACCAGAGAAATTGAATAACAGTCATAAAGATTATTCGATAGTTTGGAAGACTAGCGGTTGTTTTACCAGAATGTTATTGTAAAGTTTGTAAAGTCCGGTGTAATTGTGGATAAAATAATGGCTGCATGGAATGTTATTGTTAATGCATCTATAAAAGAGATGTATATTGATGTTGTTTTACAATTCCGAGTTGTTTGTGAGAAATATCTGAATCTGTTGAAATATGTGGAGAGCACAATACTTGATCACGTGAAGGAGAAATTTTTTGTCCATGGACTGATCAGGTTATGCACTTCGTACATACAATATCAAACCGAGTTTAATCTGCGCATGCTTGTCTCAAGAATTGGTTGGCAAATAGTAAGGGCGGTTTGATTACGGGTTGGGAATGAGTATTACGGTGTTGGAACATAGGTTCAACGAGAATATGCTATATTCTCAATTGGTCGGTAACATCTCTCGGGCGGCGCTTAATTATATTTTCCATGAGGTCAAAAGAGCTTAAACTGTGGGTGATGACACCTCAAAGTGTGGGTGCACTATTGTGAAAACATATGGTCTCCCATGTGCTTGTGTCATAGCTATAAAGATGAGTGGTAATGTCCCGATACATATGGACAAGGTCTTTAGTCATTGGAAGAGACTTAGTTTTGAGCATGACGGAAAAATGAAAAGTGATAAATCAAATATCTTCATCTTACCGAATGGGAAGCAATACAAGTGAGATTTTTGAGAGCCGATGATGCCACTAAACTCCACATCAAAGAAGAGTTGAGAAAAATTGTGTTTCCGGAGACCACGAATTTGAAACCACCCTTCCAACCGGTAAAAACAAAAGGTGCACAGAAAAAGTTGAAACCTGCACCGGACGACAATTCTACAACGAGGAATCCTTCGTGTAATGAACATGTTGACAAGGTATCTCCACACTCACCTAAACCAAAATCTCAGAAATATGCTTCCAAAGGTGCCCGTATTAGCAAACCACCGTCTACACCGCCTCTATCAAAAATATCATTCACCGATCACATGCCTGCTTTCATGCACAAATACGTTGAAAGGATCGACAATGTGGGTGCTGACGGTAATTGTGGATTTCGAGTTGTTTCTTGTTTGTTAGGTAGTCGTGAAGAGTATTACAATATTGTGCAAGATACTCTGATCACAGAGTTGACGGAACACAGAGAGTTGTACACACGTGTGTTCGGAAGTAAGGAGAAGTTTGAGGAAATACATCATGCACTAGTACATGTTAAGGTTGGATGTGCACCAGAGGACAAATGGATGCGGTTCCCTGAAATCGATCATCTCATTGCAAGTGTGTATGATAGGGTGTGTATTAATCTGACAAGATACGGTTTTTCAGAGACTTTTTCCCTCTACGCACGGCTCCTACACCAAATTCCATCGATCATATCATTTATGATGGGTGGATTTCAAATCCACGACATTTTGTTCAAATCTACTTGAAACCGGGATGCCCTATACCACTGACATCACTAGAGTGGGCGCTTTATTTCACAGAACCATCGAAGACCTGGCCGGACGAATTCATGGAAAGGATGCAAGAATACAACATGTTGAGGGGAATAGATATAGAAATAAATAGGGAAAAGTCGAAAGGGGTGCCACCGATGGATTTATCCAGCGACACTTTTTTGGGCTCTTTCATGTAGTATAAGTAGCATTGTTATGATAACTTCATTTTGATAATGTATAATGACGTGGAAATATACTCATTTTTGTAATTTGACCACTTGAAAAAAATTGAATATATGAGATTTTGTGTTATAGTTGTTGTTTTCTGTTTTGTTTCTGATTTTTCAAACTTAGGGCATTTACTGGAAGTTTACTTCCGATTTTGGTCTTAAGTAGGAAACCGGAAGTTAAATTCCGATTTTATCGTTGACAGTAAGATAGGATTTCTATGGTCCTTGTTTACATCATTCTACTATAAAAATACCTTTCCCCTTATAATTCTTCCTACCACAACACATGAAACCAAATATGGACATGAAGTTAAACATCACATGGATTGTTGGAGTTGTTCATTTTCTCGGCGACGTATTGTCTCGCGAATTCAAGATCACGGTGTACACCCCAATTGAAGAGGTACGTGAAACTTTGCAGGAACTTGTTCCTCACGGCGACGATCGAAAGGTAGAGAAGATCGAGTACCGTTCGCCATCAATCGACAATGAAGGGAATCTGCAGTTCATGAACCGTGAACGGTACAACGATGATTTACGGGCTATGTGGTCGACTTATCGAAGTTTTCAGGAGAAAGTTTCAATCGAGCTATATGCGACTTTATCAAGAACCGTCGATGACATTATGAGAATGTTGCAACGTCCACCAAAATATTGATTTGTAATGTTCGACTTATGTTTAACTTTTTGCTAAGTTTATGTATCTCTATGTTAGACAATGAAATAAAATTTTCTAGATTTCTGTTATGAATAAAACCCGAAATATAGTTACAGTATAGAACCGAAACTTAATTTCTGATTTGATGTAAATTTTATCAGATGGTGGTGCACCCCAAATATTTATTTTCAATTTTCAGAAACAATTTGAAAATTTCGCACGAATGGGTAAGAAGGTTATAGGGTGGGTTAATAAATTCACTTAAATTATTGCAAATTGTAAAAGTACATTACTATGGGTTTCTCCGAAAATATCTAGTAATAAGTGTGGTAATGTATGGTCGGGCGATCAAGGGCAAGATTATTCATCATCTGAGGAAGCAGCAGCAGGCATTGATGACATCATCAAGCAGCTTTGAGTTTCTGAGTGTCAAGACATACACACCTCCTTCCTGGGCATCCCACCTCGACCCTATTCCTTCTAATCTCATCTCTCTTGCACATGTACTGTTTTCTTTCTAATTATCACGCACTCACTCACCGATGGAACCTTCCCAATCTCAATCTCCCTCCCAATACCGAAATCTGGCTCAAACGCGACGACCTTTCCGGAATGCAATTGAGTGGCAACAAAGTCAGGAAACTCGAGTTCTTGATGGCCGATGCTATTGCCCAGCGTGCTGATTCCGTTATTACCATCGGAGGCATTCAAAGCAACCACTGTCGTGCCACTGCCGTTGCTGCTAAGTATTTGAATCTCGACCCTTTTCTTATTCTCCGCACTTCCAAGCTCCTTGTTGATCAAGATCCCACCCTTACTGGCAATCTACTTGTCGAGCGTTTGATTGGAGCACAACTTCACCTTATCTCTAAAGAAGAATACTCGCAAATTGGAAGTGTCGTAAGTAATAGTATCCCCTCCTTCCTTACTTCCATTTCTCACTCATTCACTAATTTGCTTTCTGTTAGACTCTTGGTAACCTCCTCAAACAAAAGTTGATCAATCAAGGGAGGAACCCATATGTTATTCCTGTTGGCGGATCAAACTCTCTCGGAACATGGTAACTCCCTATAACACTATTTTACCTATTATTATCTTCCATACATTCTCACACTCATTCAATTCAGGGGTTACATAGAGGCTATTAGGGAAATTGAGCACCAAATTCAAAGTGGAACAAGCAATGTCAAGTTTGATGATATTGCTGTCGCTTGTGGCAGGTTTTGCTCTACTCATTTATTTATACTTTCCTTACCAACCCTTGAATTCTCTTGATATTACAGTAGCTTGTTTCCATAATTAACTTTCAGGCATCTTATAATGCATCATGTATTCTAGACCAAATAATTACTTCCCTTTGAAAGCGTGGGTCTAATATAAACAATTAAGATCTGGCCATTGTGCTTTCATGTCAGCATTTACAACCAAACTTACTAGGAAACGTCAGCTTAAGCAGTATTATGATGAAAGAACATTGTCTATTCAGTCATGAAGAATATTTTTATCTAATAACAACCTACATTTGTCGATTTTCAGTGGGGCCACAATTGCTGGTTTAGGACTGGGTTCATCATTGAGTACCTTGAAAGCAAGGGTATGCCTTCTGCTTACAAGACATGTAGTCAATTTTTACATGATGCTTAAACCATTTAGGTGCTTCCTGCAGGTGCATGCATTCTCCGTTTGTGATGACCCAGATTACTTCCACAACTTTGTCCAAGACTTGCTTGATGGGCTCAAAGCTGGGGTTAACTCTAGAGATATAGTCCACATACAAAATGTGAGTTATTGTTAATATGGTAGTGAAAATATATGGTTTAAAGATGTATATGATTCTTTTCATGAAAATATATATACACAATGGTTCTTATTAGAAATCAATGTTCATCAGACAAGTCGTAACACGGAGGTTCTTTAAACACATGTCTGTGGTCTGAAAAACTTGCTTCATCGTCTGACTTAGCTATGTTTTTTTTATTGATGACGAAAATTTAATTGTTTACAGGCCAAGGGTATTGGCTATGCAATGAACACTTCTGAGGAGCTTAAATTTGTAAAAGAAATCGCTGAAGCTACAGGGGTTGTTCTTGATCCGGTATACAGGTATATATTTAACCCACATTGTATATTGTCATAGTGCTCTTTTGAATCCATTAAGACTACCGTGTCTTCTCTATTATTCTACAAGCAAAAGACCATCCATTGTGCGTCACCTGAATATCTTGTTCACAAACTTTAGTTTCCTCCGTCTTATTATAGTAGGATTAGCTCTCTACTTATCAATTACATATTCACAGTTCTTTGGTAAGTGCAACCTATATAGGCCATGTTTTGATTGAATATTGTTTGTTTATTCCTTGTCAGTGGTAAGGCTGCATATGCAATGGTGAAAGATATAAATGAAAATCCAAAGAAATGGGAAGGGAGGAAGATCCTGTTCATACATACGGGCGGGCTCTTAGGATTGTATGACAAAGTTGATGAGCTGGGTTCTTTAGTAGGGAATTGGCAGCGAATGGATGTTAATGAATCCGTTCCTAGGAAGGATGGAACTGGAAAGATGTTCTAGATACTCTTCAATTGCTTGCATCTATTTTTTCTAGTTTCTTATTTTATTTCAGTGCCCACACACTGAATCCTCAAGTTCACATATGTTAATATAAATAAGTGGAGTGCTATGATATTTGTAAAACCATCTCTAAAGTCACGAGTGTGGGAATAAATAGTTAGACTTATAAACTAATAGATGTGTTATTAAAGAAAATTGATAAATATGTCGGGTTAGTATGAATATACACCAATCTGTTCCTCTTCATTTTATAAATTTATTATTTCTAGTCTCTAAAAAAAATTCTCACTTAACAAATCTAAATATTTTTTTTATTAAATCAAGCATCAAAGGGTTACATTTTAAGACAAATTTCATTTCAATCAATCATGTATGTTTAGTTTTGCAATATATTTGATTGTTGATTTCATTTTCACGTTTTTAAACTTACCATTTTAGGTTCTAGTTCGTTCTAGCAGGATCCTTTTAGAATGTGTTTTTCTATATTGCATATCTGTTTTGATTTATTTGTGGTTTGTTCTGATTTTAATGATTATGTTTTAATTTAGGATCGTCTGATAGACACACTATATGTGGTACAAACATCAAAATACTACACATGGATTACATATTTTGGACCAACCAACCCATCTAGAGGTATTAGGAGTCAAGCAAATGATATTGTTGATCTGTTTTCCATATGCATCCCGATCAGAAACCAAACAATGTTTTTTTTCTTTCTTGATTGCTGCTCCCAACCAACAGTGGTGCAAAATTGGATACTCAACCAAAATATAGCCTAAAATAATTATTACACAGCATGTACAACATCCAAAATGAAGTTTCAAGATGATATAGGTTCGTAAGGGTAAGACAACCAAGGGTGCTTCAGAGCCTCTGATGCAGACGGCCTCTTCATTGGGTTTATCTCAAGCAAATGACCAACAAACTCAATGAACCCTTCGTCTCCCATAGGCAATCTATGCCTCAACGATGTCTTTTTCGGAATCAAGTATTCTAACCTATTGCTTTCCTGTACATTATTATTAATAAACCACTTACTCACCAAACACCAATTTCAATATAAATTGGTTAAGATGCCAAACATGTAAGATTCTTACCTGATTCCGTTCATAAAGCATATGGTTTTTGGTGAAGTACTTGTATGTATCACATCCTTTTGCAAGCATACTTTGATCTATTGGATCAATTATCCCGATCACACGAGCAAGTAATGTGGCCGTAGAATCGTTTTGGAAGAGAACCTACAACATTGAGGATACACAAACTCAGCAGGTCGTCCACATAAGTTTAATTGCGTGATTTAACAACAGTGATAGTGAAATACAACAATATCTATAATTCTTACATTGCCAGTACAAAGCTCTGCCAAGATGCAGCCAAGTGACCAGATATCAATCTTCTTGTCATAAGGAAGTCCCAAAATAACTTCAGGAGCACGATAGGACCTTGACTGAACATACAAGCAAAGGTGATCTGTCTCAAAACAACTACTTCCAAGATCAATGACCTTGATCTCACATCTGCTATAACTTTTAACCAATATATTCTCTGGCTTCAAGTCACAATGTATCAGTCCAAGGCTATGCAAAAATTGAAGTGCTTCCAAACACTGAATGGTAATTGACTGCACGGGTGAATTCATAAGAGTTTTAGAATAACAACAGATAAGATGAACATTAGACATTTTGATGTAAATGGCACCACAAACCTGCAATCTCGGCATCGTAAAATAAACTTCACCCCCTGATTCTCTATTAAATTTATGAAACTCATACAAGTTTGCTTTAAGTAGTTCGCATACTATTAACAAATGTTCCTGCAATAGAACATGAAAAATAATGGAGCACTAAAATCAGCTGACCAGAATTGTGTTGAACTAAAATCAGCTATATGGTGACACCGTTTAAATAAAAGTCCAGACGATGGATAATGTAAAAACAAAAATAAATAAAAGGAAAAATATAAATAATGAATAATTTGATCTGTCTAAAATAATAATTGCAATTTAGCAGGATTAATAGCATATCCACCCACTTACTCGATAATAGAAATAATCATATAATCGAAGAAGGTGATACTTGTCTGCTGGATCGTGCTTATTGACATACTTGAGAAGCTTGATCTCATCAAGACTTTGATCGAAAAAGTCCTTGTTGTTCTTTATAATCTTAACACAAACATCCATACCGGTATACAGGTCATGAGCCTGTACAGCTTTGCTAAAAGCAGCAGATCCCAGATGCTCTGTGACATGATACCTTCCGGCTATTATAGAATTTAAAGCAGCGTGGAAATTCTTGTCCTCCTCAAAGCCAGTTCTGAGAAACAAATCATTGTTTCTGAAAGACTATAAATGCTAAAACTATGGAAGACATAAAACAATAAACAAATCATACTTATTTTGCAACCTAACAAGAAATCATCACAAACTCATTAAGATCATTTTGCATGGAGCAAAAATAAAAGGAGTAAAATTTAATGGATAACACACACACAATGAAGACGTGCCTGTTTTTCCTGTGCACAATCTTCAAATCGAAGGTTTCAAATTCCTCCTCCTGGGCATTAATTTGTCTTACTTGCTCCTGCAAAGCAGCTGCCTCTTCATCCTCAAGAGTCCCTAGACCATCTTCCCTTGCAACTCCATCTTTTTCATCCTTTTCTAGCTTGAAACAATCTCTTTCAGAACATCCATAATTTGAGACTGATGTCGGAGAAGAGTTTGTTGATCTTATTGCATTGGCGTTATTTTCATCCCTAGAACTTTTAACGGGTAAAGAATCACTGCTCTTCCGCCTCCATGAAGAAAGAGTGTCATCACATTCCAAAAATGCATTAAGATAATTATCTGTTTCATCTACGTTGCAGTTATTTGACCCCAGGGACTTGTCGGAGGTAGGCCGAATCATCTGGCCATCCTTCAAAGATAGAGGAACTGCAAATTTCCGTTCACTTTGTGTTTTCATCTGCAACTGTGCATCTTTATCACCTCCTATGACATATTTATTTGACACGCTCTTGTCATTGCCCTTTTTATTTTTCTTATCCAAATCATGATTAGTGTGACTAGAACCACCAAGCCCAACATCATGATCATGAAAATATTCACGCACTTCGCTACCAACATCTACAGCATCACTGTTGACCCCCACCCCAATTGAGCTAACTGAACCATGTTGATCATCATCATCCATATAAATATCCTCTAATTGTGATCTTAGGCTATCATTCAATATATTTCCTTCTCCTAGCATGATGAGTTCATTTGTTTGAGGGACAAAGCCTTTCCAGATAGGTTCAGCACACATCAGGTTTAATTCTTCTTCATCCATCAATTGTCCATCATATTCAGCCATTAAATAATTACCATTAGTCCTTCCATACATTTCAGTAATTCTTAGACCAATAGGATCATCAGAAGCTGTGATTGGTTCAACATATTTTGTCTGAAGATATTGCTCCCCAGAGAAGTAAGAATCCTCCTCAACTAAAGATTGATCATCGTCCTGGTCTTTTGTTGGATGTCTTTCCCGAGGATCTAGAACACTTCCATGACCAGTCCCTTTTCATTGTCACTAGGGTAATCAATTTCATGTGCCAAAAACCAGGCCTCGTCCTCAATAGGCTGTCTCATGTACCCAACATCATCATCATCATTATATTCATCAGAGTCCCAGTACTCGTTAGGATGGTCAACAAATTCATTCAACCCATCACCAACTGTTGCAAAACCTGATATAAGATCGAATGTATCCTCTGATATCCCCTGACTTATGGATAACCAACTGCCTGTTGCAGCCCCCTTCATACCTGAATCACATAATAAAGAATCAATGTCAACCTTCAGAACACGAGTCAAATTCAAAAAATAAAAGTATCATAACAATATAAACACTAACTGGGCTGTAAATATTTTGACTCGCATTCTGAAGCTATTGGATAAATTATAAAGGGATAGAATTAGAAAGCTTGTAGTTGTTCTGCCTATCCATAATGCACTGTTTCTTTCTTTGCATAGCCGCAAGCTGGGTCTGACTCGAGACCTAGTAGGCCGGACCCAAATTAATGAATTATTTCTACGGGCGTGCACACACAAAAAGAGGCTAATTATAGTAACAAACTAACATTAATCATGCATGGAAAATGGTTAGCATTTCTGCGCCCTAGATGTTTAATCTCGGGTATGTTTAGATTCCACATCAAGTAAAGACATAGTAGTTTGTATAAGGCATGGACAATCCTTATTCTATGAAGAGAGATTGAAAAAAAGCAAACCTGAAGATTGAATTTGTGGTTGAATAGGAAGATCTAGACATGGAGTATCTAGCTCAAATTTCTCCTCCCAGTTAAGAAGAGGCAAAGGGAGTTTAAGTGGTGGAAGCCTAGGAAACTGTTCTTTGAGATCTTGTATAGGTGATTTCACCTCCTTTTTGTCATTATTATGATTATTGAGGTCAGTTCTTAATGCTGCTTCAACAGTTGTGAATTGATTTCTCTTGAGAAAGTCCAAAATGACATCAACTGAGTTTGTGTCTTGTGTCATTGTGGAGCTGGAAGACATAAATAATAACAACAACCTTCATGTCAAGTATGTACGGATACCATTATGATTAAACAAACAATATATGAAGGAAAACACAAGCTATAACCAACAACAACAACGGGCAAGTAGAATATGAAGAAGATCTAGGCGGCATTTACCTTTGAATGACTAGTGTCTGCTTTGCTTTGCTCTCGCCTGTCCTTTGCTCCCCTACTTGTTGCTTTTTTTTCATACTTGGATTTAATATATTTTCACTTCATTCAATATTCACTTTTTCTTCTTAATCTATTTCACTTTCATCTTCTAATTTTTTTACATAATACTCCCTATTTATAAATAAACTTCTTCTAAATTTTTTTGTCTATAAGTAAATATCCACAAATATAAACACATTTAATATTTTTATTTCAAAACTATCCTTATATTAATTACTTAACATAGTTATGGGTTATAAGAGTGCATATCTAATTGAGCTATTTCTCTTACATGAAATCAAAAATAAATAAATATAATATTAACTATCTTTCTTAATAAGCGTAAAACTTATCATTTTTGTTTATAACTCAGTTCGGAATAATATATTATTATTAAAATTTTAAAATATTGGAAAAAAATTAAATTAATTAAAAATGATTTTTTTTAAAAGAGAAGGAAAATATGTAGTATAATAACTGAAGAGTTTACTTTAAATAATTAATTTGTTAAGTATAATTTTAAATATGTTTTCTTAACTTTGATAACTTTTCTCTTATTATTTCAACAAATCAACTTGTAAATTTCACTTATAAATATTTATGTTACTCAACATTGAAATATACGTTAAGTTCTTTTGGATATGATAAATACAAATACTTTGATACTACATTGAGAGAGAAAGCTAATTCACTTGCACGTAGTCGTCGGTTATATTTTTATGTCAATTATTTACACACTTTGTAAATTAGCTATTTTATGTCAATCGTTTACACACTTTGTAAATTAGCTAACAGAACTTATAGTAGTAACGTGCAATTGATTGACATGATTATCTCAACCGATTACACCTGAAAAAATTAGTTAAAAACTAAAACACTGAGTTAGTGTAACTTATTGACATAATATGACAACTTGTCACATTTGAGAGTTTTTTCAGATTTATTTGTCAGTTAATTGTACTTCATCTTCTTGTAGTCTATTATAAATCTATAAAAATCAAAGTATCATTAATTTACCATAATACTCTAATTAGTAAATTTCAATTTAGTCTTAATCTAAGAGTATATTTGTAACTTTCTGAAATACTTGTACCATATTGATTTGACATTAAATTTGGTCGATGTGTCACACTCAGGTTTTTTCCCCAATTTATATTTTTTTATTCAAACTATCAAAACAATTTACAACTAACCTAATACCCCATAATAAACACCTATTGTTAACCTAATCACGTAAGCAAGCATTAGTGGTGAAACGAAACATCATCCAGTTGCCTTCCCCATGTCATTAACCATCCTTCTGTGAATTCATTTTGAACTTGCTATGGGAAACAAAACGTTCTTCTTCCTTCCTTCAATGCTTCACCACTTTGTATTTCCCTATAATCTCATTACTTACATCATGCCTAACCCTAACGGCATACATATATCCATGTCTGTTTCGATCCAAGTTGCACCTGGAAGCATCGCTCGATCTGTTGTTTTTCTGTTATCATTCTTTATCCATTCATCCTTCTTCATACTGCCTAACTTTCTTTTCTGATTTTTTGAGATACCATATATCCATCCATGGCGCGTCCTATTGAACCGATCAATAACATCAACGATTCCAAATATTTATGGAAGATTGTTGTTAGGTGTAAGCATTTGTGGAATGTGACGAGTGCTCAGAATAAGGAGCACTTGAAGCTTATTGATCGTACCTGACCAGAAGGTGTCTTGGCCCAATCTGCAACGGTGGTCCAAAGTGAAAGAGAGAAAGGGGGTACTGCAAGACACTCCGATGCCAAAGTAAGTAGAGAGAGAGAGGCAAGTGAGAAAAAGTAGAATGAGATACGACCCTCTCAGTGAGAGGTATTTATAGGGGCCAAGATCCGATTAATGAAATTCAAGCCCACTAGCGGATTGCTAGGTGTGCATGGAGGCCAAGACGTGGCCTCCTCCCTATTGTCGCCCGGAAATCCGGGTTTGTTGCGAGGTTCCTTGGAGATGTGACGGTTGAGGAGATCTAGTCAACAGGGTCTGATAATATCGGGGGGGCACGTGGCAGTCAAGGATCGTTGGCCACGTGGCCCCCGCGTGGACATCCCTTTTCAAAGGCAATTGGGCCCGAATCTGTGGGCCTAGGATGTGGGCGGTCCGAGCAGAGCCCCAAGTCTTTGCTCTAGCAGAGTAATGACTTTGAAATGGGCACCTCCCCGAGGGTCGCGTTCAGCGTTGGCCCTCGCCCGGGTAGTAACCGAGCAGAAGCTCGCATATGACACAGCACCTGGCGGGCATATTTCGGGTCGTTATACCCGGGGAGATCCGCGTGGGAACGTCGGGCAGCGAGGTCAAGTGTTGTGTCAGTTTAATGCCACTTGTCATTTTGAGATGGGACTTTTGGCGCCTAAGGGCGTGACCTTTCGTATGCCCTTGGATTTTGGTTATAAAAAGGATTTTTAGGGTTTCATTTGTGTATTCTCCTCTGATTTTCCAGCCAAAAAGCTCTTGAACACAGAATCTTCTACAGCTTTCTATCTCAAACTCTCAACATGTCTTCGACTCCAAAAGCAGGTAACATCCTTAATTCTTTGATAATCTTCTCTTAATTCGTGTTTTAGGATGGATTTAGGATGAATTTAGGATGAGTTTAGTATGAATATCGCGGGGAGGAGATTGAATATCGCGGGGAGTTTCTTGCATATAGTGGGTAGAGAGTTGAATCCTGCGGGGAGATTCTTGCGTATAGCGGGGAGAGAGTTGATTCCTGCGGGCAGAAATTAGGATAAGACGGCCAGAAATTGGAGTGGCACGGGCAGAAACTTGAATGCCACGACCAAAAAGCGTGAATCTCGCGGGGAGATCGTTGCGCATTACGGGGAATTTTTGACGATTGGTTGATGAGTATGTTGGAGGGGAGTAATCCGCGTGAGGTCCCCGAGAGAGAGAGGCATATCTGCTCGTTGCTACTTGTACGTCTGGGCCCCTCGCCGTGTCACTTGAGTCGTGGTGGAGGGGTGGATTTGATGTCCTCGAATTCACTTTTCTTTCGCTGCTTTTCAGGTGCCGGGGATCAGATATGCGGCGGCGACGAGGGGACGAGCGGACCTCGTCGAGTAAGGCTGGCGCCGGACCTCTCCTGGGTCGCGCCCGAACCAAGGGACTTTCGCTCAGACTTCTCAACCGACTTATCCAACGCGTTCAACGAAATCGAAGATCTAGATGAGGGAGTCGAGGGTTCCTGGGTCATGCAAATCCCTGGGTCCGGAAGGAGGATCTGTTCGTCGTACTCCTCGACAAGATTTCCTATGTATGAGTTTGCCTTCCGGGAGGCGGGCTTCCGCCTGCCCTTCACTGGTTTCCAGACCGGGGTCTTCACATGGTTGAATCTTGCCCCTTCACAACTCCATCCGAACGCCCTGGCCTTCATGCGGGCATTCGAGATCGTGTGCCGTTACTTGGATATAGGGGCCACTCTTCCCCTCTTCTTCCGCATCTTTCATCTACAGCGACAGATGGTCGGGGATAAATGCGCCTAGGTCTCGTTCAAGCCGTCTGGCAAACTTTTCAGGCCATACCTGGACTCTGTCCGGGACTTTAAGAAACAGTTCTATATGATAAAGCCCATCACAAGAGAGGCCGAAAATACCCTGTTCGAGCGGACCTGCGGTGATCAACGAGGACAGACAGTCGGTGGAGAGGATATGGGCGAAATTTCCCCTTGAATGGGACAGGGGGCATTATGAGCGGGGGCCGGATTTCTACTCCGTGAAACCCGAGAAGATGGGCAGAGACGACCAACTCTCCTACGAGAGGTTGGAGAATTTGGTGAAGAGCTTTAGGCCGGCCATATGTGTCGACCGGGAAGGAAACGTGCTCCTCGACTCCAGTGGGGAAATCGAGATAGCCCGGCGATACATCCATACCAAGGCCCTCCTCGACTGCGAGTCCGACGAGGAGGCGTTGAGGCTCTTAGGTATTTATTTGGAAATGCATAAGGGGAGTTGCCCGTGTATTGATGTGTGCTAACGTTTTACTCTTTGTTTGTTTTGCAGATAAAATGGCGGCCATGGAGGAACGTATGCTCAAGCTGCGGCCTAAGGGTGGTCGCTTGACTGCCAAGGATCGAGTCGGGGAGCTCCAGCGACAGGTGCGCGAAGACACCCCGGCCGCGGTGAGTACTCCTTCCCCTGCGTCTTCTCCGGATCAATCGCTCAAGAGGCGAAGAAGGGAGCGCACCGAGCAAGAAGTGCCCGGGACCTCTATTTCTGCTGGGGATGCCTTCGTGTTGCCCCCTTGTTATGCTCAGAGGCAACTCTTCGAGGGGAGACCTCCAGTGGTGCAGCAGGCGGAGAAGGATATGATCCTGAGGCTCGACCCAAAGGTGCGGGGAGAAAGTATGGCCGCCGACATGTCCGCGGTAATTCGGATGCTTGAGACCTCGTTAACTCTCAACGACGAGGTGGCCCACTACAGCACTCAGACCTCCAAAGCCAATGATCGCGCAGCCGCCCTGGAGCTCGAGAGCATGGGGTACCAGAACGAGTTGCTGAAGTTGAAAGGCGTGGATGCCAGATGTAACGCAATGGCCACTGAGCTGAGGGAAATGAAGGACAAGTACGAGCCCCTGACCGAAGAGAAAAACAAGTTGGAGGCTGAGTTGAAGCTGCTGAGGGAGCAGTTGGCCTCTGTCGAGGAAGAATCCGCCGAGGAGCAAGCGCTTCTCACCCGGGCTAGCTTGATTAAAAGGATACGGATCCTCGAGGAGGATGTCGTGGAGGCGTTGTCTTTTGGGTTCGAGCGGGCCCTTCAGCAGGTGCAGGTGGTGAACCCGGGGGTGGAGCTGGTTACTCTAGGGATTGGCCCTTTCCACCGTGTGGTCGACGGGGAAATCGTGGCTCCCGATGAATGAGTTTTTGTTCGGTTTTGTTCGGTTGCTTGGGCCCGCGAGCCCGTTATTTCTGGCCTGCGTGCCCTTTGCTTTAATGTTCGTACATTGGGCTTGTGCCCGTTTTTTTTGTCTTTGTAATTTGGGTCTAGTGCCCTGAATATTCTGCTGGCCTTTGTCGGCCATTTATAAATGCTTTGTTTGCAAATGTTCTAATACTTGTTTGTTTACCGTTATGTTCGTGCATACGATGATCGACCTTGTTATTCCTAGCTCGTATGCTAGGCTTGGAGTCTTTAGGCCTCCGGGCGAGTATGTGGTCGCGTTTAAGGGGCCACATACTCGGGGTGTGGATCGTCCGTCGCGAGCCGGACATCCTGCCAAAAGGTGCATGAATAAACCCGCGGAGCTCGATCGAGGATTCCGCATCGAACGGGCTTCGGCCGATGTTGGTCGGGTAGGTCCCCGTTTATGGGTGGCTTGGGACGCTTGTGAGCACCATTCCGCGACCCAAGGCTGAGCTAGATCCCCGTGGAGGAGTTTGAGGGCCCCCAGGAGTTGGGCACGTGGCCGTTCTAGCTCAGCTGTAATATTGTTTGAGCTTTGTAGCATTCCAAGGTCGAGGGAGTTGTACTCCGTTCAGATTTTCGAGGTAATAAGCTCCCGTGCCCGTCTTCGCGCGGACGCGGTATGGCCTTTCCCAGTTAGCGGTCAACTTTCCTTCTCGCGACTCCTTTTGATTCCTGCGGAGGACCAGGCTGCCGACTTCGAACTCGCGCTTGATGACCTTTTGGTCGTGGCGCAGCGTGATCTGTTGCTTCAAACGTGCTTCTCGTAATGCCGCGCCCTCGCGGATCTCGTCGACCAAGTCTAGCTCCTCGCGCAGCGCCTCATCATTCGTTTCCTCCTCTAAGGGAAATTCGGTACGCCTTGATGGCTCTCTAATTTCGACGGGTATGACCGCCTCTGTTCCGTATGTTAGCCGAAACGGGGACTCACCCGTGGTAGAATGGGGAGTTGTTCAGTAAGCCCATAGCACACTGTGCAGTTCTTCTACCCACCTATTTTTTGGCTTCCCCGAGTCTCCGCCTGAGTCCTCGTAGCAAGACCCTGTTCGCAGCTTCTGCTTGGCCGTTGGTCTGTGGATGTTCGACAGACGTGAAGTGGTGCTTGGTTCCCAGCCGTGCTACGAAATTGCGGAAGTTTTGATCGGTGAATTGTGTCCCGTTGTCCGTGACGAGGGCCTGTGGAATACCGAAGCGGGCAAGGAAGTTTCGCTTGTAGAAACGAAGGATGTTGAAGGAGGTGATTTTGGCAAGTGCCTCGGCCTCTATCCATTTCGTGAAGTAGTCCACGGCCACTATAAGGTACTTGTTTTGGTAAGAGCCTTGTGTGAAGGGACCGAGTATATCCATTCCCCACCAGCTGAAGGGCCATGGGGAGGTGAGCGTCGTGAGCTCGTGGGGTGGCGCGGTGTGCATGTCGGCGTGGCGTTGGCACTTGTCGCATTTTTTGACGTGTTCTTTGGCGTCCTTTTGCATGGTGGGCCAATAGTAGCCGGCGCGCAATGCTTTGCGGGCAAGAGACCGGCCTCCCAGGTGTTGTGCGTTAATACCCTCGTGAATTTCGTGTAGGATGCCGGCCACCCTGGACTCCTCGACACACTTGAGCAGGGGGAGGGAGAAGCCTCTCCGATACAAACGCTGCTCGAGGACGACGTAGGAGCATGCACGGCGTTTGGTGGCGGCGGCCTCCAGCTTGTCGGTGGGTAATTCCCCGCGCGTGAGATAGTTGAATACGGGGGTCATCCAGCAGTCTGCATCACCGATCGCATTTACATCGAGTGTCGTCGCTGACCTCTCTATGCTCGGTTGGGTGAGTGTTTCTTGTATTACGGAGTGGTTCCCTCCTTTCTTCTTTGTGCTCGCAAGTTTGGACAAGATGTCTGCCCGGGTGTTCTGTTCCCGGGGGACGTGCTTTATCTCTGCTCGGTCGAAGACCTTGAGTTTTTCCTTTACAAGGTGAAGGTACTCGATGAGGCTGTCGTTTTTAGCCTGGTAGTCTCCGAGGACCTGTGATGCGACGAGTTGGGAATCGGTGAATATTTGGATGTCTTGAGCGCCTATGTCCTCGGCTAGTCGTAGTCCCGCGAGCAGTGCCTCATATTCTGCCTGATTGTTGGATGTTGGGAAGGCCAGAGTTAACGAGTGCTCGATCACGATGCCTTCTTCGTTTTCGAGGAGGACGCCGGCGCCGCTTCCTGCCGAGCTTGAGGCTCCGTCGACGTGTAGGGTCCACCTGTTGCTCGCCTTGGGCGGCTGCTCGTGGGTAGCCATTTCGGCGAGGAAATCGGCGAGCGCTTGTGCTTTCAAGGCTTTCCGTCCTTCGCACTGAATGTCGAATTCAGAGAGCTCGAGGGACCATCTCAGCATTCGTCCAGCCATGTCAGGACGGGCGAGGAGCTATTTCACGGGCTGTTCTGTGCGTACGACGACGACGTGGGCGAGGAAATAGTATCGCAGTCTCCTCTCGGCGATGATGAGGGCGAGTGCGACCTTTTCGATTTGTTGATACCTGGTTTCCGGCCCTTGAAGGGCTTTGCTCGTGAAGTAAACGGGTTTTTGCCCGTCATTGATTTCACGTATGAGTACTGCGCTTACGGCTTCATTGGACACGGCTAAGTATAAGTATAGCGTTTCTCCGATCTGCGGTCGCGAGAGAACTGGTGGTTGAGAGAGTGCCCGTTTGAGGTGTAGAAGGGCTTGCTCGCATTCTTCGTTCCATTCAAAGGTCGGCCCCTTCCTCAATAGTTTAAAAAATGGAAGTGCATGTTGTGTCGATCTTGCTACGAACCGGGATAACGAGGTTAGCATGCCGTTCAAGACTTGAATGGACTTCTTGGACCTGGGCGTGGGCAACTCGGAGAATGCTCGACACTTGTCGGGGTTGGCTTGATTCCCGCTTAGTAAGATAGAAAGAGGAACTTGACTCGAAGGTGCACTTCTGGGTTGAGCGCGTTTTTCCGGGCCTAGTCGAAGACTCTCTTCAGGCG
Source organism: Vicia sativa (assembly GCA_021764765.1). Taxonomy (NCBI): domain Eukaryota; kingdom Viridiplantae; phylum Streptophyta; class Magnoliopsida; order Fabales; family Fabaceae; genus Vicia; species Vicia sativa. The sequence continues at coordinate 1,126,633 of CM038795.1, forward strand.
TGATGCGTGATCGTCCTCGGCTTGGGACTTCACGATCATATCGTCCATGTACACCTCGAGCATGTCACCGATCTCGTTTCGAAACACCTTGTTCATCATTCGCTGGTAGGTCGCTCCGGCGTTCTTCAGTCCGAAGGGCATTACGTTGTAGTAATAGTTCCCTGACTCCGTCATGAAGGCCGTGCAGTCCTCGGCCATGTCCAGGGATCCGGTTGTAACCTGAGTAAGCATCTAAAAATGAAAGCAGTTTATAGCCGGCCGAGTTGTCGACCAGTCTATCAATATTAGGTAAAGGAAAAACATCTTTGGGACATGCCCGGTTAAGATCAGTGTAGTCAACGCACATACGCCATTTTCCATTAGATTTTTTAACAAGTACAACGTTTGACAACCAAGTGGAATACTTGGCCTCGGAAATAAAATTTGCCTCGAGGAGGTCTTTTACTTTCTCGGACCTCCTTTCGGGAGGCCCTACGCCACGTTGTACTACGGCCCTGGCGGTGGATCTATGGCGGTGATGGCGGGCGACCTCGGTCGAGTCCGGCATTTCATTGCACTCCATGCGAAGAGATCTGCGTTCTCCGGCAAGCTCGAGTTGCTTCTTCGCCAGTCGGGAGGTCGGTGCCGATCTTGGCGCATTCTTTGGGGTCTTCTCGAGGGGCGACCTCGAACTCGCCGTCCGGGTTGGCGGAGTGGATCTCGTCTCCGGCTTGCCGTCGACTTCGTCTCTGCGAATCGGCGAGGTCCACCGGCGTTGGGGCTTTGATCTTCGCGGTCTTGGGAGCTCACAGGCGTTGTCCGCCCTTCCTTCTTCGGTGGCGGGCCCTTTTGGGTCGACAGTGCATCCTCGGCGCGGCGTTGTGGCACCTCCTCGCAGCTTTGATGTCGCCGCAGATGGTAGCGACGCGTCCTCGTTTGGTGTAGAACTTGAGCTTCAGATGGACGGTCGAAGGGACTGCTGTGAGTTCTGCCAGCGTTGTTCTGCCCAAAATGGCGTTGTAGAGAGAGTGGAAGCCGATCACCAGGAAGCGGACTTTGACCTGTCGCGAAGCAACATCCTCGCCGAAGGTGACGAGGAGCTCGACGTACCCCCAAGGTCGGGATGTGGAGCCGTTGAACCCCTGAAGGTCGGACCCTACATATGGTGATAAGTGAGATTCGTCGAGCTGGAGTGTCCTGAACAGGTGAGTGTACATGACGTCGACCGAGCTGCCTTCGTCAACCAGGATCCTGTGGACTTCGAAGTTGGCCATCCTTGCTTTGATGATGAGGGGAATATGGGCGTTTGGTGCTCCTCCGGGAGGTTTCTCTAGGTAGAAAGTGATCGGCTCTGATTTGCCGCAGAATTGTTCGAGTGAGACCTCATTGACTGGGGCCTTGTCGATCAGCTCGTCGAACTTTCTCTTGGCCGAGTTAATAGATAGTTGGGCGTCGCCACCGCCGGAGATGACCATGGCTGAGGGGAATTCTTCCCACGGGCTGCTGTGGGTGAAAATCGGGCTCTGAAAGTCTTCGGGCCTAGTCACCGAGTATGCTATCTGGTAGGGGGCATTGTCCCCTTGTGGTCGGCCCTCGTCCTCGTCACCTTTGGTATCTCGGGCATTTCTTGAACCTTCAGGCTTCTTGTATTGCCCGAGCCTTCCGCCTTTGATTAGTGTTTCGGTCGCGTCCTTGAGGTGGACGCAATCTTCGGTCAAATGGCCGTGACTTCGGTGGTACTGGCAATACTTCGTTTTGTCCACGCCTGGTTTCGCAGGAGTGGGTTTCGGGCGCCTGACCCCTCCATCCCTAAACTCGGTAGCGGAGCACTCTGCTAGGATTCGCTCGCGGGAAGCGGTCAGCGGTGTGTAGTCGGTGAAGCGTCCGGCTGGGCCTCGCTGCTCGCGGGGTTCCCGGGGTCTCTCTTCCCGTCGTTTCTCCTCCGGGCGTCGGGATGACCCCGCCTCTGGGTGTCGGTTATCCTGGTGTCTGGTGGAATTGCCCGAGCCTCGGCTCCTCGAGTCTCTGGCGCGGTTGGCGGCCTCCTTCTCCTCGTACGTGATATAAGCGCGAGCTTTGTCGAGGAGAGCATCGAAGGTGGCTGGGGGCTCGATGCCGACGGCTTTCCTGAAATCTGTGTCGGGGAGGAGCCCTCTTTCTAGTAAGTACCGCTTCATCTGGTCCTCACAGGGGACTTGGATGGCTTCCCTGTTAAAGCGGTCGATGTACTCCCGGAGAGTTTCGTCGCTTTTCTGAATGATGGCCTCGAGGGAGGCCTTGGTCTTCGGGTGCCTGCGGGAGGCTGTGAATGTGCTCGTGAACTGGGCTTTGAGCTCCCGCCACGAGTGTATGGACCCCGGGGGCAAGCTCTTGTACCAATCCATTGCTGTCTTCCTGAGGGTTGTGGGGAATAACCTGCATTTGATCGGTCCTCCAACGTTGAGATATTGGAGCATGGCTTCGAAACCGTCGATGTGGTCGATAGGGTCGTCGATACCATCGTAACTGGCGAGCTGAGGCGGCTTTTCCATTCCCCGAGGAATTGGGGCATTCATGATGCTTGCGGATAGGGGACCGCGGGGATCGTCTTCGTCGCTCCGGTGGGGAGAGCGCGAGCGAGAGGGGCGTTGAGTTCTGGCGCGAGTGTGGCCGCCCTTGGCCTTTCTCGAATCATTGGCTCTTCATTCACGTTGAGGAGGCGATTGAGGTTGATCCTTGGGTTGTTCTTGGTCTCGTCGCTTAGTCACGGGTCCCCTTCCTCGGGAGCGGCGTGTCGGGCTACGGGAGTCATCTCTCTTGTTCCTCCGCGGGGGAGTTCGAGAGCGATGTCGTCGTGGTGATGGTGACCACGAGTCTGGTCGTCGACGTCTCCGCGGTGATCGGCGGGAAGCTTCAAGAACATGGAGGTTCCCCACAGGTGAAGCGGGAGGTTGGTGTTGTTGATGGCCGCGAAGAGGCCGTGACCGTGGGATCGGCGTCGGGGGGTGGTAGCACCTCCTGGAAGACTGCAGGTTCAGTTGTCCGACGGCGATTTGATTCAGCTCTGCGCTCCTCTCCTCGATAGGATCCAGTTGAGGAGGCAGTTTGTCCATCTCGGGGATCTCCGCTCGGGAAAACCGTGTCGTTTTGCTCGGCCAGATCGTCGCGAGGGGGATTTTGCACGTTGGTTGCAGGGTCGGCCATGACAAACTGAGTTTTTGGTTTGCTTTGGTCAACTGAATGAAAGGAGACGGGGAAGCAAGTTTCCCAGACGGGCGCCGATCGTACTGACTGAAGGTGTCTTGGCCCAATCTGCAACGGTGGTCCAAAGTGAAAGAGAGAAGGGGGGGTACCTGCAAGACACTCCGATGCCAAAGTAAGTAGAGGCAGAGAGAGAGCAAGCAAGTGAGAAAAAAAGTAGAGAATGAGATACCTGACCCTCTCAAGTGAGAGGGTATTTATAGCCCCCAGCGCTGGGCCAAGATCCGATTAATGGGCAGAAATCCAAGCCCACTAGCGGATTGCTAGGGCTTGCGTGTGCATGGAGGCCAGCACGTGGCCTCCTCCCTAGATTGTCGCCCGGGAAATCCGGGTTTGTTGCGAGGTTCCTGGGAGATGTGACGGTTGAGGAGATCTAGTCAACAGGGTCTGATAATATCGGGGGGGCACGTGGCAGTCAAGGAACGTTGGCCACGTGGCCCCCGCGTGGACATCCCAAGCTGCTTTCCAAAGGGCAATTGGGCCCAGAATCTGTTGGGCCTAGGATGTGGGCCAGTCCAGAACACTTATTTTGTTTGATTCAAAGGTATGCTCAAATTTTTATGCCAGTTTTTATAACAGTTCTGTTATACCCTAATTGATTACATAATATTTGTTTGTTTTAGTTGGATTTGATTCAGGCGATTGTGCCACCTTATTTGGTACCAAAATTTAAATCTAATGGTCTCTCTTCCCTAAAACTTGATTGTTTAATTTGATGATCTAGACCCAAAAGGAAAATATAACAATGTTTGGTCCAAGGTTGTAATTCTTGAAAAAATAGTTTGCAGGCAGAACTTTTTTTTCTTTTCTTGCAGTAGCATACTTCTCATCAGGCAAGTATTCTGGAAGACTAACAACTACATAGAAAATAGAGTAAGCTCTCATAAATTATATGTTCTTTTTTGTTTAACAAAAATACTGTTAATTCTAGGCACTAGCTAATATCAAAATTCACTCCACCTGTTTGATAAAATGTAACACTAATATTTTAGCCTAAACTTTTGTAGCTATATATGATTTTCTCTTTGTCACTAAATTTTAAAAATATATCCTTTATAATATTTGTATGCATGTAGGGCTGATTTTGGTTTACTGTTGCAGGTTAGTAAGTTGAGAATGATCAGATTCTTTGTTAGATTTTTCTGTAAGCACAACTTCATATTTTCCACTACAAATGGCTATAAGGTTAGCCACTGTTAAAGATTGAATTTAATGGTTGCTACTTGATGAAGTTAGGGCTGAATTGAGGTATTTGTGGAATATTGTGAGTGTGTAGTTTGTATGTTCTTTTTGTTTGAGCTATACATGAATATGTTAAACTGTATGCGCGTATGTATTGAATCAAGTAATATTTTGTTTTATTTTTGTTTTGTGTTTTTTCTCTTGAGTAGATTATCAAGCTCTCACTGCATAAAAGAATTAATTGCGTGGAAGTTTCTCACTTTGTGTATCACGATTAGTTATAAGCTACCATGTCTTGATTTACTTCTCTAAGATCTGTCCAGGTTTGCACCCCAGGTGCTTGATGAAAATCATGAATAATAATGTATATGTCTATTGCATTTCAGCCAGGTCACTATTTAATTGCAAAACATGAAGATTTTGAAGATGAGTCAGGACTTGAAAGTTCTGAAGAAGAGTTAGAGTCAGAAAATGAAGAATCTTTTGGAGACTCTAAGGATGAGTCAGATAGTGAATCTGATTCTGATCCAGATTTTGATGATGATCCAAAATATGGTGTTGATCATGTTTCTAGAAGGGAAAACTCTGAAGACGTAGGTTCTAGAGGACAAGCTTCTGGAGATGATCATGTAATCATGACTCTAAAGGTAGATCTTCTGAAAGAGGAGCTTCTAAAGGCAGTTCAGCCTCTTATGATGGTCATGATTCTGAATGAGGAACTTTTGAAAGTGATGGTTCTGGACAAGGTCTAGAAGTTAACAAAGGTGGAACTTTTGGTGGAAGTAAAACTTCTAAAGAAAGTCCAGAAAGAGATACGGACTGGCATGAAATTGGGTCCAAAGTCGATGCATATTGAATATTCTTTTGTTGTCAGTTTAAGATGATTTTGATTCTGTACAAATTTTGGAATTGGTAATATTTCTTTTGGACAGATTTTGTGCAGTAATTGTGAAATATTTATTTTATTTTATAATGTTTCTTTTGTGATGTTTGATTTGATTTTGTTTCTTTTGGAAAGATTTTGTAATCTTTCTTTGCAAGGATAGATATCATTAAAAATAATCATCACCAATCAATTATTCACACAATACAACAATAATCAATTTGTAACACAAGTATGTATCCAATACGATTCAAATCCTCTCCTCTATATGCATTTGGTACCAAAATTTTGGAAGCTCGGTATATTAAATCATCCATTGTTGATCACATCTATAGAAAATGGAACACACCATAAGTTCCATTTATGAACCTAACAACATCAACACCTAACTCATACATGATGCATGAATGTCAATTAAACATCATACGAGGTTCACTTCAACCTTCACCTGCATAATTCAACAATGGTTTCATCTCTGAACCAAATACACAACATAACATCACTGCAACAAAAGGCCACATCACACATCGATTCCATCTCTGAATCAAACACATAAACACCTCTGAATCAAACACATAAACACATTAGTTATTAAACTCGGGTAAAATAATTAACAAGTCATCAATCAACATTAAACAACGCTCAACAATGGTAATTGGCATTTAACAGTAGCAAACATTTGTTAAAACATGACGCTATCGAAAAATCGAGCCAAAAGCAATCAACTTTGTGATGTCAGCCTCGCTAGGCGGCCATAGTGTCTCGTTGGACGAGCTCTCGCCAGGCAAAGTCTCAAAACCAGAATTTGTCTTCCCTTCTATGTAGCTCGCCAGGCGAGCCTCTGGTCTCGCAAGGCGAAAATGCGCGAACCTGCAAAATCATAATACAATTTTTTCACCATTGGAGCTCTTCCAAAGCTCATATTTTTACCTTGATTCACCCAATTCACATAGAATTCAATAAACATATATTATACCATGATTAATATTTCACATAATCACTAATTTAACCTTTAATCCACCAATCTGACATGAATTCAAGTTTATGTTCAAAACACCAAAACACACACCAAGGATAGCAACATAAACAAATTCAACCAAGTATATGACACATAATTTACAACATAAAACAAGAGCATGAATTTCATATTAATCATATCAATAACAACAGAATTCATGCAAAATATTCTCAAGAAAGTATAAACATCAACAATGATGAAGAAGATACTACTAAAAGTAAAAAAGAACATTCCCCTTTTAGATTATCACCAGTTGTTGTATTCATATTCATTCTTTGAAAATGTTTAACTTAGTAAAGTCAATTATAAAAAATGTTCACACATAAAATTACATATTTTGACATATGCATCAATAAAACATATTTATAATCTTTGAATATATAATAAAATAATAATACACGTGCATAAAAATTAATTAAAACAACTAATTAACCATTGAGTAATTCAAAATATCTTATAACAATAAATTTTCAATTAACCCATAAAAGGTAATCATAAATTTTAGCATCTGTATTATGGTTGATTAAAATAAATTATAAATTTATATATTTGACCACTTTAGTCTTTAACACATTTTTATAAATTTAATACTTAGAAAAATTACTTGATAATCCACAAAATTTTATACGTAAATTATAAAGCTAAAAAGACACATATTAGAATAAAATATATATATTAAAATGAATAAAAATGTAATCAGAATCTAACTCCCTTGATATCACAAGTTAATTTCAATCATAAAAATTTTAAACTTAACTCAAGTACACTTCTTTCTACCAAAAAAGTATATTATAATTCAATAAAAAAATAAAAATCAAAATAAGTTTAGAAAATGAGACATATATAATTTTTAAATGGATTGATTTAAGTATTTTCAATAGGTGATATTCTGATTTGATTGTATATGATTTATTTCATTAAGACAAGTTTCCAATAGAAAAAATCGATTTAATTTGTTTACCATAATTAATTAATAATGAGTAATTTATTTTCTAAAATAAATTAACCTAAATTTTTACTATAAAAAGCCTATTTCGTGTTAAGGATTATAAGTTGATTCTTCAACATTGTGAAACTCAGCTCCAAACTTGATACTAAAAAAGAGAAAACTGAGATCAAAAGAAAGAAAAGAGATTCAAAAAGTTCTAGGTACGCTATTTTTAATTTTAATTTTTTTTCTTTTCTTTGTTGTTTTTGAATTATTATTACTTTATAGCAATAGGTAAAACATCATTGTTATGTTTGGATGTAGAGTCAATGTTCATAGTCTATATTATGCTAGTATTATAGTGAAGGATGTTGTATTTGGTCAAAATTTTGATAGTGAAGGATGTTGTATTTGGTCAAAATTTTGAATGAATAAATTTTGTAAAATTAGTTATAACTAAGAATGAATTAAAAATAAAATAATTCATATTTATAATTCAATTTTATTTTTCTGAATTAAAAATATAATGTATATTTCAGTGTTCATGTTTAAATATAACTTCAATCTTTTAATCTATTTTAAAAATAAAATCAGCCTACTTTATAAAATCAAATATATCAAAATTAATTTTATAAATTTAAAATCATTTATATCTCTCAAAATTGAAATCTAGTCTCTTGCTAGCTGCACAATATACATTTATTTTTATAGTGGCAGGAATAATGCTTTTTTAGTGTAGAACTTTAAGAACGAACTTTTAACGACTAGAATAATGTTAATTAGATTAGTTTTATTTTCTGAATTTTCAGATGGGAATATGCATGACTTCCCTCAACTACATGGGACTATGCCTGCCTTCCTTGAGTTACATGGTATTTATTCAATTTCAATATTACTCTTATTTTATAAATTTGCAAATTTTGAAAATTATTGTTTATAAATATATATATATATATATATATATATATATATATATATATATATATATATATATATATATATATATATATATATATATATATATATATATATATATATATATATATATATATATATATATATATATATATATATATATATATATATATATATATATATATATATATATATATATATATATATATGTTCATTAACTCAACACAATTATTTTAATTTAAACTATATTTTTCTTCTTTTTTTTAAGGAATGTGAACTTAGAATTGATCCTACAGATGGATGGGAAAAATCTATAACTACAATTTTGGAAAGCTTTGAAGGTATTTTTTATTCTCATTCATCTTAAGCATATGTAAACATTTTGAAATATATTAAAAATAATTTAATAATTTTTTTCTTTGCTAGATTTGAGTTACATTCTTAATCCATCAATTGGAATAATTTATCTGAAAGGTAAAGCTGATCCACTGGAAATTTTATCCACCCTAAAGAAGGGAGGAAAACATGCTACAATTGGATGGATTAATCAAGGTTTTTCAAGAAACGGTGAAAATCAAATTCAAGATCAAGGTCACCAAATTCAAGATCAAGGAAATGGCTATAACATTGATTATTTGATTTCTCAAAATCCAAATTATCAATCGAACCCTAATTGGTACTATCAATCAAACCCGTCTAATTGATACAACAATACGCCACAAAGTATGATCTCATATGTTAATCATAATATTGTTGAAGATGAAAATTTATCCGGTCAATCACATAATTCTCATGGTCATTACTCATATACGTAAAGTTCTTCACTATTATTTATTTATACCAAAAATAAGTCATCAATTTACTAAATCATCTTATTTTGTTCGAAAGTTGGTAAGTTATGCTTTAAGGAATTGGTAATTTGATATTATATATTTTTGAATTTTTTAATTGAGAGTATGTTTTTTAAATTATATTTAATATTTAATGAGTATTATTTAATTATGAGATATAATGTTTTTTCTTCTAGTTAGATATGGAACTACTTTGACCAAGTAGTATGGCCATTTTTATTTTGTAATTTGACTGTGAGAGATGTTATTTTGTAACTTTGTATGCAATACATTCCAATATAATATCTTTTTTATCTGAGGAGAGATAAATCTAAATTAATAAATATGAACTAAATATGAAAAAGAGTAAAATTATAATATCTTTCTGTATTATTGATGATTAAAATGCTAAAATAATATATAAATTTATTTAAAAAATGAATCTCTAATTAAATATTTTTATTTTTGAAAGGGTATAAATTGATTTTTTTTTTTGAATAGATAGAGGGCCTAAGCCCAAAAAGAAAAAAAAACTACAATAAAACATCATTGGGAATTGAAAGCCCAATGACATCAGAATCAAAGTAATTAGAAATGAAGTCAGGGACATTGTTATAAATAACAAAACCCCTATGAAGTAAAGCATGCTTCGCTAATCTATCCGCACAAGCATTCGCATTACGATAGACATGGGAAACCACGACCATGTCAAAATCGAGATATAACCTCTAAAATCTTACGAAGAATGGCAATACAATCCACTTGACCCATTTTTCCATCTTCAATAGCTTTGACCACCACCAAGGCATCAACATTAATCTCAATACTCTTGTATCCATATTGAGCAGCTAATTTAATACCTTCCAAAACTCCCCAAAATTCTGCCAAGAGAGCACTACAATTCCCCACATATTTACTAAAGCCTCATTTCCAATCACCCTTATAATCTCTTAGCACTCCACCACAACCAGCAACACTTGTATTATCACTAGAACCATCTGTATTAATTTTAATCATACTCCTAATAGGTGGTACCCAACCTTTCGTAGATCTTGAGAGACCATCTTCACGGACAAATTTGTACAAGGACATCGCCATTTTATAGTCCTCTCCTCTCTTCAAAATTTGAATAATTGGCTCTGGAGGCCGCAAATAATTCTCGTCATGTTCTTCAAGATTCCTCCATGTCCATATAGCATGACAGGCGATAATCCAGAGATTACTCCAACCATTATTTCTGCTTCCTTGATAATTTAAGTTTAAATTTATCCAATCATTAATATCAACCAAGAAGAAAATATTTGCTAAATCACTAGGAATCATGTTCTTCCAAATTTGGATAGCTTTACAGCAATCTCTCAACGCATGAATACTCGACTCATAGACGTTTCCGCAAAGCTTACAAGATGCATCCCCCAGCCCCTTTTGATTCTTGCTAGAATTCGTCAAAAGATGATTATGCTTCAGGATCCAAAGAAACGTTTTACAGCGCTCAGGAACCTCAGCCTTCCAAATCTTGTTCCAGTCGCCATCCGCTGTATCGAAATTGAAACCCTCAATCTTATTATACATATCCTTCACAGAAAAGTCTTTATTTCCTGCTCCTGCAAAACAAAAAACGTCAGGGGAATCCTCCTTGCTAGGAGGCACAATGGCTTTCAAGCTTTCTATCCAGTCAGCCGGCATCCAACTATCTAAAATGTGAATATTCCACTCGCCTTCAGAATTAGTTAAATCACTAACTCTGCAATTTTTAAGCACCTCCGGAATTGTTAAATTGAGATCCTTCACCCTACAGTCTTGCTTAATCCAAATGTCCTCCCAAGCGTTTATACTGTTACCATCACCAATAACCCACACACCAGTTTTCAACAAACTTGGCATGGTTTTGACAATAGCCTTCCATAAGCTCGAATCAGTATTTCTGGACTGCATACACTCGCTACTGTCATGGCTGCAATACTTGTTCCGTAGCACTTCACACCAAAGATCACTAGATTTATTATACATAGCACAGCCCAGCTTCATCAAACAGACCTGGTTCAAGACCTGTAAGTTACGCAGTCCAGTACCCTTTCTTTCCTCTCACATTTAAAATTATTCACTCTCCTCAAGTTGATTTCATCCTTATATTCAATATTAGCTCTATTTATATAAATTATCAGTCATTCGTATTAGTAAATCTTCAACTTCGAAACATGGATTGCTAAAATTCGAAACATGGATTTCAAGATTTTAGCAGCCATTGACATATGCTTTTATTCATTCCATGTCTACTTTTAAAAAAAAGTAGTTAAGGAGCAGATTTTGACAAATTTCTTGGTGATTCTCGATTCCATGATATGTAATATTAATAATGATAATCTATTAATTTGAATGGCAAATTTCTAATAGATAAAATTTTAATGAAAATGTGCCTCGAAATTAATCACCATAAATTCTTCATTAAAGACTTATTATTATTGTTAAGAGTATATCGAAACAAAACATATTCTCATTCAATTATAACTACTATTATTACTGATTTAATTATTTTCTATAAAGTCAGAATAATTAATCTCTATTATTAGAGTACTGGAGTTTATATATTTTTTAAATAATTTATTTATTTATTTTTATTTTTGAAAATTTCTCTTTTATTTTTGTTCAAGAAAAAAACTAATTAACATAACATGCCACCTATTTATCTTTTTTTGTTTTATTTTTATTATATCTTTGAAAATAAATATGATAATAATACATAAAAATATATTTAATTAACTCATTAGAAAATTGAATTATTATTTAAGATATATTATTATTGAGTGAAATTGTTATTATTGAATTGAAAATTAAATAATTCATCATAATTATTATTTATTTCTTAATTTTATTTTAATATCAAAGTTCATTTTAGTTTTTATATACAATTAATATATATATATATATATATATATATATATATATATATATATATATATATATATATATATATATATATATATATATATATATATATATATATATATATATATATATATATATATATATATATATATTATTAAATTGTTATAAATAATCATTTGCTAAATTATATGAAAAATTGTATATTAAATTTTTATTTGTAATTATTTGTTACATTATAAGTAAAAATATATTAAATGTCAAATTATTTTTATTTAATAATATAATTTATTTTTTGATATTCTTAGATCTAATTTTTTTATTTACCTACTTATATTACACTAATAAATGTTAAATTATTAGACGTCTTTTTAAGTTTATGTGATATGTTTATACCCTGTTTTTGTTAAATTATAAATTTAATTATATATTAAATTGTTATTTGTAATTATTTATTAAATTATAAGTAAAAAATGAATATTTAATCATTAATGTTAAAAGATCTATATTCAATTACATATCGTATTTTAAGATATCATGAAGTGTAGATTTTCATTTAGAATTGAAATTTGACGAGTAGTTGTCTTATATCGTAGGTTTGTAAAAATTGTAAATATGATATAATAAGGAGTAAATAAATATTTTAAAAATCACGTATTTTTAATAAATATTAAACTAAAGGACTAAAGTACTATTGGTAAAAACCATGAATACTCTTCTTACTATAAATTATAACTTTTTTATTCCAAAGTTAAATATTTAATTTATCATTATAAAAATATAAGAATAAAAATTATTCTGTAATTAATTAGTTCCTTATTTGAAATAAAATGTATTTTGAAATTATTTAAATATTTAAAGAAAGGTTAATAAAACAATATAAAATCAATTAGGATTTAGTAATTATTTTAGACTTATGAAATAACTAAAACATAGCAGAATTTTTACAAATTAACTTTATAATTGTAATCATGATAAAAAATATTAAATGGTATTTGATCTGAATAATTGATCAGAATCGGAGACGGCTGGAACAGTTGATGACCCTTCAAGCAAGTAAGTATGTATTTTGTCGTGTACATTTTTTTTTGAACCATACATTTGTTTTCCGTTTTAAAAACTTATTGATTCTTGATTCTTTGATTATTGTCTTTTGTTTCTTTGAGTTATTTGACTTTGTTTGAGGAATAACAATGTATCAAGTTGGAGAAAGTTGATAAGTGCAAAAATATAGTTATTTTGTATATATGTTTTGTGGCACTTATTCGTTCTTGTTTGTGAAAAATCATTGAATAATCTCACTTTTTGTTGTAAATACATTTTATTACGTTTTGTGTATATATTGTACCGATTGATTAGTTTGTGTATATTTTGTAGGTATTTGTTGCATTATTGGAGTAAAATGAATAAAAGCTCCAAAATGCATTTTGGAAGAATAAGGTAAAGAAAGAAGCCAAGAAAAGTAGAAAGAAGTGTTGTCAAAGCACCACCACCGGGAGGTGAGGTGGCGACGACAGGGCGCTGTGAGCGCTGGAAGCTTCGTCGGGTGGTGAGAGGAGCGAAGCAACTTTGAGAAAATCCATTAGCTCCTGACTTTAGCTCACCAGCAGCTCGCTGGGCGAGGAAGAGAAGCAGCGCCAGACGGTGATTTTGGTCGTTGGGCGGTGTTGAGATATTTTTCCCAGATGCTTACGTGGAACATCGTGGGCCAAGTAATAAGGGTCCAGCGCCGAGCGGTGCAATTGGAGCGTCGGGCGGTGGCTACGAGACAAAATTTGTATATAATTTTATTTCAGTTTATTTTTGTGTTTTATGGTTTTTGGGGTGGACTCTTGCTCCCAAACTCCATCAGTTTATAGTTTTTGATATATTAGCTTAGAAAACAACACTAGGGTCTTGCTTATGGATGATTGGAGGTGGATTGCTCTTCGATAGGCGTTGACAAACCGGTGTAAATGAGTAGTTTATCTCTTCTCTTCTCTATGTATCTCTCTATTGTTGGTTATGTTTGTATATTACTCTGAACACATGTATATTTATCTCCCTTGGTGTTGTATAAAGTTTGTTTTACGAGTCTGTGTTGGTAATTGTCTTAGGTTTTTACTCTATGTTAGGGATTTGAGCTTTACTATATATAGATTGCTTAGATTCTTACCTAGGATGATTATCTGTTAGTTTCTGAATGCTAGAAATGGGTTTAGAGCTGACATTCACTTAGGGTATCTGCGCTTAATGCCTATGTGTTTGTTGTTTCAAGCTAGAGATAGTCATTACGAGTGGTGCGGTTGACTTCTGGTTGTCGATGTATGCCAGACATGGATATCGAGGTGATTCGAGAGGATTCTCAATTTGGTTTAGAAATAGCCTAGGTTGTGAGAGGTATGTGATGACACAGACAAGTATCGTAGGCTGAGTATGACATGGACGGTAGATTTAAGTCTGTGACCGGTAATGTGTATTCGTTCCGGACAAGCTGTCTATCCTTTATACTTTTTGTTCATTTATTTTTTGTCTTTTCTTTTCAACTATTTAATCCTAAACTCATTAACGGTAAAATTATCGAACGACGAATCAATAACTAATCTCTATGGACACGATACGATATAACCTAACCGATATATATCACCCGATAAAAATAAATACTTTACTTTTTGCTTGCCTGATATACCACATCAACACTGCTCACCGCTAAAAAGAAAACTTTAATAATATAAACCCTAACCGCATATATCTCTACATGCAAGTTAAATCTCAAATTTAAACCGCCAAATTCCTGTAAAAAGGTAAAAAACGTACCGTTTGTAGATGGAATAAATTGAAGAAATGAGTGGATCACGAATCTGGAAGGCGAAGGAGACGTCGACCACCGTAAAGTAACTCCTCAGATTGATAGGTGATAAAGTCGAGCGAGAACAAATGGAAATAAGCAGGTGAAACGAAGAAACAAAAAGTTATAAATGAGAGGGTCCTCTGGCTTTTATAACCCCCTCTGCACGCGTGGGTCTGCACCTATCTAGGGACCTAGGAGAATCATCATTACCCCTAGTCCCTAGGTCTGCCAGCAATCATTTCACACGGCTCGGGGCCATGTAGGCAAAACCCTATGAATTCTCCAACTTCTCGTTTCCTCGACAACCCCTCATATCCTCGAACAAAACGATTTCGACTTTTCCCTTGGGATCAAGTCATCGCATCCACGAGAAGATGCGAAGATTTGGGGGGCTACTATTCTGGACTTCCCGGAAGCTTTCGGGCAGATCGATCTTCCCTTAATTATAACGACGTGTCAAGCCTCAACGGCGTATTCAAGGCTCCCAACTGTCTGCATTGTACATATTCTGCTCGACATAGGTCACCCATGCTCGACATAACGGCTAGTTACGGGCATATCTGTTTGGTCTTTACCTAATAAGCTCGAACGACTATATTTGCGGATCCGCGTATCTCGGTCCAAATATAGCAACCAATGAGAATCCTCCTATGTCCCTTATATAAACTCTAATATCTTTGAGGGCAGGGTATCACTTTCTTACACTCAAAACCCCAATATTTTCTACCCTCTTGCTTGAACATTTGCTTACTTTAGCATAGGAGTGTCTTGCAGGTACACCACCCCCTCCTTACCAACAACTTACTCGAAGGATCATCAACCGTTCCGATCATCTCCGATTCTGATCATTTACACATATCAAATTTTATTTATGTTTCCCTGGTTAAAATGATTTATTTGCATAAGTGTTGACTTTGATTGTTTTTGCACAGATATTTACTTTACAAATTAATTGTTTGTTTTGCATCATTCATTCGTCAATTTTTAATATTACATAAGTTTGCATTTTTTTTTGTAATCTAATTTATAATTAATTGAATATTATATTCTTTTAATGAATAGTTTGATTATTATTAAAATAATTTTTTATATTAATTACATCTTTACTTCTAATTTGCACAGTAAATCAAGTTTTAAAAGATTAAGTCATTTTTTAAAATAAATCTACTTTTACATGAATTTAATTGAAATACACGGACGGTGTAAAGAAATTTTACAACGTCAACTAATCCCAACTGTGAATTTGTTAAAAATATTTGACTTTTATTGTATTTTTAAAAAAATATTATAATTGAATGATTGTGATGTAGTGATAGTGTAAAAAAATTACATCAATTAAACCCTTTTAAATTTATATTTGATTATTTAATCATTTTTGTTCCTTTTAACAAGAAAATTTTGATTGAATGATAAAATGATTTTTTTTTTACAGAAAATGATTAATTTATATCATTAATAAGAATAGTTTGAATACATGTTGGAATATCAATAAAATCATGAAAACTAGCTAAAGATGAAGCCACCACCGCAAAGCATGAGCAACCTCATTAGCTTATCTTCGAACGAACTTAACATGAGAGTTCCTAAATAAAGTAGTCATCAAATTATGACAATACCTAATAATAGCGCCGAAATCCAAGTCATTTGACTTCATGGAATTCACACTATCAACAAATCGCTTAGCATTGAGCTCAAAATCCATATTATCATAGCCCATAGTACTTACCCACTTTATAGCTGGTAGAAGTCCTAAAGCTTCTCCGGTAGCAACATCAACACAAGGGGGAAACCATTCTGTAGGGGCTGCAATGTAACTATCAATTTCATCTCTTATACAAGCATCAATACCTACTCTATCAAAATTAAAGGAAGCATCAATGTTACGTTTGAGACATATCAATAGCTTCATTGATACAATATCTATAAGCACTACGCACTGAGAATTTACCATCTATTTCACATCTCTAGTGTAATTTATCATGATAAACAAAATCAAAAAGCAGCGTGTTCTGAACTGCACCTTCTGAGAATTTACCATCTATTTCCCATCTCTAGTGTAATTTATCATGATAAACAAAATCAAAAAGCAGCGTGTTCTGCACCTTCTGAGCAGCTTCTACTCCAACTAGAGATACCACTAAATCATAATTCCAACTTTTATTATTTGGTAACAATAAATCCGAAACTCTCAAGTTACTAACTTCCATATTATTCGGCCAAGTGTTTTCTAATGAAGTACCATCAAATAACCAATTCTGATTCTAGACAGAAATGTTCTCACCTGACCCTATACTCCACTTGAGACCGCCACTGACCAAAAATTTAGAACTCCACAAGCTCCGCCAAACATAACTAGGACTGTGGCCAATATTAGAATGAAGAAGATCAGAGTTAGGGAAATATCTAGCTTTATACAATCGAACAACAATAATATCAGGATTAGTCATAATTCTCCAAACTTGTTTACTCAGCATCACATAATTGAACGCACTGATATTCTTAAACCTCATGCCTCCAACACTTTTAGGCATTGATAATCGGTCCCAAGACATCCAATAAATACCTCGAGATCTATCTCTTTTGCTACCCCACCAGAAATAATTCATCATTTTCTCAATTTCATCGATCAAAGAAAACAAAATTAAAAACAAACTCATGATGTAAGTAGGTATAGACTACAATACAAATTTAATCATAATTTCCCTGACTTCTTGAGATAGACTCCTGGTACTCCAGGAATTGATTTTCCTCCAAATTTTGTCTTTTATGAAATTAAAAATTGTTTTTTTACCTCTACCAACCATAGATGGAACACCAAGATACTTTTCGGTACCTAGAACTTGTTGAACCCCTAAAGATGTAGCCAAAGAATCTCTAGTAATTAGATCAACATTCCTGCTGCAAAAAAAAATGATTTCTGAAAATTGATAGCTTGACCGGAAGCTTCTTCATAAGTAACCAGGATATCTTTCATAACATTAGTCTCTTCAGTATTCGCTCTAAAGAAAAGAAAGCAATCACAGGAAAACAAAAGATGGGATATGATAGGAGCATTTCTACAGATTTTAACACCATGAATATCACCTATATTTTCATCTTTCCTGATAAGAGCGGTAAGGCCTTCAGCACAGAGGATAAATAAATACGGCGATAAAGGGCCCCCCTGCCTTAAACCACGACCGGGAACAATCGGACCAACCATGTTACCATTCAAGATCACATTATACTCTATAATCTCCACATAGAGCATAATCCAATTAATCCATTTCTGACAAAAACCCATGGTAACCAGAACGTCTTTTAAATACTCTCAGTCGATCCTATCATAAGCCTTACTGATATCAAGCTTAAGAGCAATCTCACCAACTTTACCTTTGGTTTTGGACTTCATATAGTGAACCACTTCAATGGCAGCCATAACATTATCTAAAATATATCTACCAGGTATGAAGGCTGACTGGTTATCTGATATGCACTTTCCAAGAATTTGTTTGAGACAATTAGCAAGAACCTTCAAAATCACTTTGTATATGACGTTACAAAGGGCAATCGGTCGCCAATCCTTCACGGAAGATTGATTCTCACCTTTTGGAATAAGAGTAATATTAGTTTTGTTGAGACTTTCAGGAAAAACTCCAGTTTTGAGCCAAGTACAACCTACATTGAAAATATCCACACCACACGAATCCCAGAATTGATGGTAAAAACCCGGATTATATCCGTCACGCCCCGGAATTTTATCAGAAAGCATAGAAAAAACAGTCGTTCGAAATTCTTCAATGGAGAAGTTGTCGGTCAGCATGTTGTTATCTTCGACGAAAAATGGATGAATTTATACTTGAAGGACGCGATCTCTAGAACTTGGCCTTTTTTGGAAAATATCAGCAAAGTATTCTTGAGCCACTTGACACATTCCGATCAGAGAACTAATAACTTCACCATAATCATTTAAAAGAGATTTAACTGTATTTGCTTGCTTCCAAACAGTAGCCGACATATGGAAAAAACGAGTATTAAGATCACCATCCTTGTACTGATGTGTTTTGGCTCGTTGTTTCCAGAAAAGATCATCTTTCACTAGGAGGGAGTTCAGCTGATTTTTGAGAGCAGAAAAATAAATGTAGTTACTACCACAACTGTCACGGCGTAAACCTGTCAATATCTTTCCTAATCTTGCACCAATTGTTACTACTCCACTTCAACATATATTTACCACAATCAAGCTATTTTTTGATAATGTCTTCGTGTTCGCTGTTAACCCATCTATCACGGACAAATTCTTTGAAGCCCGGCTCCGCAAGCCACACGTTTTCAAATCTGAATCCTTTGCGCGCCCTCTGTTGGTTGTTACGAAAGTTACAACTGAGGAAAATAGGATAATGGTCTGACACCGTTGCTGTCAAACATTCCAACCGTGCATATGGAAAAAGATTACCCCAATGCCAGATTTATCATAGCTTTGTCAAGTTTCTCTTCCACCTCCCTATCAGTACCTAGACTCTTGAACCAAGTGAACGGATAACCTTCCATCGAAATATCAAACAGCTCGGCATCTTGGATAGCATGTTTGAACCCGGAGTTTGTGACACCCCGAAAATAATTCGGTAATTAAATAATTATGATTTTAATTATTAAATTAATTGAGAACATAATTTATTTAATATATTGAATTATTGAGATTAATTATGGATTTATTGGATGTATGTTGAGTAAAGTGGGGTGTGAGGAGTAAAAGACTCTACTCACATTAATTGATTCATTTAATTTATGTTAAAAGGAATAAAAGAAATTAAATAAGGAAAAGGAGGAAAAGAGGAATCATTTTTGGAGAAAACAAGATACGTGAAGTGAGAAGAGAAGGAAAGAAGGAAAAAGACCTAGAAGTGTCAGATTTCCAAGAACCCACAAGGTAAGGGGTGATTTTGATTAGTTATTACATATTATCGGTTTAGATGTTAATAGTATGGATCATAGTGTGTTAGGAATCCCGGTTTGGAATGTTAGGGTTCCGTGGTATAGTCCCTGTTGTGTCGGATTATAGGTTGAAAATGATTAGAGTGTCAGTTGATGAATAGGAATGATGGAATATTGTGGTTTGATGTTATAAAGATGCGAAATAGATGTATTTTGGTGTTTCTCATATGGCAATTCGTATGGGTAAGTTTGAGGTTGATTGGAAATGGAAGAATGCTGTCAAAAATGCAGAAAATCACTTTTTAGTACGTAGGAACCGGTTCCCAGTGGGGAGGAACCGGGTTCCACGTTGAAAAATTTGTAAAAACCTGGAAAATGTACTCAGGAACCGGTTCCTGTATGGGTAGGAACCGGGTTCCCATACATTTTCGAGCGCCTTTGAACTTTTAGGGAACCGGTTCCTGTATAGGTAGGAACCGGGTTCTGCCTTTTTTTTTTTAAATTCTAAAACTTCAAAAATTCATAACTTTCAAACCGTAAGTCCGTTTTGAGCGCCGTTTTGGACGTTATTTCCTAAATTTAACGCTCTACCTTATGAAATAAAAATATTTTGGAAAACTTGAAATTATTTTGGAAAGAGGTTGAATTTCGAATTAAATGATTATTAACTGACACATAATGGGGTATGTGTAGTAGAGGAACTTTGGTGATGAGGACACTGGTAATGCGTAGATGTGATAACAAGTTTATGATGATGTTAGATGTATGCATGATTGGTTGATATATCATGTTGATTGGTTGCATGTTTATGCTGATATTAGATGTATGCATGATTAGTTGAATATATCATGTTGATCGTTGAGATTCAGTTATGTTAAATGATTGTAATACATAGACTGATTGATGTTGCATGCTATTGATGTGCGTGCATATGCATTGTTTTGGTGAAGTTAATTCCCATTGTGCGGAATTTGACTTGGATTGCCGATGACCGATATGCAGTGAGGATGGGTGGTTAATGGATTCGTGTCCAGTGGTTATGGACGAATCGATGGAACCGTATCCGGTTGATGATGGATCGGTGTTGGGTGACTTGGTCACGTGTCGATTACCGCATGCATTGAGTCTGCATTGTATTTGTATGAAGTGGTAACATGTTAGGATGTCTTCCAGTGTTACTCTTCGTTGATTGTTGTGATTAAGCATGATGAATATGGTTGTGTGAGTGAATCTGAATTTTATGTTAAGTGGGTGAAATAATATGCTTGTGATATATTATTGATTGAAAGACTTATAATATGCTTTAATTATGAGAAGTCTCACCCTTACTTTACCATTTCGATTAAAATAGCGGTGAGTCGGTGAGGATGGCTCTAGAGCTTATCTTTTTAGTCAGTGTGTCAGTGTCATGCTCTGATTAGATTGTAACACTGGGGAACGCTTAGTTAAGGGAATCATTATTGTTTAATTGTTTTGGATTCGAATTCCTTGAGAACCATGATGTTTTATTAAATTTTGGTTTTGGTATTTCCGCTATGTAAGACATGGTCTTATAATGATTGAATTGTTGGATGATGATCCTCAGTGTAGCATGGCTACTGTTTGAATGAAGTTTTGTTTTAATTATTAATTGTGACATCCCTTATTATACCGTGTTAACTCTGATTAAAGATGATTTGGATATTAATTTAATTAATATATTCGGGGTATTTAGATGGGGTGTTACAGAGTTCATCCAGTTTGGTTTGTCAATTCTGCCTTTTTTTCTGTGGAAGAAATGATGTCGTTGAAATCAACAATTATGCACCATGGTAAATTAGAGCTATCCGCAAGATTGCGAATAAGGTTCCAGGAGTCTCGATGACGAGCGTTCTCTGGGAAGCCATAAAAACCAGTTAACCTCTAATTATTATCAGTGTCCTCTTCAATTAACATGTCAATATGGTTATTAGAGTAGTTTTGAATGGAGCATTTTTTGGATTCTTGCCATAACACTGCCATACCACCACTTCTACCAATACGATCAACAATAAAGCAGCAATCAGAATGCAACATGTAACATAAATCTTCAAGTTTATTTGAGTAGCTTATTGTTTCAAACAGAAATAAAACATCCAATTTATATCTTCGGATGATGTATTTAAGGTTCAGAACTACACTCGGGTTACTCATACCTCGGCAATTCCAGCTTATTACATTCATAATTCTTGGCAGGCCTGCTGAGCAGTGCCCGCCATTGGTACAATGACATCAGAAATAAGAATATGCTGCTCGCCTGTGTCAATTCCAGCAACTCCAGAGACAGTTTCAGCACCTCCCAGAATCATGTCTTCATTAGCAGTACTGACTGGAACATTTTGTTCCACTGGTTCAACAGTGTCAACCTCGTCTCTACGAGGCCTCTCCTTCTTCATACTTGTGTCACTTCCTTGTTGAGGTTTCATCTCATTGTCTCTGTAGCTCTTCATTTGAATTTTCCGCCGCAATTGGTTTTTCATAGAAGCCCTACTTGCATATTTTTTCCTATTATTAAGCGAACCCTGAAATAGACAGCTTTTCTCCAATGCACCAATGCCTATATCAGCATCGTTAGCTTTGAACTCAGTAAAATTCTACAATTCTGATTTAGACAGATATTCAGCCTTTGACAGACCCTCCAGCTTTGAATCGATCTCAACTACATCATTAGTTTGTTGTCCATGAAATCCTGAATTCTCCTTATCAGTTGTAGGGGTAATTGAACCGGCAGTCTTTCTAGTGATAATTGAAACAACAGGGTTTGATCTAGCAGTCCGTGCCAAATTGCTTCCTGAGATTCCTGCACCTGTCACATGAAGAATGGCCCTGTTTCCCTCTTTGGTCGGAGTAGTCTAACTCTGCCCATTTGTAAGCAGCAACTGGCTAGATATGTGAGTATTATTGCCTTCAGTTTGAGGCACAAACATACCGTTATCGAAGATCCTGAATAGCCCTTCAGATAATTCCACATGGTGAGATTGGATGTTGATGCCCGACAAGGATTGTTTGTTTGTGACAGCTAACAGTTCAGTTGGGATTTGTTGGAACCGATTTGTCTCCAACCCAACAGCATTAGTATTACTAACAGACATTTTATTGGCTAAGCAGGCAGATAATTCGGTGACAGCTACAGGGTCTTCTTCGACAATAGAAGACATAGTAATCTTCTTAGCCGTGTCTTTCCCTCTAACAGAATGCTCAAACACAACCCAAATTTTAGAATCCTTAGCTTTCCTGTCAGCAAGTTTGTAGAAGAGCAGCTTTTTCGATATCGGATCCCTGTCAATGATAACTCTCTCATGCTCCTTGTGCTCAATTTTGGTGTTGTTGCTTGTGCTATTATTTGTGACTTCATGTACAATTTGAATCCCGTCTGCTCCGTTATTTCGCCCGTTATGCAGCCACCTGTTTGTTCCTCTACTACCACCAAACATATTTGATTCAGCTCGCAGAAAATCCCCTCATCCTTTTGTTTTAGTACCTGTATTTGGACAAAATTTCTTTTGGCAGAAATTTTCCGCGTGGCCAATGAGACCGCACAAAAAAACAGAAAGTTCCAAGTTTTTCGAACTTGAAAACATCATCCACTCTATCGCACATCGCCCTCTCAAATGACCAACTCTTCTTGAGTGGTGATTTCAAGTTGATACTCACTCTAATCCTCATGTACTTCCTTCAAGCAGCAAAATTGTTATGTTCATCATACCGAACGAACCTTCCAATATGACTCCCGATAAGAACACCAACTTCCTCACTCATAAAGCCAAAAGGGAGTTGATGGACTTGGACCCAAATCTCAGCCTCATTCAACGGCACTGAGAGTGGGTTTTCTCCAATCTGCAATTTCCGAATTACCACCATGAAATTCTCGAAGAGCCACGACCCTCTATGAATAACTCGTTCCATATCCCACGAGTGATAGAATTGGAACAAGAATTTGTTCTCATCTATCTTAGTAATGTCCATACGTTGCCCCGGCTGCCACATCTTTGCTACCATATCTTGCAGCACATTTAATCTGATTGTTTTAGTCGTCATCACTGATCCAACTAAACACAGGTCAAGAATCTCTTCAGGTGATAAATTGGACGGGTTAACGTTGACACGCCCCACCCCTTCATTGGCAGAAAAATTTGAATGTTCCATCGTAGTATAGTAGAGCAGACACAAGCACACTGTAATAATGATTTTTCTGATGACTAGAAACATGAGATAGTGAAGAAAGAGTTGCAGACACACTATGGTCCTGAAATTAATAGAGTGATTGCAGGTGATGCCCTCAAGACGACCAAATCCCTTCATACGCTCATATTTTGGATCAAAACGGAAAGAAACGATTCCTGCAATCCCTCCAAGTTCATTTCTCCAACTGATGTCACCCAGATTGTTATACCATAAATCGCTTTGCCAGTTAATATTTGATTTCCTTGTCCTTTGAAGATTTCTGGAATCGAGATATAAAAGCCAACAAGTTATTGTTTCTACTGTACCGTAGTAAAACAAACAGCTGTAATCTTGGAAGATTTGATACCAGAGCAAAAAACTAATTGATTGCAGGATCCATCTCCTTAAATTATGCCACGTATTCATGCTTACCACATAACCAAAGTTAACGTTCAATAGAGAAAGCGCGCGAGATCAAAACTTCCTATTAAGAAAAGAACTTTGGCAGCCGCTCCACAATTCAAATAGATGGGTAGGAGATAAAAGGATTCAATAACGAATCAAGATCAAACCCTCACTATAATTCACTCAGATTTCCAGAATCAAGGACAGAAAATTTCAAATATCAAGAAGAAAAAATTGGATTTACACTGAATACAGTTTCATAGTTTGAGAGATTAAAATTAAATGTCAAAAAGAGAATCCATGGCTAATACTTATCATTGTTTCTTCGGCATATTGCATCAAAATAATGGTTCACTTTATTATTAGGAAAAAGAAACTGAAAAAAATCAGATTTATATATTACATTTATTGTAGAGATTAAAAACGTTCTGAATCGCCTCTCAATCGGAATCACTTTTGCCATAAACCCTAAACACGTTGTGGAATCGCTTTTGCCTCCATAAACCCAAACGCAACGTTCTAAACTCTCGCAATCAAAACCACCGTTTGAACTTTCCAACCCTAGCTTATACTTTTCCCCCTTTCAACTCAGGTAAATTCAATTTGGATCTTCCTTATTTCGGTTTGAAGTTGAATAATTGCTTAGATTTTGAATTTTGATCTTTCGGTTTGGACTTTGATTCAAATTCAGCTCGTTTTATGTTTGGATTTTTCGGTTCAGGTTTTCACGTTTGGATCTTTCGATTCAGGTTTTGGTTTATGCTTCGTTTTGATGTTCAATTTGCATTTGGACTGGTTTTGCTTTTGGTTTCAACTTGGTTCAGGTTCGATTTACTTTTCGCCAGGTTCTCCGATTCTTCCTTTTTTTTTTTCTTTCTATTTTTCTTCTACTCCAGGTTCGATTAGTAATTATGATAAGCTACGTTAGATAATTATAATTATACGTTTTTCTATTGTGGTTGATGCTTCTTTTCTGGATTCACATGCTGTTAGTTATGATGATGTGGTTTTTATTTATATGATTATGCTGATACTGGTTTTGTTGTTTATGTATTGGTAACTTTGAAGGCTTAGCTCAGTCTTCAATCAAAATGTCTTTCTGCAACAAGCTTGGAAACCTCTTGAGACAGGGTGCTACTCAGAGCAGCCATGCTACTGTTTCATCCATGCTTAACTATCTTCGCCACATGTCTTCAAGCAAGCTTTTCATTGGAGGTGTGAATTTGGTTCTAAGAATGTCTCTATTTACAAGTCTCAGGCTTCTGCCCTTGAAAAGCATGCTGCTGCCAACTGCAAGGTAATCTTTTCATTGTAAACCCATACTCTAGTGCAATTTTATAATGCTTTTATCATAAACTCGTACTTATGCAATAATCTGACCGGTCGTCGGCTTGGCTATGCTACAAGGTCTATGGCCAACTGATTCCACTGGTATATATTGAGATTTTTTTTTAATGAAAGTCACATGTTTATTCTATATTATTTATTACCAACATTTTCAAAAGAATCATATCAAACTTTAGAAATTCATACCGTAGTTTATTAAGCTGCTCTTTAGTCCAATGCTTATTCATTCTTTGCTTCAGTAGATATTAATGCCTATTAATTTTACATTACAGATTTTACCTTTGCCCCATGTTGCATTCTTCTGGATTTTATACCGATCGTACTCGCATTAGAGAGCCCTTCAGGTTTGTACCATAGATAAATTTCCTTTTGCATAGACTTTCCTTTTGCATGTCTCAACTTTCTAATCTGTTGAAGAATGCAGGATATTCCTTGAGACAATGATGAATTATTTCTGCTAATTATGTATTGGTCGATTTTGAAAGCTTAAGAATTGATGATTTCAATCAAATCTGTTATTTTTTTCATTGATGCTGTTAAAAAGATATGATTTTGAGAATCCTCTGTATAGCCCTCCAAGGATTTAAAAGCTGCTTTTGGTACTGATGATCACTCCAATATATGCTTAGAGGTTAATCAATTCAACACTAGTTATTTTATAGATTTGTATTTACTTTTTGATAAGTCGAATGGATTGTTTTTACCTAAATCATGCAAATTATTATTATTGAAATTAGTTTTAGTTTTCAGTAAGTGCTTAGACTGTGTAAGGGCTGATTTAGGAGTAGCTTAGTAGGATTCTCTTTTTCTTCTAGAATTCTAGATGCCAACCAAAATGGAAGTTCGAGCACTTTGTCAAAAGACAAAAAAGGGTGGAAGAGAATAATGAAAAAAGAAGTCGCAATGACAGTTTACAATGCATGAGTGTTTCTTGTGTTGAAATTGTGAAATCTGAGTCTTTCCCCTTCAGCAGACCTTGGGAAGTAGTTGAGGAGCCTCTGAGAAGACCATGTGATGTTGGTTCCATGGAACAATAGGCTGATATAAATCCCAGGAAACAGAGCAGTAGAAACTGCAAAATGACAGTCAAAGCATTGGAATGTATAACATATAAATTCTGGCAAAACAAGAATGACATCCAGACACAAACATATATTTCCAATCCTTGCCGCAAGGCTCGTACAAGAGGCAAAACAAAGCCGCGCCATCACTTTTTAGTACAAGAAGGAAAGCACTTGAAAGCAAATGGTAGTGCTAGCTAATTATTTGCATACTTGGTTGAGTTAAAGATTAGTGTTCAGTAGTGATTATTTTTTAAGCTATCAGCACATCTGTCATAATAGATTGGTTTTGAATGTATTGATGCTTCTCTTTGCCTGAATTACAAAAATTTTAAGCTATTAGGCATACTGTCATATTTTATTACTCAGTTTCACCCAAGTGACTTAATGTTTGAAATTTTTGTTTTATTTTTTAATTCTTCTTCCAATCATTTATACAACATTTTTTTAATGATATTCCTACAGTGATCAAAGAATATTATACATTGCATGTCTACATGGTGAGTGAAATTGTTTATGGTAGAATCATCATTCATAACCTTACATGAAAGGATAGTTCACATTTCCAACTTCTCTATAAATATATTCTTTGGTACATATTCCAATAAGCTTGTTAGAACAAAAGTGGAAGAAGTTCATATCTTATAGTCAAACTAGCTCACATCTTGATACAGACTATGAATTGTGTATTTGTATAATTGTCATGATCTACAATATATATATTCCTTACATCTAGTAATGTCATGATATATTAATGCAATTTATAATTATTAATGTTTTTAATTATCTTTTCATAGCTTGGAGGCCAACGCGAGGTAAAGGAGCTTTGAAAGATCCAACACGAGTTATTGCAAAAGTAGCAATGTCTGAATACAAGGTTTGTTTTTCTGTTGAGACAATTGGTCATAGATTTGTTATTGCCCTGTTTTTCTGATAATTGGTGCTACGGGAAATCTTGGTTACCATTTAGCACAATCAAGCCTCAAATTTTGTCACCCATCATTTGTTCTTGTTAGAGATTCTTCTTTTTCCGACCCAATCAAATCCCATAAACTTCAATGTGTTTCCCATGCCGGTGTTACTCTTCTCAGAGTATGTTCTTTTCCTTCTCTCTCCTTTGTAATAGTGTTTTGTTTGAGTCTTATCTCATTCTTGTGGTTGATATTTCATGCACAGGGTTCTCTCCAAGATGAAGCTAGCCTTGTTGAAGCTGTGAAGCTAGTAGATGTTGTAATTTGCGTTGTTTCCACTAAACAGACTTTGCAGAAAAAGCTTCTCATCATGGTTATCAACCTGGCTTAAAAGCTCCTCCCAGGGACAAAGTTACCATATTCGGTGACGGCGATACACAAGGTCTTTACTTCATCAAGAGTTGAAGATCATTGTTGTTTTTGAAGTTCTTAATTATTCATGAAATGTTTTAATTTGCGGGTGTGTTTATGCAGGAATGTGATGTTGCTGACTTTACTATCAACACGGTCGATGATCTCCGCACGTTGAATAAAGTTTTGTATTTGAGACCTCCTGGAAATGTTTGTTCTTTGAATGATTTGGTTGAGTTGTGGGAAAATAAAATAGGGAAGAAGCTCGAGAGGTTGCGTGTCTCCGAAGAAGATGTGCTTGAGAAAATCCAAGGTATTATTACTTTCCAAAAACTTTCTAATGGCCTAGAGTAGTTATTTGACGGCTGCAACTTCATGTTACTGCTATTTCTAAATGTAAGAATCTATTTACTTATTATTCATCAAAAAATTATTTTGTATTTTTCAGGTATGTTACTGGTGCTGCAATATCAACAGTATTCTTCAATCTAAAACTAAGATATCCAGCACTTGATATACCAATGATTGATTATGATTTGGTACTTTTAAGTCAATCTGTAATAATTCTTGGTATTAGTATAGGAGTTGTTTTAAGTGTAGTTTTTGCAGATTGGATGATCACTGTTCTACTAATTATTATCTTCATAGGTAATTAACAAATTAAGTTTCTATTTTAAATCCAAATTTTGTCACTTAGTAACTAACTTGATTGGTTTTGTTATATTCACATGTGCAGTTACATCAGTGAATGCTTTCCTCAAGGGTCTTCACACATGGAAACAAGAAACTGTAGTTAAAGAGGTTCATAAAACATATTTTAATACTTTAGGTGATCGTTTAGTCATTTTTACTAATTTGAATGTAAGAACTTGTTACAAACTTTTTAGTTTATAAATTCTTGTTATATGAATTTGTCTTCTTTAAAATTAAAACATTTAAAATTAAATTTTTATTTAGATTATGATTATTTTAATATATAATTAAAAAAGTTTTTAAAAATATTGAGATAAATATTTCCTGCGGATTACCTGCGGCATTTTCCTGTGAATTTTCCTGCGGATATTTCTGCGCATTTTCCTGCGGATATTTCTGCGGAATTTGTTATTTGCTGAGAACCATAAACCGCAGGAAATGTGTTTCCTACGGATATTTTACTTAAATCCCAGGAAATTCCAGTTTTTCTAGTAGTGTATTTAGGACACAGGGTTGACATTGATGTCTTGCAAAATTTTAGTTTTTTTAATTTTAAATAATTAAATTGAAATTATTTATTGTATAAGTGGCGGACACATTATCTGTTGGAATTATTGGAATTACAAATTATTGGAATTATAATATTGCATTTATGAGTCTATTCATGTATCTAGGAGTCTAGGAAGCTATGCCTTGTAAATTACATACATGTACCTAGGAAATAGCTCTAATCTTATCATGTAATTACTCTCTTGTGAGTATATAATCAAATCACTTGAGTGCTTTGTAACTCAAGCATTTCACCAAATATTCAATTATCAACATTATCTATTAAATTGTTATGTAATTTAAAAGAAATTAAAATTAAAAAAAAACTCAAATTTAAGCATAAAAAATATGCATTTTAAAGTTGAGGATCAAAACTAAAAAATAATAAATTAGGGAATCAAAATTAGAAATAATTTCTTTTACTTTTCTCATTTTTATGTTAGTAATATTAAAAAATCAAATATTAATTTTCAACTATTTTTTTAACAAAGAACATTTGTCTTGTGTATGATATTTATTATAAACTTTTATTAATAGAAACTAAACATTTTTAAATTTATTTAGAATATATTAGAAAAATTAAATTAAATAAATAAATTAGTAGGACACGTTTTTTGATTCTCTCACGGCGAACTTTTGGGTGCGATGACATCGATAAAGTTCATTCATGAGAAGACTTGGTGCAATGTGTGGTTGGAATCGGATTTGACAATGGTTAGAGTTTTCAATCCTATTTTTTATGTGTCGTAGAAGCTTAGGAATAGATGACTAAATTGTATAAATATTATTTCTCATTTACAATTTATGATTTCACATATTTTTCAAAAAGAGAAGTCATTAGGGTTGATTTTGTAAATAATAGACTCGGATTGTCGTTTTTAGATTTTCTTGATTTTGTGAGGGTTTGCTTTGGTCCCTCTTTTGGTGTACCGTTCTCTTTTATATATCATTGTTATTAAAAAATAAGTATATGAAAATAGTTTTTAAGTAAATCAATTTTAGAAATAAACGTAATAAAATTGAAGTGTGATATTTTTAAAGCACGAAGGAACAAACTATTTTTAGTCTATGGTTTGATAATAAATGGAATTGTTATACTCTAATTAATCTCAATATTATTTAGAAAATATTAAAAAAAAATAATTAATTGACTAATAATAAATATTTATTAATTTTAATTAATTTTTAAATATAAATAATTTCTCACATACATTTTTATAATAAATTAAATATATATATATATATATATATATATATATATATATATATATATATATATATATATAAATTAAAATTAATATAATGATTTTAATTTGTCATTTTTTGGCTGGTACTTCTGAAACTTCTACCCGTAGAAAAAGCAAGTTCCTTTGGAGTATACATATTCCTCCTTCAACATCTATATTGATTTGGAGGCTTATGCTCAACAAAATTCATTCGGACGATAATTTGAAGATTCGAGGTTTTGCTTTTCCCTCCGTTTGCAGTCCTGTCTTGCGTAAACTGAAGACTCTTTCCATCTTTTTCCAATGTTCCTTCGCTAGGCACTTATGGAATTGGTTAAAAAGATTTTGAATTTAGATTGGGATATAGGTAATTTAAGTCACTGCATCTCTATTTTAGGGTTGGATTGGTCCCCTCAAGCTAGTGTTGTGGTGACAACTTGTGGTGACAGCTTGTGTTGCCAATATTTTTGCCCAAATTTGGAGAGCTAGAAATCTTGCTCGGTTTGAAGACAATCTCATGCATTGGAAATCTTGTGTGGCCAACATCTCTGCCAACGTCTTTGCTTAAATTTTTTTATGTTTCCAATCATCCGACCGTTGACACCACGCTGTTAGAGGTTCTTTGGGCTCCACCCTTGCCCGATTGGGTTAAATGTAATGTGGACGATCTAGCATTGGGATCTTCTTCTGTTTGTGCGATTGGGAGCATTTCCAGAGACCATAATGCAGAGCATTTGGGAAGTTTTTCGGATTTCATTGGTTTTGGAAATGCAGAGTATGCAGAGTTATGTGTTGTTCTTACGGCTATTGAATTGGCGAAGTCTCATGGTTGGAGCAAGCTCTGGATTGAGTTGGATTGTCTTTGTGTGGTTAAATCTTTTTCGCATCCTATTTTAGTGCCCAGGAATATCAAGTCTCGTTGGCTTTTGTGTCGCTCTTTCACAACTACACGATCACCCATATATACAGGGAAGCCAATTTTTGTGTTGATATCCTGGCTGGTCTTGGTCTTAGACTTAGAGTTTATTCTTGGTTTAATTTTGTGCATACTGATTTGCTTTGGGACTTCCTTCTTGACAAGGCTGATACTCCTAGACTTAGACTTTTTATTTAAGGGTTCTTGGTTTGGTCCGCTGTGATGTTGTTTCCCATTGGTTTCTTTTTTTTTTTTAAATATAATTCTCATCTTTTATAAAAAAACTAATTAAATTGAAAAAAATATTAATATATTTTAATCATTTTAATTAATTTTGTTGGAGAAGAATGCTTAACAATATTCGGTAAAAGAAAAGAATAGAAAAAACTGTTTGTGGTGTAGATATATTTTTATTTATAAACAAATATATTAGTTGAAGTACCTATATCAATCTAAATAACGGTCAATTTTCCATCCACAATATTGATCCACAATATTGATTCTTTTGTTTACTTTCATTAATTAAAGGTTACATGGCACCTGGAAATAAGCTTAATAAAAATTTAAAAATACTTGAAATTGTGGAATTTTAAATCTCTTCTAAACAACCCAAAAAAATATTTTAATTTTGAATTTTTGCCAAACGCTTTATTAGTGAGTTCAGCGGCAATCGATTGTGTTATAATCGTTGTTGCAAAACTTGCTCAGAAGTTCGACAAAAATATAAAATCAATATTTTTTTTTTGGTTTGTTTAGAGGAATTTTCAACAGAATGGAATACAACAAAAAAGGTGGCCATACAACTTAATATAAACTGTTTAATAAAACTTAAAAATGGACAAATGGCGATTATAAAACCTAGAAGAGAAGATCAGTTCAACTATGGAGTCACCAAGGTCTTCTTGTGGGCTCCTTAATATCTGGATTCCCCGATGCATTTGATCGAGAAATAAACGAATTGTAACCTATACAATCAACAAAACTGTAGGTCAAAATAGATAGTGATTAAAATGAGCTTTTAGCAACATGAGCAATACCTTAAGTCGATCCGAAAACCTTCTAAGTCGAATCGCAAAGTACATGACAATGGCACCAAACCCCAAAGATAACGTAAAAGTGAATCAACAACGCCACAAGAGATACCAATCAAGTGATAATAGCAAAACATAATCTTGATTGAGTTGAGGGAGTTCCTTGACAATTGTATATCATCTTAAAATCTAATTTTCTTTCCCTAAGGAGTTTCCAAAAGATTTACCCGATTGTACTATAGTTAAAACCAATATAATGTAAACAAAGGTTGGGTTTGATAATAGTGTGTCAAGAATGATCTTGGGAGAGGGTGATTGTGGATATCTAATGGAATCGGAAATAACGGCATAGGACTTAGAAAATATAAATTGAATATGGATGATACTATATTAGCAATTACCATGATATAAAGAAACCATGACCCTAAGCAGTATATAATCGAGACCATACAACCTATAATTAACTACTATTTGAGATAGAGTATCCCAACGCCAACATCAAAATCTTGAATCAATCTCAAAGCGAAAAGCATTGACCATCGTAAAGGACACAAAATATTCGGTGAGTAACACTATAAAGCATAAACATCCTAAACACCACAAGACACACTGATACATAAGATCAATCGACTTTTAGAGTCTCAAAACAAATAATAAAATGAATCCTTAAAAAAAAATTGAATTATTAATTAAAATTAAATTATAAATAATACTGACATTTCTAATTTTTAATATATCACTTGAGAAAATGAATTACCAACAAAACTCTAAACAATGCTTCTAATATCCTTTTACTTTAAGACACGTGTCCATTTTTAGGTTAATTTTGTTCTTGTATAGTCATAGACATACATATTAAAATAACAATTGAATGACTTTACTGTCATATCTACAATACTCCTACAATATTAATTTTTATATTAGTGTCACATTTTATATTAGTGTCATGTTAACCTCTTATTTTTTAGTGTGTCATTTTCTGATTTTTATTATTCCATTTTTATTGTCACTTTAAATTTAAAGTTTTTTGTTTAATATTTTAAATTAAAATTTTTATTATATTAATTTTATTTTAATGAATGTAAATACATAAAGATAAAATTTTGTGATAAAATAGTTACTTAAAGTATTCCTAGACGAAAATAGAATTATTTAAAGTTAGACTTTCTTAAAAGTATCTTCAAGAAAGTTTTAAAAAAAAATGCTACACTAAAAATAATTTTTATATTTTATTTGTATTCAAATTAGTTTTTTTTTAAACAAACCATTTCAAAAGCCATTGAAATTTACAATTTAGTACTAAAATAAATTTGTATCAGTGTTAGTTAACAATTTTTTTTATATCTTCTAAATAAAATAAAATTATTTATAATATTCTAATTTGAGGATAATATAACCTCAAGAGAAAAAAAAGTGACATAATTTATGAGATAATCTTTTTTATATTATTTTTAAATTGTTATATTTAATACATATTTTAGATATTTAAAACATTGTAATACTTTTAGTAGATATTTTACATTCATTAATAATTTAAACATTATAACGCCATGAATGGGATAGGTTTTTTCAATAAAAAATAGAATGCAGAGCATACAATTGTGAAGATCGGTCTCTCGAGTCGTGGAGGACTACAAAGAACAATAAGACACTTTCTTTAGAAAATTTAACACTATTATATGTCTAAATCGAAATTTAAATTGAAGATCTTTGATTAAATTGAAAGATATAAATTCCAATACCATCCAAGAACTTTTGAATATCTCTTAGCTCTATTAAATTTATTAAAATAAATAAAATTATCATCAATTATTATTAAAAAGTGACATAATTTATGAGATAATCTTTTTATATTACTTTTAAATTGTTATATTTAATACATATTTTTGATATTTAAAACATTGTATTACATTTAGTAGATATTTTACATTCATTAATTAATTTGAACATTATAATGCCATGAATGGGATAGGTTTTTCAATAAAAATAGGATAAATATGTTAAATAATAATAATTAAAATAAATGCATGTTAAATATAAACCCGTTGATTATTATAAAAAATAGAATAAATATTTATAACCAATAATTATTAAAATAAATAATTGAAAAACATTTGTCACTAATACATAAATAATGCAGGACACAAGTTATTGATAATTATAAAAATAAAATAAAATAATTTTCATCGACTATTATAAAAATGAGACAAATATTTATTACTAATAATTATTAAATTAAATACATGAAAAATCACAGGACATGACACATATTTTTCTTTGATAAGTATAAAAATACTTAAAATAAAATATTAATTAAATATATTATCTATTTTATTTTGTTAATATTAAATATTAAAAACATTTATCTAAATTTTTTGTTATCCCGTGCTGTTATTATGAAAACTACTACTAATAATATATGAACCTATCAAAAGTAACGAGCAATTGGAATAGTGAAAGCCGGTGCACAAATTTATTATTTTCAAGTAATAAATTTGTATCATATTACTTTATATTACTTTTAAATTGTTATATTTAATACATATTTTAGATATTTAAAACACTGTATTACGTTTAGTAAATATTTTACATTCATTAATTAATTTGAACATTATAATGCCATTGATAATTATAAAAAATAAAATAAAATATTTTTCATCGACTATTATAAAAAAATGAGACAAAATAATGATTAAATTAAATACTTGAAAAATCACAGGAAATGACACATTGTACAACATTTGTAAAATAATAAAGTTAAAGAAACTAAATTTTTAAAAATAAAGATATTTTCTTAAACGATCTAAACTTAAAAGGCACATAAACATACCTGCTGAGTGTGATTTGAAAACCACCTTAACCGAAGTGAAATAGATATGGCAATTGTGGTATATGCCAAACAAAGGGGAAAGACTGAGTCGTGAATGCCATGAGTGATGCCAATAGACGTCGTAATAGAACAGCACAGTGCAGAAAGAGTCGACGGCAAGATCAAACCCCACCCTGCTCCCTACCGAATTTCGTAAAAGCTTGAGTCACAATAAACGATAACAGAAGACAAATTAATGTTGGGTTTGAAATCAGACTAGTGACAGCGGTCCAAAAAGAACCAGAAATGGAAGAGGTTAGAAATCATGATTGAAAAAGTTGAAGTGAAGAAGTTGAAATGATGAAGTGCAGTGAAGAATTTGTGATGAAGTGCAGTGAAGAAGTTGTTATATGATGCAAAAGTTTATATGATGCAAAAGTTTATATGATGCAAAAGTTGAACTTAAATTCAAGTGTAGATGTTCCTTTCTAAGTTCCTTTAATAAAACTAGTATTTATATTATTTTTTTTGTTGACATAAGAATAATCAAATTGAAGAGAAGTGCTGTTGAACTTATATTCAAGTGTAGATGTTCCTTTTCTAAGTTCCTTTAATAAAATTAGTATTTTATATTATTTAAAAATTTCAATCAATCATAGATTAACCTTTAGGGTTATAATATAAACGATATAAGCTTTGAAATTGAAAACAATAACGATTAACTCACAATGTACAAGAGTAATAATTTGTTTTCACATGAAGCGAGAAAAATGGTTCAAGCTTTTTCTTTACATATGGGCACACTACACATTGGCTATCCATTTGATATGATAAAAATGGTTCAAGTTCATAAAAATTACAAAAATTATATTCATTAATTAACTTTTTAAATAACATTAAACTAAACTTAATTCTTTAAGGCATAATCCAAAAAGCCAAACACGCTTCAAGAAAACAACTTTACACTAACTAGTCTAGTAGTCCATCAGTTTATGAGAATTTTTTTGTTTTAATTACATCCAAAAGAAAGATCATTTGTAATTTTAAAATTATATTTTTGATTTGTAATATATATTCTATAAAAAACAGATTAAATATAATTTCACAATTCAAAATATAAAAAACAAAACCAAAATATATTTTTGATGGTTTCTTTTTTCATTACTTTAAAATTTTACTTTCTTCCTTGTGATTGTTGTTAATTGTTATACTATAAATATCATCTATCAATTATGATTCATAGTTTATGATTCATAGTTTATGGCTAAGACAATTAGACCAACGGTTCAAGAATAGATAAAAAATAATAGCTAAAGGTTGTTGTTCACTTTTTCACGCTCCAGCACTAGACCCTTTTGTACAATTCCTGCAAAAAATTCAGTACAAGAATTACAAGTGAAGAAAAGGGAATTTCTTTCCCATTCTAGTGAGTTCTTCAATCTCTAGTGAAAAATAAAC